>VZTD01002139.1:172486-238962 GCA_013397725.1 Rhagologus leucostigma
AAAAAAAGAAAAAAAAAAGAAAAATAGAACGACCCCAAAGAACCATATAGTGTAGGCTGTTACACTGACATTCCCTCTTCCTTCCTTAGGAAAAGCAAAAACATAAAATAAAAAAAGGGCCAAGTGGATTTACCCCAATCAGTTTGAAGATACATTGACTCCACCAACATTCAGACTTCCTTTCGTTCCCCAATCTGGCAGGTAAACCAGGTCTTCCTCTCACCTGCCTTCCAAACTGAAGGCAGCTTCTTGGAATGATCTGGGGGTCACATTGTTGCCACACAGGGCAGATACTCCCTTCCCCTGCGTGGTACAGCTGTTCCCACACCAAAGAGGTGTGTGGGACCTGGCAAGCAGCAGCCACCTCTTACTTCATGAGTCTCACGACCCAAGAGTCTGCAGATGTTGGTCAAGCTTACACTGTTAATAGTGTTTCTCAAAAATGGAAACCTCTCTACCCCTCAGACACAAGTACTGACACCTCATCACCTGCAACCATCCAAGCCTTCCTCGCACACCCTACAAACAATTTCTCAGTATTTTATTTGCCTTTTAAAATTGAATTTCATCAGATATTGTGAGAAAGAAAGCAAGAGGAACAGAGACAAGTCCTGTTTGGAGTACTCTCAGTTTTGCTGTTCTTTCCCACAAAACGTTAGGCTCCACATGCCTTGCATTAATTTTGGATTTAATATTTACTTTAGCTATAGGTTTCTTTTTTAATTTATATGGGGTTTTTAAAAATTTAATCAAAAGCATCAAAAGGGATATAGCGCACCTTTCATTTAAAACAAAGTCTTTCAAGACTAAAAAATAGATCTTTATATATATATATATTTATCCCTCCCTCTTTAATTCCCCCCACTTGTTTCCTTTTTCCCCCTCCCCTCCCCACTGTCACTATGGAGATTGTGTCCATGGAAACAGCTGGTTCAGACTCCTTGGTCAGATTCTGTGATGTCATCAGTCTTGAGTGTGATGTAAGAATTTATGAAGGAAGTGCTGGCATTGGCAGGCACGTCGAGAGGGGGCATGGCTGCACAGTGGGAGAGATTCCATTCAGTCACGAATGTCCACCGCTTTTTATCTCAACAGCCTAACCTGAAAAACAAAGTCAAAATAATATTGGAATGGTTCCTTCCCTCCATCTGCAAACAGGTGCCCCAGGCTTTGGACAAACCCACTCAGCAGCCTACCACAGCAGCAATACCAAGAGCTCTTTAGTTTTGCGGACTGAAAACAGATATACACAATGCTGAGTAGTTCATAAACGCTAATCCATGTGCTAAAAAGTCTTAGTTCAACAGCCAGCAAAAACAAATTAAATAAGCCCAGTTCTGGAGGAGGTCTGGGATGACAGGATGATCTGTGCCACAACGGCACTCTTGCAGAACTTCTACCTTCAGCTGCCAGGCAGGATCTCACTCACCTCATCTCCGCTCCTCACATCGACCGTGAGAATGGGAAACAGAGGGGCCAAGCACATCCCAACAGCTCCTGGGATGCCATGAGGGACTGCACCCAAATGTTTTCCTACAGGTCACCCTGCTACCATCCAACAGTGGTTTCCAGTGAATAGGTAGCAGATAGTGAAACTAGTATCAAAATTACTGGAGTCCAGCCACAGGAACCAAATTTGGGAAACGACCAGATTTCACCAGCTAAAGGTAAAGCTGTGGTTTAGCTAGTTGTAGGGCAGGTGATATTTCTTTCTGCTGCTTTTTTGATCTTAATTGTCGTTTTATGGGGGTAGAGACAGTTCATGTAAGGTCTAAGCTTGTGATGTCTTTCAAGACAAATGTGGATGCGTCCAAGTACTTGGCACATGTTCCCCCTGTCCAGAAATTCTCTAAGGTAGGAAATGAACTTCAGCAGTTTGCTAAATTGGTGGAGGCTCAGCTTAAAAGAGAAACTACAAAGTTAAAATTTAATTTCTCTAAGTTACAGTTCTCATTGTTAATCTGCACAGAGAGAAAGCAAAGTTTGAAATAATGTATTCCTTTCTTCCCTTCTCCCACAACACAAGTGAGCCCAGCAGCAATTTATTTATTTAGTAACGTTACTTTCTTTGATATGACTCAGATAAATCCCCTCCTACCAGCTAGTGAGCTTGGGAAAAGGAAAAAAACTTGCAACACAAGCGACGCATATGGAAAGCAGTTAACGGAATTAGAGGTGTGCCTGGGAGCAAAGTAACACCCATGTTTGTTCATAGCTGGCAATTAAACTCCAGGAACCCTAACTAAGTGTGATACAGAAGTCAATGCTGCTCTGATCATCAGCACACCAATTAGATTACATCCCAGCAAGCCCAACTCTTGGCTGCAAATCTCCTCCATCCAGGGGTGCCAGGCTGAGAGTGAGTAAAGTCAGGCAAGTACGTACAAAAACCAGACGGGCAACGCCGTGGAGCTCCAGCTGAAGAGGAAAAGGGGAGGTTCCTAGAGAGTTCAGGCAGCTGCCCTTCGTGGTTTCATTACGGTGCAACTGCGAGCCCTTGCTGAAGGAGTGTCAAGGCCGTGTTGCTGTCTCTGGCTCCTGTACAACTGCAGCCTGCCCATGCCTGGAATTGGTCCAGAGCATTAGGCACTGGCTCAGGGAAGAAACAGGCTCAACACAGAGGGAGAGTCCTGCCTCGTTCCTGGACAAGATCCAGAGCACCAGACTTGCTCTCACAGTCACTCTCCAGATCTGGACTCGATCCAAATGTTCTAGAGGCAACTGGCTCGGGGAGAGAGAATCAACAAAGACAGAATACACTGACTTGCCTGGATGTTATCCAACATGCAGGATTTTTCTTAAATCGCTAGGCCTAGGAGTGAACCAGGACTAAAACAGCCCAATAATCTCACAATTGAGTATCCACTGTGTCTTACGCTAAGGCCAGCAGAAGGGCAGTTCCAGTACTACCTGGACTGCTACAGAATTCCCCTAAAGTTCTTTAATTACCACAGTAATACAACAAAAAAATTAATTTTTTTTTTGTAATTGGATCTTTTAGATTTGCATGGCTTTTGTTTTGGAATGCAAGATCAGGTTGGAGAACTTAATTTTTAAGACATTCTGAACATCAAAAGGGGGTGGCTAAATAGGACTTTCTGGTAAGAACTACTTGAGGCAAAAGTGGATTTGGAAAGAAATGATACCTTAGAGAGCTATCTAGAGCTTACAGTGAATACGGAGCAGAGATTCCACAGCCTTCAATGTCTTAAGTCAATACATTCCTATGATATATAAAAAGAGAGCTAGCACTGGAAAATAATGCAGGGAACAAAGCTGTGTAAAGGTCTCTGGGACAGAGTAATGTTCACCAGTACCTTAAAGGAATGGCCCAAAAATCACCAGACTTCCCTAGTGTTAAACAGCCATAAGAGGCACCTTGGCTGTGGGACTCTCGTCCTGCTTTAGCGTTCTGAGTTACATTGCCTGTTACACTTTAAGGAAAAGAGTAAAGCTTACAGGAATCCCAGTGACCTTTACCATGGAAGGAGAAAGCTACTCAAACACTGAATACTGTTAAATACTGTTTGCATGGTAACTGTTAAAACAACGCTCCAAAGCCAAGAACGAATGCTATTAAAAATGAAAAATCACAGAACACAGCAGAGCTTAACCAAGTCAGCAGTCAGTCTACAAAAAGAGTTTATATGGGACACTACCTGTCTTCTGCTACTGCACCAAAACCCCACAATTTTCCAATTAATCTCTCATCCTTCACACAAAACACCATTAGAAGCACTTCACAATTACTTTACTTGAAAAACAGGAAAGATTTTAAGGTAGGGGAGGTGCCTGGGAAGCAAGAGAACAGCAGTGAGGGAAGGGGATTATCATCAGCAGCTCCAAGAATTGACAAGAAAGAGCAACTTCACCTGAATGATTGGAAGTAAAAGACAGAGAAGCAACTAGCTTGAGTAAGAAATGCAACTGAGTAGTGAAATGAAGGCAAGATACCTTTTTGGGCTGCAGTTTCATGGGAAAGGTGCCAACAAATATTAATTTGAAACCAAACACTTATTTCATTTTAATCCACCCTGCTGCCTTTGAACTGCAATGCACTTGCAATTGAATAAGAAACAAATCCCAACCTCATCCCGTTCCCTGGGTGCTAACTCCCACCTCAGTGCTACTCCATCCTTGTGCCAGTGTATTTTCCCAGCCACACACTGAACCAGGTTAGGAAAGTGACCCAGCTTTGATGCTAACACAAGAAAAAGCTGTTTCAGACAAACTGAATTCCTCACCAAGTTCACATGTGGCTGTATGAACACTGGGCCTAGACAAAGGAGGAGGCAGGAAGGAAGTGCAGTGAGGAACTTGGGGCACATTACAAAGTTATGGAATTGTGACCACTTCTGCACACAGTTCTACCTTCCATGCCCCATGTCTGTTTGCAAAACAGAGGAAAAAGCTGGGCTAAAAGAAACACAGTGGGCTTCTGCTAAGACTAATTTACTTATCCTTGTATCTATCTACATTTCCAGAAAACAGGGGAGTCTAGATTACAATAATCCTGAACTCATCAATATTATTAATTACTGCTTACATATAAAATTTAAGATACTTTGATGAATTTATTTATACAGAAGCTTACTATTAACTACTCTGAGACTCACTGAGAAAACCCATCAGATCCTTATGGACGTGATACAAAAGGAGATTTCTGCCACTGGTTTAGCTGAGAGGGCAACCAGGCAGTTGTAACAGCTAACAAGCTTTGCCTTTCACTGTTTAACAGAAAAAAAACTGCTGCAGAAATGCAAAAAACTGAACAGGATGGTAGCAGAGAAAAAAAAATATAACAAATTTTCTGAATGTACAGAAAAGCACCTTGATTTCTCAGAGAAATGGGGAAGGCACTGGATGTAAGGAGCCACAGAAGGCAGCAGGTAGAAACTGGAAATTCTCCCCAACTCACCTGTGCTTGCTTTTATATCCATTCCCAGGAGTACACTTCCCCCCTCACCCCCGCTCCGACTGCTCTGTGCTGAGGCTGCCTTTCACCATCTTGTTCTGCAAGGAGGGAAGAGAGCAAGGAAGGAGGGGCTGACGAACGAGCAAGCCAAACAGAGGAGGAAAAAGAAAATGGGGGAGACACAGAAGACAGGGGTAGGGAAAGGGAATATACAGAGAGTGAGTGAGAGAGAGAGAGAAAGAGAAGTCAGTACTGGAACCAGAAATAGATTTTTCAGACAGAGTTTTCCCCGAGACAAAAGCAGGTAATTCCGCAAAAGTAAAGAGTTTGAGATGTGAAAGCCTGGTTAATTTTAACAAACATAGAATTTAACACAAAAAGGTAGAACAAGCTGAGAAGCATCACTTTAAAATTACCCAAATATACGGCTTAAGACAATCTAAGATGGCTGAGCCACCAAAAGGTGAGGTATCCCATCCCCTTTATAGCCTCTCCACAGCTCAGCATCCTCACTGGGTCTGTTGCAACCTCACTTGCTGTGATGCAGACAGAGCCGGTTGGATCTGTGAGAGGAACCCTTCAAAAGATGTTTATTTTTCAGACAGCATTTTCCCTGTGATAAAAGCTGATATTTTGCATAAGTAGCACATTCGGGATATGGATGGTTGAAGCATCAATCCTGACAGAAGGAAATGGAAAAGCTCACTGGGGAGCACATGGAAAGGCAGGACCAGTCCCTCTGGACTTAGCTTGCTTATGCCTTAAGTGTCAAGCACAGTTAATGAGGCAAGAAGCACCTTTGCTCTCCAGGAGCCGCTTACTGTGATGAAGTGTATTTACCGGTGTGAGGCACGGACTGCCAAAGGGTAAGAGGTCCTGTACTGTGGGACTTAATGCTGGAGATTTATAAAGTTAGCTCTTCCACCCATTAGCTACAGAACAGCAGAGTTAGCTAATAGTGCTAAGCTGGTGTTACCTAAAAGCATTGCTTTCAACAGACTAATTTAAAGTTTTTCTTCCTCTCAATTGCTCATATTCGTATCATGCAAGAAAACTGACGCAATTTTTTCTCTAATCATTCTAGAGCAATGGTTTTCAGCCTTCCTGCTCCTGCATTGTCATTGACCGGAATTCCCCCTTCCAGCCACTACAATGGAAGGAGCAGAGTGAGCCCATATTCTGCCCTGCAGAAGGATTTGGAACAAACTGGTAACGATTAGTGAAACACGCAGTGAGGGCAGGGAAAGAAAGCAAAGAAAACTCTGCTTAGCTTCAAACAAATTATTTGTGTCTTTACTAAGCAAAAGTCAGTGTCAAAGAAAGGCTGCTGGTGTTCAATTTCTGGTTTTGACATAACGAAGAAAGTGATCTGCAGTGGGATAGTTCTGAACAGAATTCAAAATTTTATTGCCTCATGAAGTACCTTTATGAACTTAATTGGTAGTTTTCCCCCTCCATCCCCCAAGACTACTTCAGAAATCCACGTGCCTTCTCAGAATTTTCTCTGGAAGGCTGGATTCTTTGTCTGAATCTAAACCAGTTATTTCCTTTCATAGTTTGAGCACCATCACTGCAAGTGCTCACATACAGCAGCAGTGACCCAAGCCATCTATGTAACACTATGTTTCCCTGGAATATTTCAGGCAACAGGCAGCAAAAATAAAACAGCCTTCAAATACATAACCTTCTGTCATGGTTTAACCCTAGCTGGCAACTAAGTACCAGTTAGAAGAAAATAACTATCCCATCTGAAACCAGGACACGCTCCAATTATCTTTAGTCAAGTATCCAAAGTTGAGCAGAGGGTGGCACTTAGGCAATTACATTCCACAGTAAGGGGAGCTCATCCTTCCCGTTTGTGTTTGGCAAGATCTGCAACTTCTTGTAGCATTAATGCATTAATTTAAGCTTGCTGTACATTGTCAACATTATTCCACAGTTGCGCAGAATAATTTATTTTCTTTTATATGATGAAAAGTAGGCCAATTCTTTGGATAAGAGCCTGAATGTGCACTGAGTCTTCCAGCGCATTTTAAATACGTGTGTATAAATACATCGTTTTGTAGTAGAACATCCAGAAAGGAACATGAGGCTAATTCCTGTATGTTTACAAAAGACAGATTAAGAATAATCTGTGAAGACAAAAGACCACCAGATGTCAGTCTAATTCTAGGCAGGGATCTGCAGACAAGAACTAGATGGAGACTAATCCCTGCTAGAAAGCAACGCAATTCTTCCCTATTATCATTTCCTTTTCAGCACAAGCTATCCAAACTCTTGCACAATTCCTGCAGTATTCAACTGGCAACAAGAACAGTTGTTTTTCTGGATACTTTCTGAGCATTTAAAACTGGAAGACTGGTATCCACAACCTCCCAGGCACGTATCCTCCCTTAAGGACTGGGAAGAGTAGTCCCAGCACTGTATCACATTACTTATGGCTACAAGAGAGTATGTATTGTCTACCTTGTCTCCTCTTTCCATACAGACAGCTCTTTGCACCACTGTGTTTGTAAGCTCGGGAGACAATCAGTTAAGGATGCCCAGACCCTGGGCAGAAGCAGCATAGGGGTCTTTTGACGAACCGAAGATGTACAGAACAACCCCACAGATCCACTGGAGGCTGAGTGGTTGGACTCAGTTCAGTTACTACTGGTAAACTAGAACAAGGTGTTCCCAAAAACCGGGAGAACTTTTCCATAAAGTCATTTTTCTTCTTCCTTGTATCCTCAGTAAATCCAAGGAGAAAACCCAACAGTCCAATGCAACATTCAAACAGGACCAGGGAGCAATGCACTGATTCTATCATAGAATGCAGGAAATGAAGCTGAGCTTTCTGAAGAGTCATCAAGGATCTAAAGAAGCACTGAGCAGATGGGACAAAAATTTTATCTTCTTAAACTTGGTATTCTTCTTGAGTTGATGTTTGCCTCCAGAATATACCACAAGCATATATCACAGAATAATTGAACTAAAAGCATCTCTGACTACAGACATTATCCAGGTATAAAATTACTAATCCAAATTTAGAAACCAGAAGAGGGCAGCAAAAAAACCCAGGTCTAATCCGGAGAGGATTCTTACCTTGTGCTTGGGGCACCTCACTGAGAAATTCTCTTCATTTAGTAAACAATCTAAAGGAGGAGAAGACAGTATTATTTTTTTAATGAAAACCAACTTGAATAATACATCACGCGTTAATCTTGCCTCACAGGTACACATTCTTCATTCAAAGATCTCTTATAGGAATACTTTGTTATTAGCAGGTTCATCCCTTCCACCCCCAAAATTTTAGCAAACAAAATTACTGAGCACCCCAAGTGACAATGCTGCCTGGATTAACAAGCAACCCCGCTTTTCCCGATGCTCTGTATGCAGTAAGAATCACAACAGCAAGTCTACAAATCCTGTATCTCAACCTCCTTCAGGTATTCCAGCCTTCCTCGCTTTAGCACAACGAAGAGGGACACACTCATCCAATCTGAACAGACAATCCTTGCTTTTCACAGTACAAACACTGCCTTTCACCCTTACCGCAAGGCCCCGCCAGCATGAGGGGAAGAAGAGGTGTGTGTCTCTAGGTATGGGTGTATACAGTTTATCTGCAATCCCAAATCCTGGTGATCAGTTTAAACTGTGACACTATGTCTAGTAGTCAGGTCACTCATGCTGCTCTTAGATCTGCTTCCATGAATCATATATGTAAAGCTTCTACAATCTAAAAAATGGTTTAGTTAATTATTTAAACCTATTACGTAAAGTGGGGCACCCATGTGGAACTGCTTATTTAGGAACAAATTAAGCAATACTGCCATTTGAAGAGCACTTATTTAGCAGCACTGCCGGAGCACGGATTGCTTCTCCTCGCATCCCCCCTCCCAGGCTACGCCTCTAAGGGATGCGAGTTGGCAGCTCCCGGAACTTCAGCCACGGGGAAAAAGCGGCACTCCCCTCAGAGCACCCAGCTACCTCCCCTGGGCACCCTGAACTGCAGGGTCACCTCTCAACCTGCCCAATGCCTGACACGGCTCTGTTCCAATTGCCTCTCGCATCAGAGGCTGACCCAAGGCCATCACCTCATCAGCAGGACCAAGCACCCATCACCACCTCAGCGCGACCGACCGACCAACGCTGCCCGGGAGAATTCAGCGAGGTGCTTATGACCCCCTGCCTGCTCCAGCATACCCCAGGAGCTCGCAAGTAGAGAAGTGCAATGGTAACTAAGATGTGCTAATTTCAAACGCTCCTAAGTATGTAGCATAACCAGTGCTACCTGCTGTTTCAATCTGCTGGAAGAGTTTAGCAGACAGCAGGAGACTGGAACTAAAGCTTGAGGGAAAAGCTTTCTAGATACCCAAGCTTTGGCAGAGCATCCCTCTGCTACGGAATGCTTATGTTTCAACATGAATGCCTCTGGCCTGAATCAAAGGGAAACAGCATGCAATAGGCTAAGTTACGTGAGAGATTTTAGCAAAGGGGAGTAAAACCCTTAATCCTGCCACAGATAATTTCAAACGCAGCATTAGCAAATCACAGGAAATAAATAAAATGTCTTCTCGTTAAAAGGGCAGGAATTGTACATTTAGACTACAGCATGAATTATCACCGCATAATACAGCAATCATCAAAAATATACGGAGCAATCATCAAAAACATACACAGTATGTTAGAACAGAATGGAGTTTTCTTCTTTCTTGGAAACCCAACATTGGTAATGAATGCAGTTCTTTAGCTAGTACATCAGAAAGGAAGCCTGCACAAGGATCAGGAACAAGTGCCAGAAACCTTGTACCCTATGCCTGATCTGTATATGGAACTTGGTTCCTTACTAAGGTCAGCATTTTTGTTGCAAATACTAATAGCAGATCCAATTAATAGCAATTTTTTTGGGTTTCTGTTAAAGGACTACTATGAAAAATGTCATCAGCACACTGTAGAAAATCAGCTGAATACCAATAAGGCAGAAATTGTTCATCATTACAAAGCTGGCCTGGATTTTGGTTAGCAGTTCCAAGTATTTTATATAACAGATTACGATTTGTCATGAAGTCAGCAGACAGAGAGCTATGATCAGCTCATTGTGGCAGAAAGGGAAAAGAACTGAGACTTGTCCTTGTTTCCACAGATTTTTCTCCATAAAGTAGTCAGGGAAAACCTAAAACACTTTTAATAGAAGCAATTATTCTTCTGTAAGCTTCATACTTTTGTCTCATCCTCTGTGTTCTGCCTGTTACTCATCTTTAATGATACTTGTGAAGACACAGGATTTCTGTTCTCTGAAAATTCATTTTATTTGCTGTTAATCTTTTCCTAATTTACAGTCAAAAATCTTCTGTAAGTGGAACCGCCTGCGATATATGTTGTAGGGACAAGTGTGCTGCAACCATCAGGATCTGACTCCAGGTGGGGAGGAAAAAGCAGAGGGAGAGGATATAAAATTTCAGAAAACAAAGATCCTGTTTCCATGGAGACATCCCTAGGACTAAGTTATCTTGAGACATCAGAGGCTCTTCATAAATTTGGACAGACGAAAGTCAAATACAGACAATGTTAACCACAGTCATTTCCATACAAAAATTACTTAAGTGGCACTACTGATCGCGATTTTTATGTAAATGGATAAGAAATGTTCAGCTCTCTTGCACCCTATATTGCCAAAGATTATTTTCTATGAAAGGAGATTAAAAGACAGGCTGAATTAGGCTATATAAAAGCATCCATATGTACAAACTGGCAACTTGTGAAGCCACATGCCTTGCACAGCACTCAATTAGCAACAGTGGGGCAAAGCCTGGCTCCTCACCAGGGTGGGATTGGACACCGACCATCGGCGCAGAAGCCAGAGCCCAGGTCACACCCCAGGGCTGCCTTGAGTGCTGCGAGGAACTGAAGCCATTTGACACATTCCAGCCTCCAGCCCTTTCCCAAAAAGGTACTGCCTTTCACATGAGGCACAGTAACTGACAGGGGATCAGCTTCTAATCCACACGGACGCAAAGGCAAAAATGCTTCGGCTCACACTGCAACTGCTTCGGAATACAACATGGGTACTTCATCTCAACTAAGGCATGGTCACTACCAGGAATTCAGACAAACACCAAGTGTGTATGACTCAACATACCCTAAAAAACACTCCACCAAGTGTTTTCTGTTTGGCTTTATTTCTTTTAGATACAAAACCAGTCATACATATTCCAAAAGCCTGAAAGCCCTTGTAAATGTTAACTCAAACTTCTGAGGACTCAGAACAGATCTGTGACAGATCCTAAATAAAGCAAGGTGGTACCATCCTTCAAAGCAAGATGGTCGACTTCAAAATGGAACTACCACTGAGCTCAAGGAAGCTGAGAAGCACCTGTACAGTTTCACTACAGAAAGATAGTAGAACTGCAAAACCAATAAAAAGGGTTTATAGGCAGACAGCAGGCTGAGCAAAGAGAAAATAATGTTGATTTGTTTCTCAAGGAAGCCTACATTTTCTGCTTGGGCATAAATGAAAATCAGGTCTTATGCCATATAGCTTGCTTGTTTCTTTTACACAGATTTATTGGAAGAGTGTCTATAGATTAAGACAGCTTGATTACACCCACAGATAAAACCAACTGCAAACAAGGTCTTTTACTGTCACACCATCAGGCTGAAATTTTGAATGCTGAGAATCTACTTCAAGCTGGGGCTCTTTTATTTGTTTTGGTTGAAAACTTCAGCTAAAGCAGCCCAACGATTTCCTTAAAACTCTTTCTTGGAAAAAAGTTATTCTGCCCATGTTAAACATCCCAGGAATTTTTCTCTGAAAAGCTCTACAATATCCTGGTTTTCAGTAGGATCTGGATTTTAGCTAAGGCATGCCCTTGCCAGCTACCACAAAACCAGCAAATACAACTCCTTGAAAGGCAATATGGGGATTTTCATGTGCACATTCTCAGAAGAGGCTTCTGATATTTTAGGAGCTAGGTGGTTTTAAAAATTCCACCAAATATATTTCTGCTTGGGGGTGAGCAGGCCTTTCCTGTAAATGAACCTCTGCCCTCAGATTCAGGCACCAGACCCAAAAGCAGTGAAGCTGTCAGGGAACATTTCTAAGGCTCAAGAAACCCAAAGGAAGAAAGTGACCATTTCAAAACTGCAAAATGAGAAGCACTAGTCCAGCAGACAGAATTGAAAACAGTAATGAGACAGGCAAGCAAGATACAGAAAGAATGGAGGCTAACAGGAAGGAGACCAGCGCTACTAGAAGTCAGGAGCAGGGGATTAAGGATGAGTGCGAGCAGGAAGCTAAGACTAAGAACTGATTGGAATAAGGCATAGAAAGGTGAAACAGAGAATACAAAGGACAACATACGAGAACAAACCAGGACTAGCAGGGTGAGGTGTGACAAGGAGCTAAGCCAGGAGAACCAAATGGCAGTAACAAAGCCCAGAGAAGAAAAAGAACTAGAAGCAAGAAAGGAGAGAAGGAGGTGAAGGAAGAGCAGAGAGGAAGAAGCCAGAGCGAGAGCTATAAAACTGGACAAAGGAAAAGTCAGAAAGAATTAGGAGGAATTGGGTTTTACAAAGAAACTGGAATAAGAAATTTGTGAAGAGGAGCCCGAGACCAACTAGATAAAAGGCCTGTGGCTGGTATGAGAATCCAGAGTGGAGAACATATCAGACATACACATGAAGAAGAAGAAACAGATAGGAAAACGTATTAAAAAAACCCCCAATGAAGTCTTTTGTTCTCACTAAACCATACTCTTCCTGGAGTGAAACCACAGACTCACCAGTTTTACCAACTCCCCCGCTATTTTTTAAATATGTTAGTGAAACTCACAGTCCAAGTATCCCATCTCCACACAGCTCTTGCAATTTATTACTGCCGTATTACTCAAAGGAGGGAAATTAGCTTGGAATTGTGCACTCCGACAGATGGCCACATGACAACGTGATGTCTCATAACAAAATTAAAAGAAAATGAAGTAAGCATAGCCTTGGAACTTGAACACAAAAAGCTACTCTAAAAAAATCTCACAGGTTGCAAAGTCAAGACAAAAGTGAAAAAAAGCCAAATTTAATCTAGCCCAGCTCTACATATTATACAGTAGACATATTACTTTTAAAAAGGACTAAATAGTATGATTATAGACTCGTTTCTGTACATGATGCTGCCTCTTCCACGCATGATGCAGAACTGCTCTTGGGAATCAGTCATGATTGTTCAGTATATTTCTCATTTTGGAGAATCCTACATTTGCTGAAGTGGAGTAGAGTTACTATATCTGAAGAAAAAGGACAGTATCTGAATTTCGATATCTGTATCTAGAACCCAGAAATTGATACATACTGTATCTAGTAAAACAAGAATTTAAGTTAAGCCCCCAAACTATTGGGAACATTCACTATAATTTGTTTTTTTCATGGTATTGAAAAGGGCAGGTCACAAACCAGAAACAAATACATACTAAACACAAGATGAATGAGAATCTGATTGACGACTGTGCATCTCAAACACACTGCACAAAACCAAGTTTATTAACGTTCATGAAACTCTCAGGCATGACAGAGATGAAGATCACAGAAAATTTCCCAGTTCTACTTTCAGAACCGAGAAGGAACCATTTGCAGTAAGTATGACACAAATCCAGCAAGGACAACATATGTTCATGAATGAGTACCCTTCCATCCTACAGGCTAAGGTAGGGCCTTATGGAAAGAGATATCAGCCTTTAATTAGGTGATTATTATCTTATAGGATACATTCATAAAAGACCAAAATTACACTTACATGGACACCCTTACTTCTGGTATTTTTCTGAGTATGTGATTTTTGCAACCTGAATAATCTTTCTTTCATGTAAAGTGAAGGATTCTCTCTGCTAGTAGTACTGTGGTACTAGTAGTATTCCACTGCAATATTAATTTAATAAGAACATTCCTATTAGAATAAAATGCAGATCTCCAATAAGGTGGGACCTCACAGTGATTCAGAAATGGGTATTCATACTTCAAATACTCTAACATTTGGAAAACAGCACAAAATAGGTGGTGAACAAGTGGGTTGCTGTGGAATTGGAATAACAACCAGGAAGCTTGCAATTATTTGCCAGTCAAGAGTTGTAATCTTGAATCCTTTCCTGTTGGTTATCAGATGAAGTTTTGTACAACACGAGAAGTGAGTTACAAGGAACGGGAATAGTGGGGTATTATTTACTTGGACGCTGGATTTTTTTTACCCAAGAATCAAGTTTATCTCCATGAAAAACTGTCACTATTGCACGAAACCCACCAAACTCACAAGCCCAGGCTCATAGCTGGAAATAGTATCATCCAAACAATTAGCTTGTCTAACGATGAAAATTAGACCTACTCAAGAGACTGGCTGAACTGCTTCTTAGGAGGGAGAAAGAAGGTTGTGCTGCAAGTGGTACTGATGATTCTACAAACACAAACACTTGAAATCATTACTAGGACTCCCCACAGGAGTGTAACCCTGAAAGAAGAAACCCCTTTCTGCTTACTTACATCCTTTTAACAAAGGGTTTCTATTTTTGGCAAGAAAAGAGTGATCAGTTCTCACACTGCAGCCAAATTTCAGTCACTGAGCTGCATTCCCCCAAACCAGGCTTTTTCTGCCCTTTCAGGCAGACTCCTTTTCATTACAAGCTCCACCTTGTCCCAGCGTGTTACTGTACGCTGTTTATCTCATGCCGTTTCTCACCACTTGTACTACTTTATCTTCACAGTAAGAGAAAAACTGGGAGGGAGTAATTTGTAAAGTATCTCAGAATTATTTAGTGTCATATGATTTGAGTAATCGTGGAATACAGTTAAGATGGCATTTGTTCCTACCTGCATCGATGGCACATGGGTAATGGTATCGGAAGGAGCAGCCTTTGTTGTAGCAGCCTAAGGTGGCTCCTGGTTCCTGGCAATGGGAACATTTCTGAAAGAGAAACCAAGAACAGTAATGAAGATTGCAGTAATCTTTCTGAATACCTGTATTTTCCTGGGAATTTTATCAACCACATTCCAGCACAAATTTTTTGACAAATCATGTTAAACTCTATCTTCCCACACCATACAAACAAAGGCCTTTCAAACAGGTAACAACATAAGCTCTTTCAAACTACAAACTTTTCAGCTGTGCTAACCAGGCAAGAGATACAAATGTTCAGCCATTCAGAAAGAACTTGAAACACTTCTCAAATCTGTTTTACTGGCCCATGTTTCAGTACCTGACAATGACATCACTATTAAAATAGGAAGAAAAAGAGTGTTTTTGAATCCACAGCAGCTTTAAAAGGAGAATTAGCATGACAAATAATGATTTAGAAGACACCACCATAAAAGTAATTTGGTTACATTATTTTCACTATCACTAGCAGTTGAGGCAGATCAAGGCCAAGTTGAGTATTTTTTCGAAGGTGATCAAAAAAGGTTTATTTGGAGCAGGGGAAGATGCCATCATGGACAAACACCTCATCATCACAGAAATGGTACATGTCCAAAAAAAGCACTTGCAGTGCAACAATGATGCTCATACAATTATTGTCAAAGTAGCTCAGACTCATCTGATGACCACATTCAATTTTCATTAGTTAAATCCTATTAGCTCAACTAGTCAATTACGTATTTGACCATAATATCAGACAATCGTGAAAGCAGAAAGAAAGTCTCTCACCCATTTACTTTATCCTGAATGACTTAAGGAATGACCTAAGGAAGTAATTCTAGAGCACATCTCATTCAGACAGCCATTTTATTTCTTGAATGTATACACTAAGTGATTTAGATGTCAACTAATCTAAGATTCTGATGAAAGCTGATTTCTGACATGTTGACATTTTTCCCTTATAAAAAGATATAACCATACCTGGTAGAATTCACCAAATGCTAAGAGACTGCTACTATTTAAAAATTAAAAAGTGAATTAACTACTGGCAGAAAATGAAGAGAGGACCTGCCATAATTTTTGAGTCATACTTAATAAACACAGGAATTTTGTTTATTCTGTTAAGCACAACCAACACCATAATAAAGCCTTGTATAATTGCTATAATTCACCTTGAATTCAGGCTGTGAGAAGTTGCCCTTGGTCCCTGCCTGCACACACAGATGGTGACATGATCCAAAATCACTGCTGCTACTGGAAAAGCTGGTGTCAAACCACATGTGCTCTATCGCTGCTACCAGTGAGCTGCACCTGTACCGCACAGGAGCAGCTGTGCTCGAGCCAGCAGCGCACCTGGCACCGGACACGAGCACGGCTTTTCCACCATAAGGGGACGCTCGCTTGCCAACATGGCCACATCACCTGGACCACACGTCTTCAATCCCTGATCAGCACACACGCTGCAGTGGAGATCTGCAGAACAGACGTGGCCAAAGCCACAGCAAAATTCCTCACTCTGCATAGTAAACAGGGGGTTGATTACAGTATTTCCAAACCCACTGAGAATATGTGACAGTTATTGCTCTTCCTACTATTCTGTGCTATGCAGAGACGACTATAGTTTGTATTTAAATGCCTGAATGAAGATGAAAGCAAAACTAGCTCCAGCCATAAACCAGGTGGCCCTCTTCAAATCAAAGCAGATGCAACTAACAGAAAAGCTTGTGAGACGTCAGTTCTCGTGACATCTACAACTGCAGTTTTGAATAACACCTTCCCTTTTCGGGTATGCTAAAGCATCCTGAGCCTGATCTTTAGTGCTTCCTACTAAATCGTGTCTATCTTCTAAGCACAACAAACTACTGCAGTATTTATGATGCAAGGGAAGTGTCCCTGAGGCCTAGAAAGAGACACACAAGCAGCTTAGTATTACCTGTCACAACATGAATGCAAGTTTCCAAAGATTAAAAAAAAAAGGCTAAACCGATACTGAAATGCGCACCAAAATATATGGACCGCTAGCCAAACTGCAATGTAATTCACTCTCCCATGGGAGTAAAACCAAATTTCACCCACAGAAAATGTCTCTTCCTGGCTCTGAAGTCAACTCAAGAAGGATATCATGTACTGGCAATAGTCCCAGATTCACCTATGCCAAGTACTCACAAAGTGCAGCTTGAGGAGTTCTGAAACAGAGCTCTGTACCTGTGTACTTTATTCTCGCTTTTAGATGTGGCTGAGTGGGATTAATTATTCTAACAGGAGAGAACCCAAATTGACTGTTCTTTTTGAATGCAGATGTGAATTTCTAGTCTTGTTCCTCAGAGGCATTCTGCCCTCCCCACTTTATCTCATCTTTTACGTACCCTCACACTGTTGCAACAGAAGGTCATTCTACCCTGGAACACTGTGTCCTGTGCAGAGCAGTCAATAAGAGCATAAGAACTACAGCAGCAGAGATTGAACTGCAGCTGTATAAAATATCTCTTAACACTAAAAAGGCATGTCTTAAAATAGTGTGCTGTGTGATATAACAGAAAACAAGACCCTTAGCAAAATTCTTGGTACTTTTCCAAAAGTTAATTTATTTTTTGAACTTATTCTTTGCTGCATCTAGCATGGTTCATGTTGCTATTCTGAAACTCACAGCAGAAACACGACAGGCATTTTGACAAATTTTCACCTGAGAATGGGTAAGGAATGCTTTAAAATTGTAGTTAGGAGTGATCAGACAGAAGAAGTGGGTAGTTAAGATGCCAGCGCATGTGCATCCAGAGCCTTCATTACTCCTTTTTTCTAGTCTGGCAGACCATCGAGATTCTACCAAGGTTACCTGTGCTACGCCCACAACAGCGATTCCCCAGTGGACAACTATGCCACTGATGACTCAAGGCAGAGATCTGCTGCTGCTGCTGGCTCCCCTGCTGCTGAACAAGTCTCCATTCTGGCAGATGCTTCTGCTTTTCACAAGCCACTGACAGTCTAATGGCCCCATTTCTTCTACCTCCTGGGACCCCCCACCATCTGCTTCTTTCAGGGGAAGCTGAGGGAACCACATACACAATAACTACTCTTTTCTTCCGAGTTCTTCCTTCCTGACACACCTGAGTGACTGAACAAAGCAGACACCCTACAAAGCTGTGTGGTTCTAAAACAACTTACAAGTGTATCACCTTATCTTTGAAAGAGACTATGATCACATAGTGCCACATGGTTTCCAAATACATCCAGGTGTTTCCATGAAGACAGAAAAAAAAAATGCTCAAGAAATTTCTGGATGGTCTCAGTCTTCTTTTGCAAGACATTGGTGCTGTGCCTTAAAAGGTAAAAAGATGCCCTGTTCCTGCTGGTACTTTCTGTGGCTTCGATTAGAACCCTCACCTCACGTATTTTTGGTTCAAGTCAAGAAGAAAATATGTACACTACAACTAGAAAACATTCTAAAACCAAAATAAAATCACAGAACTTCATACAAGGAAATGTGTGAATTCAGCATAATGACCACTAATTGTTCTCTTGGTCCACAAGTAAATTTTCACCCAAACTCCAGTACCCTGCAGCCATTCACCACCAGATGGTAGCAGCCTACTTGTCACTTGTAAAGGAATTATAGCATTCTTCGACAGGGAAACAGCACTCAAACTCTCCTGGGAAGAGAAATTCCTTTTGCTCAGTAAGCAGCCTGCTTAACCTCCCCTGCTTGAAAGAGCTGAAGGCTGGTACTTGGAGTATGCTCCCAGTGGGAGGTGCCAATGGATAGTAATCATTGCCAGGCATCTAATCAACTCTTGGCTTAAATTAAAAAAAGAAAAAAAAAAAAAAAAGAAGGAAAAAAGAGACCACACAGCGAAGACTGATTCATAGGTCCTATCTCCACAATTCATCTCTGGCCACAAGGCACATATATCTCACTTAGAATAGGCTGGAGAGACTGAAAAGTGCCATTTAGAAGAGACGCTCCATCCCATGAACTAAATTACCAATAGTATTAAAGCCAGATACATTGTTTCTACCTCTCCACGCTATTAACAGCCCATTTCTTCCCTGCTACAGCTCATCATTCTGTGTCTACCAAAATGAAGTAACAGCCAACCTGGAAGTGTGAACAGTTGGGGGACAGCTACCACAGCAGCAGCAGAACGGCTCTGATTCATTTAAAATGCTACGCCACCTACCAGCTATATTTTTTTTGCTTTATGCTTGGCTTTTTTCCCCCTTGCAATCTGTATTCTTTCACTCTTCTGAGACCATACTGCTATATGTAATAAATAAGAGTATGTTTTTTGAGTACCTTTTTTTGCCTCCCTCAGATTTATACCCAACTCCATCTAAGTGCTGTAACATTAAGATGTCCTGAGCTACCTACCTCCCTCCTCCCAAACAAGCACAAAGCTCCTAGCCTTGTGAAAACAAGTGTCCCAAGCTGCTCAAGTAAAGCACTCACCTGCTCACTTAGGCTCTGCACCGATAAGAGATAATATCTTTCTCCCTAGACAAAGTATTCCTAAGTACTGGAATGCTACAGTGGACATGGTTTTTGCTGGTGGGAGGATGGAAGATGCCGACTAGCCCTTCCAGCATATTCTGGGCAGGAGCAGGAACAGTCGCTTAGAAGCAGAAATTAATTTCTTCTAACACTAATGTAAGGTGTTTTCAGATGACTCCTCCACTATCTTCCTTGCTGAACCATTACCAACCCAGTTTACGCAAGGACATTCACAACAGACACAACCGTATCGTATTTTCTGCTCTCTGTAATACAAAGCATCTTTTCTTGATGGTTGGTTGCACCCCATACTCAGACCTCTTGACTTCCTCTTTTCCAATGACCAGTTTTTCCTTTGCTGTGTTTTCTTTCTTTTTCCTTTGCTTTGCTTTCTAGGCGTCTCCTTGTTTTGTCCCTTCTTGCATACCAGTGTCAATAATGCATAAAAGGAGTAAAATGGAGAGCAACAACTGAAGGTTACTAACAAAGCAAAGCAAGCAAAAAGTGAAATATATGTGGTATTAATTATACAGGTACAAGTCTTTGCTTTACATGTTATATGCATTTTTCATACTCTCTCCTTCTCCTGTTTAAATTATAAGCTTTTAGGAAAATAATTGCTCCTGTATAATTGCACTGCACAAATGCAGATGTAAGATAATGAGGACTTCAGAGTCAGCTGCAATATTAGGAAGGAGGGCCTTCTGACTATTTCTGATTAAACAGTTGGCAGGCTTGGCAGAGGCTCGGATTTAATATCCAGGCGAAAGGGCAACAAAAGCAGCAGAGAGCCACATTCATCTTCCTGGAAAGTGGGATGCAGAGAGACAACTTATTCCAAAAAGCTACAAGAAAAAATAAAAATGCGTGTGTGTGTGCGTGTGCATATACTGCTCGCCACAGGAGAAAGAAATAAGTGATTTTGGAAGACTGCTGCAAAAAGGGACCAAGATGAAAAAAGCAGGGTGGGAAGACATTTTTAGGAAACAGGAGAGGAAGAAAGTACTTCTGCTCTGATGTGCAGATACTGGTTAATGAAAAAAATTGTTTATGTGACTGGGGCTAGAGATAACAACCAGTACTGAAGGATACAGAACTATTAGTTTACATTTCCTGACAAACAATTTTAAGTTACCAAAAACTAGGCACAGAGTATCAGTAAAATGAACCCTACAATTAAAAAGATAAAAATCTTTAAACTTGCATTATAAAAAGACATCTCTTGCCAATGATGATACACTCCTGTAGCAAGCAAATCAAATATATAATAAAGGATAATAGTCCTGAGTAAAACTGGACAGTTACCTTCAAGTCAAGAAACTAAGGACAAATTTAGATTCCAAGATTTCAGCAAACAGGCAAACCAATGATCTGGAAGATGCTATACTAATAAAGCTGCATTAGCAAACATAGTAAAAAGTCAGAACTGCAGTGCTGCACCGGCTGCTGAAGCACAAAGGGAAGCTGCAGCTCAAAATGGATGGCATAGAAAAAAACCCACAAGAAATCCAAGAGCTGGAAAATGTCTTAAAAATGGAAAATCCTATTCAACACATACGAAACTGATTGAACTAGAACAGAAGCACTTGAATTAAGAGCAGAGCATTTTATTACCCTCAACTAGAAGGAAAAATAGAAAGCAACAAGAACAGAAATAAATATTTAGTTTTTACAAAGAATCGTTTGCCAGCAATAATTTTAAGGTCCTATGCAGACACTTAAGCTATTCAACCGCACTTATAGAGGCTCTCAAAAAGGGAGGGTGAACAATAAGATGTGAAAACTTGTAAAGTACGTAAAATTATCCAGGGTAGCCAGATCTCAAACTGATAGTAAAAAGCTTCAAAACCACCTCACAACCATGGATAACTGTATGATAGAACAGAGATGAAAATTACTACTGTTAAGTGCAAAGTGATAGATGTGGTAAAAATATTTTCACCTATGCACATACATGATGACGGATTCTAAATTAGCTTTTACTACTCATAGGAAGAAATTAGTAGTCATCCCAGACAGAAACATCATGCAGTCCCTGCAACTGCAAAAAAGGACAGCCAAAACATAAGCAGTTTTTAAGAAAAGAAATCCATAATGAAACTCAAATCTTTATGATGTCTGCCTGTTACTCTTGTAGTAGCCCGACATCTTAATATTATGTGTGGTTCTGATGACCCTATGAAGAAAGGAGTACAACTGATCAGAAAAAAAAAAATGGACAGATCACAGAAATAACCCGGAATGTAAAGAACGTGTACATAAGAGAAGTCTAAGTATTTTGGAAAACAGGGAACTGGAGGGGGATTGAGACCTACGAAATCCAAAATGATGTGCATAAGGGAATGATTCTTAGCCATTTCCAAGAAGGAAGAGCAGGTTTAAATGTAACATAAACCTGCTTTTTTTCACTCAAGTAACTAAAAGTCACTGCCAAAGAATGCTGCACCGGCAAAAAGATAAGCAAATTCAAAAACAGATTAGAGAAGTTCATCAAGGACAGGTATGCCTCTGCCTGGTAAACACAGGGATACCAAAGCTACAACTCTAAAGCTGGGATTGCTGAAAGGAGGGTGAAAATATGCAACTATCATTCTGCACATGCCTAGTTTACTACAAAACTCTGAATATGTGCAGTGAAATGGTAAATACATGGCCATTGCTGGAGACAGGACACCACAATAAAATGTACTTTTTCACTTGTCTGGAAAGTTAGGTCTTCTGAAGACCAAGAGATGTGATTGTGAAATTCTACAATGAACAACAAAAAGGCTCCATGATTATCAAAAAGAATGCAGGCATCCACAAACTACTGTTTGATTACAAGTTTGTAAGACTCTGCAGTCTTATCCCCCTAACAGAAAGGTTGAGCTAAACTGTAACACTATACAAAAGACTGAAATTCAATCTAAGTGATAAATTCATGTTCACTACTCCTTACAAACCTCTTTCGTTCACTTGGTGGAGTGATCAAAGGCTTAAATGTGCATGAATATGTGAGACTGGTGAAGAGCCAAGTAAGACTTGAAGGGGGATGAACCCTTCCCGCCTCTTCCACACAATGGAAGGAGAAAAAATCCAAATGAAATAAAGACCCAGTGTAACTGAACCAGAACAGAGGTTAGGTCCTTCTGGAGTAAACCAATGGCTAACTAAAATAGATTCAGCAAAATTAACGAAACCAGTAATTTTAAATGGGGCTGAAAAATCTTGTCTAATTTCAGTTAAGCAGGCTAAGTACATACCTATGTAGCCATTTCATATTTTTAAAGGAATATTAAAATAATACATAGACTACCAAGTCCAAGAAGCCAAGAAATTCATAAATCTTGTTTCCTTTGATGCAAAGAGCCACCCTGAACGAGAGAAGCATTTCAGAAAACCACTCGTAAGTATAGGGATTTGAATTTGCTAAAGTATGCAAGTCTAGCAGAAAAAATTATACAGTTTACGTTATCTTGACTATTCATTTGGGGAATTAAGCATGCAACAATAAGTGCAATTTAGTTACAAAAAGGTCTGAAAGAGAGAAAAGCAGACTTAAAAGAGGAAAAAGAAATTCAAATTTTCAAGCAGTGATTATGTGATAAGGACACACAGAGTTGTGGGAACAGCACAGTCAGCAAGAGAGCATTTACTCCAGTTGGATTTTCTACCAGTACTAGATTCATTTCCCAGCCATCTTGGATACTGATTACAGGAAATATCCAAATATGTCGTGAATTTCTATTTAGTGCAAGACCTACCAAGTACAGCATTAAACAACATCATGCAGTTACCTTAAAAGAACGCAACATCTCCACCATAATCGAAGAGATTTTGAAGAAATTAATTACCAGAAAAGCAATAGCTTTGAATATCAATGTCTGGAGTGATATAAAGAAGGAAAAAACCTGACATAAACAAGAAAATGCAATAAACTCAAGGTTTTCAAGAGGCGAACTGCATAACAGAACCAGCTTTTCTCTAATCAAAGAAAAAAAGAGATGATGCTGAGTATTTACTAAAAGGCTCAAAACAAAAAAAAGATTGGTTCATTAAAGACACAATCACTATGTTATTAGGAGCAATGGATTCAACAGAAACAAAATCTTTATAAAGGCTTAAAAATAAGGAAATACTTTTGATCAAAGCAAACTGTAAATGGAAAATATTTTGACATGATATTATACATCTATGCAACCTGACAGGAAAAAGGGTGCAGCACAAATCCACCCCTGTCAATGACTCAAAGACTTGTAACATTGGACAGAAATACACCGTTTGTCATTACTTGTAATAATCCGTGCAAGCCTTCATCATAAACAGAGCCCCACTGTGCAAGACACTTCAGTAAAAGAGAACAAAGCATTGGTGGATGCAAAGGGATGAAATAGGAATGGTGAGACTGAGCCAGCAGTGTTGGGCAGAGTCCATCTCAGCAGCAGGCTAAGCATATCCAATTATTCAGCACAAATCCCAGACAAGAAGGGCTTTGAAGAAATGCATGAAGAAAAACAAAGGTAAATGTGCAGGGTTTTGAAAGCGAAGCACTTAATTTAGGAAATTATAAAATTAGCCAGGGTGTACTGATTGGAAGTAAATCTTAAGTTCTTGAAATTGAAAGAAGAAAAAGCAGCAGGATAAAAGCAGATAAAATAACGACAAGTAACTTATGTTTGAGGCATAAGAAAAATAGGAGGTGGGCAGATGAATGTGAAAGGAGTAGGAATGTGAAAATGACCATTTAGAACAACAAATGTTTGTGACAGTATTCAATCCAAATGGCACTTTACTAAGAATACCAATTCTTAAATTGAGGTCTAAAGAACCACTCCTACTGCACAGTCAAAATACATTTCACTGCAAGGATAGGTGAAAAAAGTACAATGTTTATCTTACTGGAAAATAAGTAACTAATCTCTCTAGAAAAAAGGTAGCAAATAAGACTACTACTCAATATCATCAGAGAAAGAAGAAGACAGCTCCCCCAGAAAGCCACCACAGCAGGAGCTGGCAGCAGAGCTCCAATAAGGAGTAACAAAGTGCACCCCAGTATTCCTGAGGTCACTGGTGGCTCTTGCTACCACTGAGAAAAAGCAGCAGAAGATGAATCCAAGAGAAGAGGTAAAGGTGCAATGCTTGCAGAAAGAGAAATGCCTGCAAGTCAGTACATCTCTCTTCAGTGATAAGCTGTCAAGAAACATATCAGTCTTAAAAAAAAAAAAAATTACAAGCTTACGAACCACAGGAATAAATCATCAGTCACAGTTGAGGGAAGGTAGACAACTAGCACATATTGATGAAATGTCCTCAGATACACAGAGGGTGCTCTATGTTAAATAATACTCACTGGCCAAAAATTTGAATGGGTTTAGAGAGGAATACATTATTTCATTATTCAATAATCCATAATAATATATGTGCTGCTTAAACTGCCCACTGCAATAATGGGTACAGTTTATGAATTCTAAACTGAATTTATACAAGAATATGTAGTGTCTGTAGGCTTGTCACAGACACGACACAGGAAAGCATGGTATGAGCTAGCAGCAGTTTAGAAGAGGCAGAAAATATAAATAGCAGCAGTCCAAGCCTGGATGGCATTCCAGCTGGATATTACAAAGCAGCTGAGGTAGTGTCAGTAGTTTCTTTCAAGGACAAACATAATGTGGTTCTCCTGAGAGAAGAACTTCCTCCACCTAAGGATTAGATGGGGTTCTCCTGAAATCTAAAGAGAAAGGACTAATGAAGATCTTCTGGGCTCAGAACACTGCTGAATCATGGTAAAGGCAATAATATTCATTTCAAGCTACACCTTCAGTTTTATAAATCTAGATCAATCTATACTATGAAAAAAGGGCTGGGATGAGCCATAGATTGCTAGAAGTAAATCACTGTGCAAGATCAAAGAGAAATTTCAATCTTTATTTCACCTGAGGTAGAAATCAAAGTATACAGGCATTTTTGTTTTGTTTTTCTTTTATTTTACATAAACACACCCTCTTCTTACTTCTTATTCCTTCATCTTCTGAAGGCTCTAGGCCAAAAGCAGAAGAGTAAGTCAGCACTAAAGTCTTCTTTGTTAAGACAGCTTCAGAATAGACAATTCTTCTTTTGGCATTACCCTTGTAGCTATCTGTCCAGGAAACTGAATTTATTGGTAAATTTTCATAATTCCTGTTCCCCAGGAACTGCCTCTGAAAGTTTCTGCTTAGAAGA
This sequence comes from Rhagologus leucostigma, assembly GCA_013397725.1. Taxonomy (NCBI): domain Eukaryota; kingdom Metazoa; phylum Chordata; class Aves; order Passeriformes; genus Rhagologus; species Rhagologus leucostigma. The sequence continues at coordinate 197,957 of VZTD01002139.1, forward strand.
GTGGTACCGTGTGGCATCACTAAAGAATCCTTATACTTCCCAATGATAAACTGTAACACTTCAAAGGAAGAATAATTAAATGTAAGTATAGGACTTAAGACTGCATTAAAAACCTTGTAAAAGGGTTTTATATACCGATAATGTGAGTATTGGAATTTTCTAATCTAGATAATTTCCTAAAATGAACATTAAAAAAAATAATAACATTGGTTTTCTGGAAAGCATCAGTTATGAACTGTGTCAACTCTGAAATTTTAGTGATTAAATTTAACTAGGAGAGTTACTCCCCAAGAAAAATCTCAACAATTAAATATAACAATGAATTCACATATGTGATGAGTACATTGCTATTAGTATTTTCAGCATTTTAACTTTTTAGAAGAAAAAGAGAAAGCTAACAGCAAATGAACACACTACAAAACATTTTTATTATTTTTTTGGACCTGACTCTAAATGATACATGAACAAACTTAAAATTTATCTTCTTGCCATTACATCTATGCAACTAAACCATTAAACCTTGTATCAGCTGCCTAATCTTCCAATTTAATTGAGAACATCTGACAATTTAAACACACACTGTACTTTCAAAGCACCCTACAAATTTGTCTTAACAGTCACAAAATAAGTGGTCTTAAAGCCTACTTTACAGAAAAATCCAATGACATGTCAAAGGCCATGCAGGCAATTTCTGACAGGCACAAAGTCAGAAAAGTTCACAGCTCTCAAACCTGAACTCAAGTACATGAACTTGCTTTTCCCTCCCATCCCCACCCACCTTTTTCATTTTCCTTTTAAGTTTCACATTGAGCAGCAGTATCCTTCAGTGAAAGTCCCCATTTCAGAGATTCATGCCAGGATGCCCTCCTCCTCCTTCCCCTCCCCTAGCAGTAAGTCTTTTATGAAGCTGGTCAGTTGCCTTTAATCATCAATAACTTTCTGAAACTTAGCAAGTGTGAGTTCTCAGTAAGAACAAAGGAGTTGGAGGCACAAGAAAAGCTGCAATTAACAGCAGTCTAGTGCAAAGTAACAACAAAACCATGCTGTGAAATGAGGAGCCATGAAAAAAAGAAATACAGCTGAGTTAGGTCTCCTAGTTCTAAGCACAAATGAAAAGAAAGAATGCAAGAAGTTACAAATGAGGGGGGGAAATCACTAGTAAATGAAGACTGCACAACCAGTTTTTAACATCAGCTTTTAATATTTTCCCAAACAGAAGGAAAGCTTATGACCCAGACAACAATCAGCTGGCTGAGATAAGACCTAAGTGTACTAATGCTACCATCAGTTGTGCAGCCAGACCTCAGGCATATGCAATCTGTTTTTACCACCGGTAGCTCAGGTGGTGACAAACAGTGCAGCTGCAACACCCAGAGCCCTGGCAGGGCTTTGCCACTCAGCACCACCTTGTGCCTTGAGTAGGGCTGGAATTTCACACCAGGTCCTACACTGGTATTTCTCCTCTTATGGCAAGTCTGAAGACAACTTCAGTAGATCTACACCATTAAAGTCACACACTGAGCACTGTCAGAATTTCTCAAAAGGAACTGTAGCTACTTGAGACCTTTTAACTGAAGGGAAATGTCTACTTTAGGCTACTCCAGCTGGCAAATTAGGCCAGAGGAGGGGAGGGAGCATCCAGTCCCTAGCACTTCTGAATCACGGAATCATCATCATAATAAAAAAAAACCCCTACCTTTTCATCTAGACAACAAGATGGATGTACTTGACATCAGCAATAAATATATATGTATTTGAGAACCACCTCAGACAAACTTTAAACTGTTCCTTTTTTTTTAAATTTACTACTTTGCATAATTAGTAATATCATTCTGGAAGAACTTTCCATCTGAAGTCGTGATCTTGACCAGGCCTCCCACTTCCAAATAATTTTAAGACCTGAGTTTGTTCTTGCACAACCTGCAGCCCCCTCCTATGCCTAGCATTTCTCTGTATCAGTATTGACACTGAAAGTCAAGAAAGCTAGTCCAGCCAAAAAATTAGCTTGATTAAAATGAGAATGGAGTGGGGGAGGGATTTGCTGGCCAGATCAGCTACCTAACTTGGTTCAGTCACAGAACACTACTGCTGGCAGAAGGGGAGGTGTGGACAAGAAGAATGGCTTCTAACAACCGTAATTTAGCCTGGATGAAATTACCACCATATTTCATCCTCACAACAGATTCTTCAGTGAAGCAGAAATGGTTTACATGGGACACTCTTCACTCTTTTGTACCTTTAACAGCAAAGAAGCCTTGACCTTTTGCTATACTCCTACCTCCCTCTGCCCTCATCGATTTCACTTCCCCCAGCCCTTGCCCTGCACTCATCTTTCTCCTAATTTACCACACAGTGGCACAAAGCAATCAAGAGCTTTTATGGAAGTAAAAAAGGGAATTTCACCAATTCAGAAGGGAATTCTGGAAAAAGAGTTTTAGTTGTCACAAGGAGAGGGACAAGTCTATGAAAACCAGCGTTACTGTGAGAGCAACTCAGAACTTCAAAGGGCCCTTTCAGGATGATGATTATTTTTGTTAACTCCATACACATGGGTAAATCCACAGCCAGTCTCTGTGCCCGATATGCAGGCTGTGCTCTTCTGGACATTTGCTCCATTTCCCACTCCCATCCATTCTCCCGGCTTAATGCTGCAGTAGGAACAAGCTGATGAGGTCAACTACCCTCAGAATTCTCATTCCCATATTCCACACAGCTCTGTGCCCACATCTCCAGCTACAGACTTTCTCCCTCAACGCGGCTCTAGCCACTTATGCTCGGCCCATGGCTTCAGCAATACAGGACTGCTGTTAAATGCTAATTGCTTACTAATGAAAACTAATCATCATGCAATTAAACTTTAATCACTAAGCAGCTGGCTGGGATCCAATCCATAACAATGAAGGTTCATTAATAACTTTTTGCCAAAGTGCTCTATCCATGAAGATTATCCTATACACAAAGTCCAGCTAAGTGTATGAAATCGTTTGAAAAATATTTCCTCTGCCAACAAACTACCCAAAGCAAAACAGGGTAAGAGCAGCATAGTTTAAATTAGCTAAAAAGGATGGGTTTCAGATTCAGGGAACCCAAACTACTTTTCTGGCTCCTTCCATAACCTCAGGCACAATGTGCTGCACAGAAAGAACTTCTTTTCTCCAGTTCTTGTCTCTGCAGAGTAACATTCTTTAAGGCAAAAAAATTCGTTATAATTTCGCTGTAGTTTCTAAAATTATTACATGAATACTCACCATACTTCAGTTTTATTTTTACTCATCTCTCTAAATCTAGGGAAATTAATCTAACCTCTTTCAGAACATATTTCTCTAATTAAAAAATATATTGAGGTTATACAACTAGGTTTATAATGGACAGATGAAAATCTACTTTTGAAAAGAAAAAAAGTTTAAAACCTGCTTTCTACAAAGCCACAAAGATGATGAGAGGGCAGGAGCACTTCTGCTATGAAGACAGAGAGAGCTGGGGTTAATTCAGCCTGGAGAGAAGGCTCCAGGGAGACCTTATAGACCTTTCCAGTACCTAAAGGGGCTTATAAAATGATGGAGAGCAACTTTCAACATGGGCAGACAGTGACAGAACAATGGGAAACGGTTTTAAACTAGAAGGAAAGGTTTAAATTAGGCATTAGGAGGAAATTCTTTACTGTGAAGGTGAGGCACTGGAATGCTGTACAGAGAAACTGTGGATGCCCCACATCCTTGGAAGTCTCCAAGGCCAGGCTGGATGTGGCTTTGAGCAACCTGGTCTAATGGAAGGTGTCCCTGTAAGGTCTCTTCCAACCCAAACCATCCTATGATTTCATGATTTTAAAGTAATCTCATACCACCATCAGTAAGTGGCCCAGCTTTGCCTGCAGAATTCCTGTCCTGGTCTGGCTACTGTAGAAAGCCTTATGTGTAGATAACTTTTTATGAACTTGGTTTGCATTGCTATGCTTGGAGAGCTTTCCTTTATTATGAATGGTAGAACATTAGTATAGTTGAAGCATTACTCTTGCTCATTCAGTGATCAAAGGATTCAATATAAATGCTTATTTAAAAAATAAAATGGAAAAACTGTGGATTTTTTTATTTAAAAAGGTCTTACAAAAAATAGACCGCAGTTCTAATAATCCATAAAATATTATATAAAAGAAAGTCATGAATTCTTACCTTCAGAAATTAACCTCTTTTCAAACTGAATAAGACAGATGAAAGATGAAAAAATTTTTTCCCCAAAATCAGGAAAAATACTATAAAGTCTGCATTTTTGCCTAATTATAATCAAATATACACTATCCAAAATAGAGAGGCATGGAGCAGAATAAACTTATTTGTCAGTAGTGTTCTTCTAACAAAGCTAAAGGAATACAGCTGAAGTGACAACCATGTGGAATTAGTCTAAGTTTAAAAAACTGGTTCACTTTAAGTTAACAAAACAAAACACCAGCAAGACAAAAACCCTCCTCCAAAATTTTGGGGAATCTTAACCTTTTTACCAGCACAGCTTAAAAAGATTCAAGCTAAAATGACACGTAAACGGATTGCATTCACTCACTATTGAGAATTTAGTAAGAGTTTGGCACCCCTATGGTAACAGGCAACTGAAATCTTACCAAAACAAAATTGTGTGAGCTTGTGGGTAAGCCAGACAAAAAGCTCTAAAGCTTTGTCTAGAAATCTCCTGCACAGAGAAGGCCCCATTCACATTTGGAAGAGCTTCCTCAAAATTAAGTTACTTAAATGTATTTTTAAATCAAAACTGTACATAGATTATGAGGATCCCTGATGCTTTACAGAAAGGCAACTGTGGAACGAGCAAGCTGTTTTTTGCATACAAGTTTCCAGTGCTCTTGGCTACAACTAATATAAGCGGGTAAACATCCTATTCTTTCCCAACACTCCATTGTCAGTAAATCTATTTTCCACTTTCCTCACTCCACATGCAAGACAAACAGTAAAATATAAAACCACATGCAAGCACAGACATAATGCCTGCACTTTGGGATAAACTAATGACAAAGGAGTCTGCTAGTAGAGATGCACAGAAAGTACTTCCCTGCATCTTCTCTCTGTCCCCATTACAAAGGGGTCGATACTGGAGTCTTTCCTCTTACCAGTATCATCTTTATGCTTGAGACCTCAACTAAAACATGCTGAAATGTGCTTCCTATCACCTGCAATCCATTATCACTGATAGGCTGCACCAAATTTACCTCACTTCTACTCACAACAAAGCCGAAGAAAACCAACTTCATTTCACAAATGTAATTATTGGCTTCTGATAATTTAAGATATTGAAACATTTGCATCAGACATGTACATGTGGATTCCATCTGCTCAGCTCTTCAGCATTTAAGGCTTGTGGTACCAATGCACAGAGCTGCTGTGAGCTACCAAGTGCTGCAGCAGTAGTGATTCACACTTCTAGGTCCCCAGGAGACGAAGGAAGTGAACTGAGATACAACAGGGGCTCCTCCCAGGCTCTCCTCTCTGTGGAGGAACACTCTTACAGACCAGGAGTCATGACAGCACAGAATTTCAGCAGCGCAGCAGATGGCAATGCCTTTCTGAGAAAACCAAATCTGAAGTTCATCATTCAGCTGTCTTTCAGAATTTCTCCTCCACCCAAAATTTCATGCTTTCTTATTTTTGTAACACTGCAGAAGAATATTAAAGATGCTGCCATTTCCTGAGGAATGAAAACGAGTATTACACTAGAATGTGCACATTTCCAGCTCAGACAACTAGGTATTTGGGCACAGTCTGTCAAAGAAAACCAGGAATTCAGCCACTTTAATTGTACAAAGTGCCTCAAGGTTCTGTGGCAGTCCTCATTTGAAGGGCTAAAGCTTATTAAAAGCTGTTTCCAGAGATAAAAACAAGCAAACAGTGTTCTCAATACACCCTTTTTCCAACCACTGCTAACAGTGATTTTAAATCCGCCACTGGCTTCCCTTTCCCCACAGTGAAAAATTAAAAAGCTCCAGTGTCACTTCTTCCTACTCTTGAAATGTCTCCCTACTAATACAGATCTAGGTGTAGAAATACAACTGTTCCTTCCTGTGTTTGTCAGGCATGTTATTTTTGAAGCACCAGATTATTGTTTCAGTTGAATCCTGACCTAATACAAAACTTCACTTGAGGTTTTCTTTGGTTTCGTGTTTTGGTTTGGGGCAGGAGGGGGGAAGAAAAAAATTACCAGGTTCTGCACATTTTTCTTCTCTACAAAGAAAGATGACGAATAAAAGATTAACATTCTTCTCCCAACACTACAGAATAGTAGTACCACGGACCTAAGAACCCTTTCAAGTGCTGGTGGCACCTGGGCACAATTTTATGTTACAGCTAAGTTGATCTAATGGTTATCATCACCAGTGGAAAGGGCACTCCCTCTCAGATGCAGCAAACATGGTTCAGAGGGTAAGCAGAGTCAGATGGCTGATCTGGCACAAAGATCCCCCACCCCAAGCTAGTTTTCTGACAGATTAGCTGGATAAAAATCAACTCACTATGCAAACGCACAGTTGGTACATCCAGCGCGAGTGGAAGCAAGCAGCTTGCAAAGAGGATAAAGCAGGATCACTCCTCATGACAGCAACTCCCTCCTGGTCTGGCTTAGGGATAAGAGAGCCCACCTGTGCCAAATGAGCCACTCAGAATGAACTGATACCTTTATACTTGCATGGTACTACACTACTCAAGTTTCTGGGGTTAGATACTGTTTTTCTTTGTTTTGCCAAGGGTAGCTAACCTTCCACAATTTTCCCAGTTCATACCAATTCCCTGGCTTAGGCTCTTGATTAGCTATGTAGCCAGGAACCTTTTATAAGCAACTACTTACAGAGTGTGGGAGCTTTTTTGTTAGGCTTTGATTTCCCAAATTTGAGAATATAAATAGCTTAAATCCTAGTGATCCTTCCAGGCACCCTTCCTTACCCAATTTACAGCTAGGGTCCAGAATGGTAAAGGTAAACAAAAGAAAATGGTTCTATGAAAGCGTCAGAGTAAAAAAAGTATTACAGAAAGGCAATTTCCTCTAAATAAGATACTGTGGAAGATCAACTATCAGGAGTCTTTAAGTCAAGAACAACTTACCTGTGCAAAATCAGAAGCTGTTCTCTGGGAAATACGGGTAACATGCAAATTTACCCCTAACACTACAACTAACAAAGACACACTTAACATGAGGCACAAGGCTGCCATTGCCCAACAGTCACGAAAAATTCAAGTATCTACTATGCATCAAGTTGAAGAGAAAGAGACTTCAGGCACTTACGTTCTAAACTTTTAATCACTAAAGTCTATCAGACCTTCAAAACAGGTTTGTCAACAGTCTTAAAGCGGGTAGATTTCTCCACTTTGGGTAAACAGCAGGCTTTGAAAGAGAATCCATGGAGAGCTGGACAGACAAAATACCAGACTGGTGAGAGAAAACACAGAATCTCCTTCTGGTATATACTGCAGATCATGGGCAGATTTCACCCTTCACCATTTGTCACTCTAAAGTTCACCTATCTGAAACCCACAATGATCTTTTCAATAAGGAGCAACAAAGGAAACAGGTTCCAAGGACTTCTTTCCATGTATAAGGATTAAAAGATTTCTCAAGCTGGGAGCGATGCAGAGATTGATGAGAAAAGCATTACATTTTTTTAGACCTTTTAAAAGAGATCTTTAAAAGGGTGATAAACAAGCATTCCTTTCACAGAACACTCTCAGCAGGAACAACAGCTACATTTACCTTCAGCAAGGTCAATTCTGATAAGAGCAGGGGTAGAAGAAGAAAAAAAAAATACAAACAAACAACAACAACAAAAACCCCAACCACAAGTAATACATGTGCTAGGCCAGAGCCTCTGCCTTGGAAAAAAAAACATGTCTTATAAAAAAAACCTGTAAGAAACAGCATACCACCTCCTAGTGAACAGCTTTTTAGAAAACAATAGTTGAACTATCTTGGATTCAACTTAACACAAAGAATGTTCTCTGCATTGTTCTGATCTTCATTTACAGCTTCTTATATTTAATACTGAGAATAAAAGACCATCAATTCTTTTGAACATTAAATCTGCTGACAGCTACCAAAATGACTCCATAATTCTTCCAGCTTCAAAGGTAACCAATACTTCATCTTCCATGGAAATGAACTTCTCATTAACAGAAAAATTGTGAGAAAATAAACAACACAGGAGGCTGGCCACCTTCAGTATTTGAAAGAAAACATTTTATAGGCAACAGGACCACCTAGCACTAAGGAGATGGCATTATTTTCAGTTCAAGATTTCATCAGCATTGGAACAAAAAATGTCTAACTTGCAAGAAGGCCATTTAGCACCATTACTATGCATTAACAGTTTATGAGAGACAGACTCCTCAGCAGTTAAGTTCATCTGCTGGGGTACCTAATCTGAGTCACAAAACAAGGCAAAGGATTAAGTCATTCTGCATCTGAAGCAGCCAAATTAATTAGATCACATTCTCAGAACCAAAAAGCATTGCAGAGTGACCAGAGTAAAAGTGACCAGACCACCTTTTTGCCTTCAAGAAAGGCAGATTCTAGCACTTTGGAAACTACCTGGATTGCTGCTTAGCAGGTAACACACACCATTTTCAGTCCAGGCTGAAAACAGACGATAAGGAAAGCTCAAAGCTCAGGAGAGTCACTTCACAGTTCGATAAACCTTTTTAAGATAATACCTTCTCAGGTACTCTTCTAGAGCATCTGGTACAATTTGATCTTTTGAGCACCTTCACATACACACAAATCTTTTCCTGAGATTGACTATGGGGCAGTTTCCAAAAAACTGCAGCAAGACACAGACATTTATTCATACAAGAAACAATTTAGCAAGAAAAATTATTTTCTGATTCTGGAAAGCATGTGAGAAACAAGTGTTCAGGGAAAAAACCTATAAAGAGCTTTCCTAGGATGAAAAATAGGTGAGCTTGCATGAGAAGAAAAACACAGGACGGGTTACTCATATCACTACCTCTACATCAGTGGCCTTTGACTAGAGGTTTAAGTTTCCTATTTCTATACTAGAGTGCTGCATAAACAACAGCAACTGAGCCAGATGTCTAAAGAAAATATTTCAACTCCCTTAATAGTATGGAATCAGTTTAAATTGGTGCATATTTACCCTCTGTCGGTACCACAGACAATTTATGTAATTTTTACTTATGGCAGTATTTAATTTACACAGAATGAGTTACATACATGAATTATTCACTTCCAGGATCATGACCCTTCATATACCATATGTTAATGTCTCTCCTTACCCGTAGACAAAATCCAAGAGCTAGATTCCTGTATGCCTGTGCACACATCTGTCTACTTGTTCCTGGTAGGAAGCAGCTACATGGTTTGCACATCTGCTTTTCCATGACAGCAACACTAACGAACTGCATGTCAGAGGAAAAAAGAGAAAATGCACTTGCAAAGCACAGAGGAGGTAAAGAAAAAGCATATGCAACGAGCATAGGAAATCAGCTGTGTGAACCAGAAGGCTTTCCTCAGGCAGCGAGGCAAGAGAGTCGAGCTCAACAGAGCCTTTCCACTGCCTGGGGATGGCTTCCGGCAGGCACACCTCTGAATACCCCATGGCCACCTTAGTGCTGCACGTAACCCTCTGTGAGCTGAAGGGACAAGGACACACTGCTTCCAGGGGAGAACCCGGCACAACAGCTTGCTACAATAGGAAAAGAAAAATGCTAGAAGAAAATCTTTTCCATTATTTGTCACAGGGGTGATAAATGGATTACTCTTATGGATGTTATACAGAAGAGCCCAGCATTGTGTTAGGATACTGTGTTTGTACGTGACATAATACAGAGCTTTAAACTCTGATTCGGGACGACAATATCAGGCTTGTTCCTGGCAAACTGTGGGACGAGATGTAAAGGTTAGAGGGACAGGGTGCTAATGAGGGCACTCTGCCCTCAACTCTGAAATGTGCTGGCCACACTAGAACACACTTGCAGTCTTACAGAGGTGAGCCAGGGACTCCTGAGGTTACAGAAGCCAACAGGGATACAGCAGGGAAATATCCCAAAGGAATTAAGGAGTGTTTCTCCAGGAAGGTGACACAGCCAACAGCCCAACCAAGGTGCCTTTACACCAAAGCATGCAGCATGGGCAACAAACAGGAGTTGGAAGGCACCATGCTGCTGGAAAGTTATGATCCTGCTGCCATTACTGAAACTCAGTGGGACAAATTGTGTGACTGGAGTGTGACTATCAATGGTTATGAGCTGTTCGGAAGAGACAGGAGAGGAGGGAGAGGTGGAGGGGTTGCCCGCTACGTCAAGAGGCGCACTGAGTGCGAAGAGCCGTCTCTGGAGAACAGCCGTGAGCAGGCCAAAAGCCTCTGCGTAAAAATCGGACACTGAGGGAACAAAAGGAACCTTGTGGCTGGGGTCTGCTACAGCTGCCTGACCAAGGGGCGCCTATTGATGAAGCCTTCTTGCTCCAGTTACAGGAGGCATCATGCTCATAGGCTCGTCCTGCTGGGGGACTTCAGCCACCTTGACATCTACCGGGAAAGTACCAAGGCAAGCTGCAGGCAATCCAGGAGACTCCTGCAATGCATGGAGAATAGCTTCTTGAGCCAGGTGATAGCCCTACCAGAGGGAACCCGATACTGGATTTGATGATCACCAGTGTAAATGAGCTAACTGGGGATTGTCAAGATGGTAGGCAGCCTGGGTTGGAGCGATCACGCATTGGTGGATTTTGCAGTCCTGAGGAATACGGGTTAGGTAAGGAGTAAAGTTAGGCCCCTGAACTTCAGGAAAGCAAACTTCCAGCTCTTTAAGGAGATAGTCAATAGGGTAGCTTGGGAGGCTGCCCTCGGGGACAAGGGAGCAGAACTGAGCTGGCAGATTTTTAAGGAAGTCTTCCACAGAGTTCAAGAGCTAGCAATTCCCAGGAGCNATAGCCCTACCAGAGGGAACCCGATACTGGATTTGATGATCACCAGTGTAAATGAGCTAACTGGGGATTGTCAAGATGGTAGGCAGCCTGGGTTGGAGCGATCACGCATTGGTGGATTTTGCAGTCCTGAGGAATACGGGTTAGGTAAGGAGTAAAGTTAGGCCCCTGAACTTCAGGAAAGCAAACTTCCAGCTCTTTAAGGAGATAGTCAATAGGGTAGCTTGGGAGGCTGCCCTCGGGGACAAGGGAGCAGAACTGAGCTGGCAGATTTTTAAGGAAGTCTTCCACAGAGTTCAAGAGCTAGCAATTCCCAGGAGCAAGAAATTGAGCAAGGAAGACAAGAGACTGGATGGCTGAGTAAGGAACTCCTTGTCAAACTACAGCGAAAGAAACAAAGGCACAGGCAGTGGAAACAAGGACAGGTAACGTGGGAAGAGCATAGGGATGAAGCTCAGTTGTGCACGGATGGTTTGAGGAAGGCCAAGGCAAAGCTGGAACTGAACCTGGAAAGGAACGCAAGGAATAACAAGAAGGACTTCTATAGGTAGGTTAACCAGAAAAGGAAGGACAAAGAAGGTGTACCCCCTATAAACAATGCTGGCAAACAGGTAACAATTGATGAGGAGAAGGCTGAGGTACCCAACAACTTTTCTGCCTCAGTCTTCAATGGCAATCTCTCTTCCCACACCTCTCAAGTGGATGGATGACAGGATAGGGACTGGGGCAGGCAAGCATCCCTCCCACTGTATGCAAAGATCAGGTTCACAAACACCTGAGGAACCTGAATGTACACAAGTCTATGGGATTCGAAAAGATGCATCCCAGATTCCCGAGAGAATTTGCTGATGTAGTTCCTAAACCACGCTCCGTGGTATTTGACAAGTTGGTAGTCAGGTGAAAGCCCAGGTGACTGGAAAAAGGGAAACATTGTACACATCTTTAANACAGGATAGGGACTGGGGCAGGCAAGCATCCCTCCCACTGTATGCAAAGATCAGGTTCACAAACACCTGAGGAACCTGAATGTACACAAGTCTATGGGATTCGAAAAGATGCATCCCAGATTCCCGAGAGAATTTGCTGATGTAGTTCCTAAACCACGCTCCGTGGTATTTGACAAGTTGGTAGTCAGGTGAAAGCCCAGGTGACTGGAAAAAGGGAAACATTGTACACATCTTTAAAAAGGGTACAAAGGAGGACCCTGGGAACTCCTAACCTGTCAGCCTCATCTCTGTGCCTGGGAAGATCATGAAACAGATCCTCCTAGAAGCTATGCTAAGGCACACGGGGGACAGGGAGGTGATTCAGGACAGCCAGCATGGCTTCACCAATGGTCAAGTCCTGCCTGACCAGCCTAGTGGCTTTCTATGATGGAGTGACTCCTTACTCCCCGGGAAAGGCTGAGGATGTAATTTATCTGGACTTCTGTAAGGCTTTTGACAGTCCCACACAACACCCTTCTCTCCAAACTGGAGAGTGGTGGATTCAGTGGATTAGGTGGAGTAGGAATTGGTCAGACAGTTGCATCCAGAGGGTAGAGATCAACAGCTCAGAGTCCCAGTGGGNGGTCAAGTCCTGCCTGACCAGCCTAGTGGCTTTCTATGATGGAGTGACTCCTTACTCCCCGGGAAAGGCTGAGGATGTAATTTATCTGGACTTCTGTAAGGCTTTTGACAGTCCCACACAACACCCTTCTCTCCAAACTGGAGAGTGGTGGATTCAGTGGATTAGGTGGAGTAGGAATTGGTCAGACAGTTGCATCCAGAGGGTAGAGATCAACAGCTCAGAGTCCCAGTGGGTATCAGTGACCAGTGGCGTCCTTCAGGGGTCTGTATTGGGACCAGCATTATTTAATGTCTTCATTAGTGACACAGACAAAAGGATCAAGTGCACCCTGAGCAAGTTTGCAGATAGCACCAAGCTGAGTGGTGCTCTTGACTCACCTGAAGGATGGGATGCCATCCNTATCAGTGACCAGTGGCGTCCTTCAGGGGTCTGTATTGGGACCAGCATTATTTAATGTCTTCATTAGTGACACAGACAAAAGGATCAAGTGCACCCTGAGCAAGGTTGCAGATAGCACCAAGCTGAGTGGTGCTCTTGCCTCACCTGAAGGATGGGATGCCATCCATAGGGATCTGGACAGGGCTCAAGAAGTGGGCACATGGAAATCTCATGAGGTTTAACAAGACGAAGTGCAAGGTGCTGCACCTGGGTTGGGGCAACCCCTGGTATCACCACCAGCTGGGGACGCACAGATCGAGAGCAGCCCTGCTGAGAAGGACTTGGGAGTGCAGGTGGACAAGAGGCTGGACACGACCCAGCCCTGTGCACTCACAGCCCAGAAAGCAAATTGTATCCTGGGCTGCATCCAAAGCAACTGGACAGCAGAGTGAGGGAGGGGATTCTGTCTCTCTGCTCTGGTGAGACCCCACCTGCAGTGCTGCATCCAGCTCTGGGGTCCTCTGCACAAAAAGGACATGGACCTATTGGAGCAAGTCCAGAGGAGGCCATCAAAATGATTAAAGGGATGGAGCACCTCTCCTTTCAAGAAAAGGCTGAGAGAATTGGGATTGTTCAGTTTGGAAGAGAGAAGGCTTCAGGGTGACCTAATTGTGGCCTTCCAGTACCTGAAGGGAAACTCACAAGAGAAAGGCTATTTATAAGAACATGTAGCAACAGGATAAAGGTGAATGCTTTCAAACTGAGAGTAGGTTTAGCTTAGATATTAGGAAGAAATTCTTTACTGTGAGGGTGGTGAGGCCCTGGAACAAGTTATCCAGAGCAGTTGCGGATAGCTCATTCCTTGAAGTGTTCAAGGCCAGATTGGATGGGGCTCTAAGCAGCCTGGTCTGGTGGGAGGTGTCCCTACCCACAGCAGGGGAGTTGATCTCTAAGGTTGCTTCCAACTCCAGTCATTCTATGATTCTACAACAAAACAAAGTGTACACACAAGACAAGGGTCCCTGACTCTGAAAGTTCAGTCTTACACACAGATTGAAAATGGACCCAGACAGAATGGTGGAGAGCACTGAAAGACTACATATTACTTATCATACACAAAAAGTAAGCAGTATTTCTTGCAGCCTTAAACAGGAAGGATTAGGAAGAAATAGTTTTTAAATCAAATTAGATTGTGAATCTGAGTGACATGAAAATCAGAATAAATTGGCAGACAATGGATTAAGAGTGATGTAGATTAAGAGCCATGTTTTAAAGTGAGATTTTGAAAACTCACTATGAATTCAAGAACAATTTTTAAGTTTGTGCCAGAAGAACACAAATCTGGAGAAAAAAGGAAGCTCTATGAGACTCTGGAAAAAAGTGATTGAGTTACCAAAAGCTACTCAAAAGCATGGTATTCCAGGATAAAGGGAAGAAAAGCACAAGCAAACTTCAGTGAACCCCACAGAAAAAGCATGAAGCAATGAACAACAGCCTCTGAAAAATACAGTGGAAAGCATGGAGGTGATCAAAAGACACAGGCAGAAAACAAAGGTGGAACAACACTTCAAAAGCAGCACAGCTGAAAGTGACAATGTAGTCTACAGAAAAATGGAAAATTAGGCACTGATCTGATCCAGTTAAGGATCTGAACCTTAACTGGGAAAAGATCACCATAAACACTAATAACAATTGCAGTAGAGGACAACTGAAGCCACAGCGGAGGACAGGAGCCCCAGACAATGCACTCAAAGAACTTTGAGATGAAAAAGGAGAAAGGAAAGTAAGAGGTAGTTGCAAAGGCAAAAGAGGCCACAGGCATTTTGTACACTTCTTTTTTTTTAAAAAAATGAGAAACGCTTATGTCTACCGGTATTATGAGGGAAAAGAAAAGACAGGAGTTGAGCAACTGATTAAGGAAAGAGGTAGAGGAAAAGGACACAAAGTTCAAGGGAGATAAGGAGATACTTTGTAAGGTGCCATAAGGGCAGATGAAACAGTTAAGAAGAAGAGGAAAAAAGTGTTTTACTTGTAAGGAGGAGATGATTGTAATAGTTGGAAGAAAGTGATAAAGGGTAAGCCAAAGCATATTCAATCAGAAAGTCATAAGGATTCCATGCAGAGAAAGAACGAGATGTCAAAAAACATGCAAAACCCATATAAAAATGTGGAAAACGGGCTGCTATTATTTAACAAGTTTGATTAGAGCCTCTCAACACAGCATGTTTTAGCACAGCTGGGACATAAAAAGGATCACTGGAGGATAACTCAAGTGGTTCAAGAACCTGTAGAGAAGGCATTTGCTATTGGGAAAACCAGAATCCTAAGTGAAAGACACACCCTACACACAGTAAAAAGGGAAAATCAGGCTGGAGAGATGCAAATTCAAAATACTGGTGAACTACCAGACAAATGAAAGCATGGCCACATTGTGAGTAGAATCCAAATGGTGGTGGAGAACCTGAAAGAAACCTTGCAATTACCAGAGATAAGAAATTCAGCAGTTGCATCAGAACAAGCACGCAGGCATGGCTCGATGAAAACCAAATGAAATTAACTGACTATGTTTAATGAGAGACTAGAAACAAGAATGCAAGCCAAATCAAGTTAGGGCAAAGAAGCATGTAATTACTGCCAAAGAACAGTTGAGTGAAAATTTAGAACAAGCCAGGAATCAAACTTGAAGAGCAAAAGCTCATGGGGAGGAAACAAGCACGCTGTACGTAACAATACAGAGGAAAGAAGACAAAAACTGGATCCCAATACTGTTTAGAAAAGGAAGAACGTGAAGGCAACAGGAAGAAGTAGTTCTGTGCCTCCTCCATGTCTGACCCAGGACAAAACACAATACAAAAAAAGATAACCATAAATAAAGGGGTGCAGGATATTGATGATGGCAAAGCAAGGCACGTAACTGTGGTTTTAAAGCATCAGCTTCTGCCTCAAGAAATCAAGAATAGTAAGCGTGTCCATCCACAACCAGGCAGTTGTGAATAAAGTTTTTCCTTCATCCCTGCTTTAATTTTACCTATTTCTTCTCACTCACTGTATACTCGTGCTCTGGAGAAAGTCAACTATCAGTATCATTTGTGAATATTGAATTCATCAATACTAAACCCACACATATTTCACTCAATGCTTACAGACCTCTGTGCAATTCTGCTCTATCCACCTTGTTTTGTAAGGACTGTGAATTCTCCTACAGTTGCGTAGTATGTATTATAGTGCAGAGTAACTCACACTGGAAGGGACCCCTGCCGAAAGCAGGGCCAACTTCGAAGGTAGATCCATCTTCAGATGTAAAGATGCTTAGAGCTTTGCATCTCCAAAACCAGGGCATTCCACAGCTTTTCTGTCATTTCCCCTCCCTCAAGCCAATGTTTGACTACCCTCCCTGAAATTTTTTGCCTAGTTGAACCAGAATTTTCTTTGCTGCAGTTTGTGTCTGCTACCACTTGTCCTTTCACTGCATGACTCCGAGAGAACACTAAATATCTAACAGGATAGAAGAAGAAAGGGAAAAGAGATCACTGTAGACACGAGAAAGCCTTTGGACATCCAAAACTTTAACCAGGTAATAAGCACCCAGCTTTTTGATGTCCAAAAAATCTTGTCTGATCAGGTGTGGCAGAGATCTAAATGAGGCCATCAAAAGGACATCACTAGAGATTTATTAAAGATGAAAGATGGTTGTTTAAGACATGAGAGAAGAACAAGGAAAAATTGTATTCCAAATGGCATATATTTGCTAACGAAAGAAAATAATTTTGTATAGCAAGGTTAGGTACTCACCATCTCTCTTGCAATCTCCACAGCTTCCTGCAGCCCATAGAGCCTGCCACAGACCAGGTAGATCCCATTGGCCCAGAGAATACAACCCTCATGGACCCAAAATTCATTGCTGTCAAGAGGTAGTTCAGGAATTTGTAACTCCAGCTCAGTGCCACCTTCTGAAGTGGGCATAGACGGTTTTGAGTCCAAAGGAGTCTTTTCACCACCACTGCCACCATCAGTGGTTGCTTTTTTACAAGAAGCTCCCCTTGAAAGTGACCGAGAGGCTCCGCTACAGTCCTCAGAGCGGTGCCGCCTCTTAAAGCGGGGATGAGCAGCCAGGCTTCTTTGTTCCTTCTGTTGTTGCTGTTCCTCCTCCTCTTCAGTATCTGTCTTGGAACCATTAGAAGCACTTTTGTGCCGTACCTTGACCTTGCTCTGCATTTCTGTGGCCCTCTTTGGAGGCGGGTTCTTGGGCAAGGTAGCTGCGTAATCCTGGGGGTAGAAAGGACCAAAGAGGTCACCCATGTTACGATAGCTGGCCCATTTGCCACACAGGCAGCAAACCAGATGCCCCAAGACAGAAGACTCCGTTACTACAGGGCCTTGCAGCATGAAAGTCGAGGTGGGCAGCACTTTGCTCTCCGCATTGCTAGGAGGGGGTGTTGAAGACCTCTGTCCTTTCCGACCCCTCACCAATTTGTTCTGCTCCTCTTCCTCCGCATTTATGATTGTGCACACAGCGCCTAATTCACACTTGTTTACCACATGAATATAAGGGAAAAAGGACTTATTCTTGGAGTCAGTTTTATCTACAGACTGGGTAGCGTATTTAAGTTTGATCTCCGGTTCTTGAGGCTCCACGATTGGAGCAGCCCGTCTAGGCTTCCGCTTCCGTGGCTGTGCTGCAGGTTTTCGCCTCTCCCTCCTTTGCCTCTTGGGCTTTGGCTCACCAGCACCCACCCCTTCTGCAGGCTGTGATGGTACCGGTGGGGGCGGCGGGGGCACGGGCAGCTGCTGCTGTTGCTGCTGCTGCTTCTTCTGCTTGTTCACGCTCCCAATTGGCCTCCCCTTTTTCTTTCCAGACGGGAAATATCCCTTTGGAGGGAAACCATCTGGCTTGGGTGAAATGTTTGTCACATCTCCATCTTTCTCCTCAGACTTTGGATTTGGTTCAGAAATGAACACACTGGAAGGGGAAATTGTTTTTGAGTCAGAAAAGGTCAGAGTTCCAGCTCCACTTACAGATCCCTCAGACCTTCCCTGACCACCTGACTTCTGAGAAGGTGGTGGTGCTACACTGGATCCTGCTCCTTCTTTACCAACACTGGTTGTTTCAGGGATGTCTTTTTTGTTTTTATCATCCTCGCTGCTTTGCCACTCTTCTGAAGATCTTGGAACAGTTTTTTCACCAGTTGTATCCTGGCTTGCTGGCCCCACCTGATCTGACATCTCTCCCTTTCTCTTCTCAGCCTCTGGTCCGTGTCCAGCCACATTTCCTCCTTCAGGTCCGCTCTTGAGGGACAGGATGTCATCAAGAGTGACAGTATCTGGACCAGTTTCAGCACTGTTGGTAGAAACACTTCTCCTAATATTGGGAGATGTAATTTTTTGAACAATGGCTTCCAGTTTTAATCCTCGCCCCTTTCTTGGGGGCAGTATTTTGGTCTTCGCCGGGCTTGTGAGTGAAACAGCAGGACAATTCCTATTATCAGGACTTGGCAAGTCCTTGAAGGAATCTCCCTTTGCAACTGACTTGGCAGCATCTTGGCTTTGAGATGAATGGGCATAGGAGTTGTATGTTTTATCGGCTCCTTCTTTTGCTGAAGTCATCAGTCGCCCTTTATCTTCACTGCCACTGTTCTTCATATCATGTGGCTGTCTTTTGGTAGGGATAGGTGAGATGAAAGAACGGACCCTCCTCCTCATAATTAATGGGTTTTGAGGAGACTGGTCTTCCTGGCCAGGGAGCCTAAGCATAGCATTACTAGGCTTGGGCAAATCTGTAGATTCCTCTCGTCGATGCCCATCGCTTTCTTGAGGGCAAAATCTTTTTTGGTTGGCTGCTCCAAGAGGGCCACTGCTTTTGGCAGGAGAAGTTTGCCGAGAGAGGTCCCAACCAGATTCATGATGCTGCAACTTCTGGTTGCCGTGTTTCAGTTCGGTGCATTTGCTCTGAGTACTGTCACTCCCCATGACACAGCGCCCAGCTTCCTGGCTTCCAGTATCATGGTAAGAGCTACCTTGAAGGTACATCATTCCATCCTTGTCATTTTTTAAGGGACTCCTTACTCTTTCCAGAAACTGCTGTTGTCTTGGGCTCTTCCTTGCTCCTTCCTGCCTGTGCTGAGCTGCAGCAATCACACCCTGAGCAGTGCTGCTTGCCCAGTCTTTGTACTCTTCTTGCTGTTGCTGGTATATCTGTCTCTTGTAATGATACTGGGAATTCAAACTCTGGTTGGGGTCACCAAAAGCATGAGGCCTAGCATTTGTGTGATATGCTGAAGCCAGAGATGGGCCTTCCGAATTCTGAGCGTAGACAGAATGCAAGGAACCCCTGCTAACTCTTTCAGACAGCGTCATGTGTGGGTTCATATGATGCAGATCTGCCCCTGGGCCTCTGCTTCTGCCTGGTGACATTTTCAGCTTATCAGCAAGATCTTGATATTGAGAGGGTGATTTACCCCTTCCAGTTCTGCCAGGTGCTCGTCTCATCTGTGTCGATCTGCTGTCCTGCTGGGGCATGTAGTCTGGAGCAGCATCGGAGAGTGCAGCTCCAGGGCTGGCATTGCCTCGGAAAGATTCATGCTTAATGCCAGCGGGATGACAATGGTCTCCTGTTTTTTTATTATTGAGACTAGCTGAGCTCTTCGACTGTTCAAAATCTTCTTCCTTTATTTGCCCACTGTGAGCTTTCATCTTTGTTTCCATGGATACTAAACCGCCAGGGAGTATTACTGACTGGCTCAAGCCAGGGGCAAGACGTTCACTCCTTCCGCTTCTGGCCTCAGGACCCATGTGCCCCATGGGGTGAGGGCCAGGATCTCTTACAAGTTGCCTTAATGGAGATATGTCACAGATCACTGATCTCCTCTCTGAGAGAGCTCCCCCCTCATGGGCAGCAGACTGAGACTCCACATCAAACTTTCTAGCGATAGGGTAATCAGCTAAATTTATCTGCTTCATGTCTGGAGCTGCACTGCCAGACTTCCTATCCCAGGGACCCCAGTGAGGGCCTTCCAGGAGGGACCCCATGCTTTTGTTTAAGAGGCCTCTATTGGTCAATTCATTGGTTTGACTAATTAAAACATTGGGCCTCATGGCTCCCTCCAAACTCCCAGCCATCCCAGAATGCTCCTGTGCATTCCTAGAGTACCTTCTGTCTGGATGATGGTGGTACCCCTGTAAAACCTCCTGCAGGAGGCTAGGAAACTTCTCATTACGGCCTTTGCGCTCACTATGCCCTGGAAAATCCCCCTTTTCTTGACCAGAAGGATACTGTGGAAAGCCACCAATATTTCTCTGTATTCCAGGTGCTATATTATCCTTGTAGCTGTATCTTAAACTGCCAGGAGACTTGGAAGATTCTGTTCTTGCAGGAAAAGTTGGCCCAACAACTGCATGACCAGGCTGGCTGTTCCCCTCCCCATTGTGGTTAGTGTTATCGCCACTTTTGCTCCCTTTACTTCCTCCTTGAGTTTCTTGCTGTGTCCCTGCATGCCCAGCTTCTTTTGCTCCACTAGTGCTAGCTGGTGCCTGAGGGGTTGTGGAAGCATCATCTTGTGCAGGTTTATCTTGTCCACCTGACTTTTCAACTCTTCCTGTCATGGCTTCCCGGGAGACAATCACCCCAACTGCCTTTTCATTCACTTTTGGGGCATTTTCCACAGCCACCACAGCTTCCTTCCCATCAGGGGAGGCCACATCTTCCCTAGCTGCAGGACTGCTGCTGAGTTTTGATGGCTCATTCTGAGAGCCTTGTGCTGGTGAGGAGTTGGGCCTCTCTAAATTACCCCCTTTGTAAGTGGTGTCTGAGCTGGTGCTCTGGCCACTCAGCTGTCTCACCCTTTCCCCATGATCCTCTGAACTACTGGAACAGCCACCATCCAGGGACTCTGCCATAGGAGACTTGAGTTGCTCCTCTGCCTGGGAGGAGCCTTCCGAGTTGGTGCAGCTGTCGGCCTTCTTGGAAGAGGATGATCTTTTGGAACTTTTTTTCTGAGGTGCCAAGGCATCCGAGAGCAACATGTGCTGGACTGTATTGGGCAGATTGGCCACTTGAGAGCTTAGAGCACTCAGGCTGCTCAGTCCTGGATCTGTGAGCCTTTTTTCCTGCAGCCCTTCCAGTCCAAACCCCTTGAATCCACCTGCATGAGCATTGGGGCTTGGCATCATAGATGGTGTAGGACTAAGCTGAGGCATCATCTGCAGGATTCGGTTTCTAGAACCCATGGACATGTTGCCTTGCCCACACTGGAGATTTTCTCCACCTGGCATGAGTGGAGAAGGGGTAGAGCTGCAGCTTGGAGACTGAACCACAGATGCAGCAGGAGATGGATTAGAGATTGGACTGAAGTTTTGGTGGAACTGCATCGGTGACCTTACAGGAACTTCAGTCTGGCTGTACTGTCCCACTTGACTTTGAAGAGAGAGTTTGGTGGCAGCATTTGAATACTGCATTACGTGCTGAGGTGGGTGCTGTTGCTGCTGCCCCTGCTGCCCGCTTTGGGGCAGCTTAGACTGCTCAAAGCTTTTCATCGGTTGAGTTTGAAAGCTGTAGTTTGACTGGGTCCCATAGGCCTGTGCATTGGAACCCACAGCATGGCCTTCGTACTGCGACCCAGAATTCACATTGTAGCTTCCGTCATAATTCTGTCCTGACTGGCCAAAACGCTGTGGGGAAGGGAAAGAGGAGGAGGAGGATGACGAAGGTGGCTGATAGTGTTGGCTGAACTGACCCACTCGTAACTGGTAGCCTGAAGCAGAGGAAGGCAGGGTGGATGGACGCTGCATTGGCTGCAAGTGTGAGGTGCTAGAAGCAGACTGGCTGGAAGCCTGGGGTAAAGGCTGATGAGATTGATAGATCTGCTGTCTCAGCTGCTGCACCTGCTGCTGCTGGCTAGAAGCCTGCTGCTGATACTGGGCACTCCCTGGAGAAAAAGGACCGGTATAATCCTGTTGATAGTGGGATACACCCCCAAGGGTCGAGTGCTGTGTTTGGAACTGGCCCACATGTCCCTCACTCCCATACTGACTCCCAAAGCTACTCCCTTGAGGGGGCCCATAGCTCTGTACTGGTCCGGAAGGCCTGCGCTGAGGCGGCTGCTGCCCTCCTGACACCACTGGATCTTTGTTGGCAGCCATATAGTAAAACTCTCCTGCTTCTTTTCTGAAACCTTGGTAGCTCTGATGGCCAGAGCTCTCACCAGGCATTGCTGTAGAGGCTCCTGTTGCTCCACGACGTCCACTGCCAGCACCTCCTCCAAAGCTCTGGAACATCTGGGCCTGCTGGCGGGGGCTGAACTCTTCCAGTCGGGATGAAGTGTGCACTTCCTGCGGGTAGCTCTGCTGGTTTCCGTGATAACTACTTTGCTCCCGAAAGGACTGCATGCTGTTCAGCAGCAGAGCGGTAGCTCGAAAGCCCTCCTAAATATGGAGAAAAAGAGAGGGGAAAAAAAAAGGTATAATATGTTTCCCAGTCACACCAGTACCCCACTCCATTTCCCTATTTTAACGGCAATTAATATTTCTCTCCTACTTCCTGGTATATCAATGTCTAACCTCTCTTCTTGCAACCTGCCAACCTTCTAGGTAATGCAGGCCAGCAGCCTACTACCAGCTGGAATGCATTTCCAGCATTAATATTTCCCCACCATCATTTAGTAACTGGCTGTGTTTATGTGCCCCTGAAAAGAGAAGCTTCCAACAATATTAGCAGAGCAAAGGAGAGCAATCCTCACCCTCCAGCTATTCCCTATGGCTAATACTGGGAGCAATCCAAGTATTTTGCTGCCATGCTGAAAGACACGACAATGTGTGATTTGGTCTTTCAAACCACGCTTGGATTTACCACAAGAACGATATCCAAGGCCCATGTTTCGCGCTGGGAAAGATCTCTACTAGCAAACACTCAAGATGCAACTGACCAAAGCTCAAACCAAGATAGCCCAATGAAAGAATCTATGCAAACATGTGAAAGAACTGGCACCAGCATACTCAGTGCTCAGTTCCTGAGTAATTCCAGTGACACTCCTAGGTGAAAACCAACACAAGACAACACATCGCATTTTCCCGCCCCGCCATCTGCTTTGCTTTACAGGATGCAAAGCTGAAACGAGTTCACTCTAGTTGAGCAAAATAGTCTCCAACTTCATCCCTTAGGACTTCTATATTACTTTGAATGAAACATAACTGAAAACATTTGTCAGTCAGAACATATATTTTGGAATACCATGTATGATCATCTACGTTTACATAACCAACTCATACGTAAACAAACTCCAGGAAGGCTCTCCTATGTATTTCAACATACTATTCAGTATGTAGAATTATGACTCACCCTCAAGGACTGGACCACAGCTGCAAAATTGTTTGGGGACCCTGGCTAGTCCCTCTATAAAAGCCTGACACATTACTAGATGCATTAAGAAAAGTATGATAATGAACAAGTATGTGCATGTAAACTGCTTTTAAAAACCAAAACCAACCAACCAACCAAAGAAAACAACCAAAACCGACCAAACAAAACAAAACCCCGAAATTAGCAGATGACAAAAGCATTTCACGTCTGAAACACCTTGTGGTTTTCTCTTCCTAAACAAAATATGGATACAGCCACCTGGAGAGACTCCTTCCTTTAAAAGAATGTTAAGACAATGCTCGCCCTTTTCCAGGAAACAGAACCCCAACTCCTCAGATTGGAGACTTCCTGGAAGACTTGCCTGCATTATGTTTTCATATTTAGCCATGTTTTGTGTTTGCCACATTCAGCTGAACCCATTGAGAATTAAATTCTAGCTTCGCACTTAAGTTTTGTTCAAGTAGATAACCAAACTCACAAAAAAACCCCCAGGCACACAAATGAGATGCAGGCAAGATCTGGTATCCTATTCTTTTCCCATCTGCCTCCCAAGGTTATTTTTTTTATTAACACGTATATTATCTATAGAAGACTCTAACTCTAGTGGTAGAGTCTTTCATCTGGGTTTCTACTATGTGTGTATGTAGGCTACAGAACACACAGGCACAAAACCACCCCACAGCACTGCATGTCTCCATAGCCCCTCTCCTCTAACTCAAAGGCCTCTTTGTGTTGCAACCTTGGTTCATGCAGCTTGATGTACATAATAATATTACTAGAATCAAAAGGGAACTGTCAAATTGTTAATACTTTAAATTCTGTCTCTCTTCTTCTAGGAAGTCGCTGTTTTAATCTTATATTTTAAGTGTCATAAGAGAGATCTGCTGTTCTGCTGAACTTCTACTTTTTCAGCATTTTAAAGACTACATATATCACATGAATAACACTTCTGTGAATGCCATGCTGCGCCAATCTGTCCAGTTCAGGCTTATTATGGATAAGCCCCTCCTTTTTCTGTATTGTTCCTTTTTGATGTTTCATCAGTTTGAAGCTTCAGCCCTATTGGGGTAGAACTAAAATTGGGATACCTAAGGCAAGCTACTTTCTTCCTTTTTTTGTGTGATTTGGTGTTAAGGCAAAAACCATGAGGGGGAAAAAAGGAAAAAAAACCACACATAGAAGAACATCATCAAGCTAAAGGTAAGAGAACACCTACTCTAGCTGGCATATGTTAAAAGCAGCTTCTATAGATAAGCAGTTTGGGGTTCTGCAATCAGCAACATTCACGTGCTATGGAGACCATGTGCACGCCCTGGCTATCACGTGCTTGGCATCCATCCTCTTTTCATGAAAGCAACATTTCCATCCTCTCACAGGCTCAGTCTCCCACAGAATCTCAGACTCAATTTTTAAACATGACTTTACCAAAGCTTACTTTGCATAGTAAGGACAAGATCTCAGGAAGCCTCTTCTGCATTACATCATACAAAGACTTTAATCTCTGATGATATTCATTCTCTGTAACCCTACCAACAGGCCTGAAAACTGCTACAGTTTCAAGCTAATGTATGTTAACAATGCTGGCAAACATTCTTAAGACTTCTTAACTATTAAAAAAGAATAATTTTAATTATATAATGACTAGAAACAGCACAAGATGCTGTAAAACACCCTTATGAACAGAGATACAGTAAAGGTCACCCAAGACACAAATTCTTATCCTCCATAATCTCATGCAATCATGTAACATTTATTTAGTCCAGAAGTTACATATGCTAACTCAAACCAGGGAGAACATATTTTTCTTCTTCAGTTTATTATTTTCTCATCTTGGAATTTACCCTGACAAACAAATAAGTAGTTTTCATCAGGACAATACTTGTTTTGAGTATCTCACAAGGAGCCTAACTTGAGTAACATAACCAGTAGAACAGTTGCCAAAAAGAAAAAAGGCATTTCATTAATAACAAGCGTAAAAAAAGATAGGATGTGCTCCGACCCATTACATCACTGATAATTTAAGACATATAGCACATTTCCTGTCATTAAGGTACTATAAATACAGAACTATTACAATTACTACTGCAATAGCCTTTCTTAATAGTAACAGCCCTGTAAAGTGCTTAGATATAAGTGCTACGTTCTCAGCGAAACCACCGAGAATAATCCCCTGGACAAGCCTTGTTAATAAAATACATTCAGACAGATAAGGCCTTCAAAGTCTACCCACATCCACATGAAAAAAGGTATTTATTTTATTAATTTTTTACTGGAAGCCTTTAAAGAAAACATTTTCAGCTGGTACATACTCCTCCTCATGCACAAAGTCAAGAGGACAATGCACTAGCTGCCAACTAGAGACTACAACACAATCACATAAAACTCCGTAATGATGGTACACATCCGTAATGCCATCCTCAGCAGAAGGGACCAAGTCCTGCCTCCATAAAAGTGCTCTATTAACAGCCACAAATTACACACATTTACAGTACTTTCCAAAACACACAATATGCAAAGCCTTCGTCGTTTATTCAAAGGGAAGGTAAGAGTCTGCCACAGATTTCACTACTCCAGTGTCACACCTACACTCTTGCTACACGTGCATGCAGCTCTCTCAGTAAAGCTGCATGACTTTAAAGTATTTATAGCCTGTAGCTGTAGAGCCATCTAAGCATATCCATCTAGACATTGTAGACTACACTCACTAGGCTAAGCAGTTTCACTCTGCTCTAACACATTCATTTCTTCCCCAATAGCCCAGTAATCAAAATTTGCCTTCGACCTGGCAGGAATAAAGGAAGCATATTATAAGCTTGTGTGGCTGATAAAAAACAGCCTCACTTACAGAATCACTGCACAGAAGTCTCGAATAGAAAGAAGCAATAGGTCCTCTTACCCAAATCTCAGACTTACTTGTGAAACACGTTATTTCAAGCAGTGTATCAATTTACCTTCTTCAATGTGAACTTATTTTTAAGTATAATGCAGATTTTGTATCTTGTTTAATAATTTGAAACAGCCTTCTAGAACTTTGTTACCATAGGATTTCCTCAAAATATGAAGCGACTACATTGTGACCTCACTGTGAGCAAGATTATCTAATGTTAGTCAATGGCACGTCAGCATCTTTCAATGGTCCCTGCATGTATATCAGAGTGCCCCCAACCAGTGCTGATTAACAGAATTCATCAGTACTCCCACACCAAGATTACTCTGTGAAATGATCTTCTGCAATATACCATGCCAGGCTTTCTTTTAAAGCCACATCTTTAAAACTCTTTTTGTCCTGATTATCAAAGACTGGACAAATAACAGGACAGCTACCCATATCTTACCACGTAACACTGATACCAACATAGTAATGCATCACTACAGACAGCTCATAACAAGTAAGCTAAAATCCAAAATACTGTGGGGATACGCCTAATTCTTGACGATAAGCCTATAAAGGAGCAAATGAAACCACCACCAGCTCATTCAGTAGGACATAAGTGAGGTCTTTCCACGTCGTTAAATTTTCTTTAGATTTGGGTTGACTACCGCGATCCATCTGTGCAGAGAAGTCTCAGGCAGCAGTCAAATGCAATATATCTTTAGTGCTCTGTCAAAAGCCTCTCACTTCCTAGCGTGCTTATCAGGAAAGAAAATGCAGTTACAGGCAGGTGACAAACAGTAAGATAGTATTTTCCATAATCCAAAATGTACACAAAGAAGTTGGAGGGGGTTATAGAGTGTCCAGACTTCTGATTAAAATAGACTTACTTCCTAAATGCTGTGCAAGTAACAGAGATGTATGTAAGGTTGCAGCCACTTCTTGCCACAACTCATAAAAAAATGCAAAAATTACTATTTTTGTCCCTCCTCCTTGTATCTTCTTAAACTAGCAGAGAAGACACATAACCAGAACAATCCCAAAAGCCAGAACCTGAGTATGAGCAATTCAGGGGCATATTTTGTAAGTAAACAATCCCTGTGCTCCAAATTAAGCCAGATATAGCAGAAAAAAGGATTTCTATGTACTCAGTACCATTTCTATGTACTGAGTACCATTTCTAAGGCCAAGTTGCTAACCCTCATTTCTGCAAGTACAGAGTTATTACTTGCACACCTGATCAACGGCTGGGAATAGACTGACCTTGTTTCAGTTTTGGAGGAACACTGCTGCTTTTAAGAGAAAGCAAATAAGCCACCAATGCCACAAGTAGATGAACTTAAAGATCAAATTTAAGACTGCATTTAACAAAGTAACAGATATAACTTATTTTTTCTACATTTGATGCCTTTTTAAAAGAAAAGGGAGAGTAAGTAAGACTTGTTTTTAACATTAGGTGTGGTAGTCAGCCCTTCAAACAGTCACCAGTTTGTCCAAGCAGTAACATGCACTGCTCACTTCTTTCAAAAAGTCATGTTTCTGATATTATTCACCACCACACTTTTAGAGAAAACTACAGTCAGATCTGGCTCTCACCAAGCCATCACGGTATATTCTGTCAAACAAACCTTACTACAACACTCAAAGCTGAAACAGGATACAGTTCATTATCACTGAGAGTGCCTATGGAAGTAGCTAAACTGAAGTATCTTGTAAAGTATATAAAAAATTAAATTAAACCCAGAATACTGCATTAATGGAAACTGAATTTTATAATTCTAAAAAAATCACAGCATGTCTTAGAAACACCCATATGTAATGGTTACACATACTTAAGTATCTATTAATAACACATATTAGCAACACATCTTGCAAATCAGTGGTAATACTGGTCTTGACACAAAAAAACAAGACACCAAAACTTAATTTTGTCCTTCCTAGTGAAAGCTTTTATAAAAAAATTCCTTAAATGAGCTACAGCTTGGCCAAGTGGATTGTAACTAGCTTCCATCATCTCACAGAGACACTACGCCTTCTTTACCAACATGTCTGCACAGCTTTTCAGAAAGTCAGTATGTATGAGCTTAAATCCAAACAATTAAGGAAATGGTTCTCACAGAATGGGTGAGGAACAGATGAGCGTGGCAGAAGGAGCACAGTGAGCTTTGTCAGTTGAGAGAGGGGAATGCTCTGGGGATTACTGTGCTAGATAAGATCTACATTCACTTATTTTTCCATATATTTCCTTAAGTGACCACAGAAAAAGCCCAACCACAGTAAGCCTGAGTCAGTGTACCTTCCTAGCTCACAGGGGAGATGTAAGCAGACATATTCAGAGCATTCAACTGCTATAATAAAAGGCATCACGTAAACAAAAAACAACAAAGAATAATCAAATTTTGCATGTGGCTATTATTTGGCTGCTGCTTTCTTCCCCCACATCCAAAATATTTTTTTAAAAACCACTTGTATAACACCAAATCAGAAATACACAGACTTTTTTGCATCTGCAAGTTTTCCTTACTCACCAAGTGAACAAAACTAAAATATCATCTCCAGTTTAGCTTTGCACTTTCAGTGAAGTGTACTGTTAAATTCATATTCCTAAACATGAAGAAAGAAGAAATTTGACAAGAACAACTTCTGTTGTAAGCCAGTATTTAAGTTGTAGTCCTATGAAAACATGTATTTCTAGAAATATAACTAATGATCAAAGTTCAGCAGAATTTTGGCTGGTTGTATATATCTGATTTTATTATTATGCCATTGGTTCTCAGTCTCAATCAACAGCACAGATGCACTTAAATAGCTTTCAAAAACCTACCAAGTTCTTGCTGAAAATTATCCATCTAAATTTTTAACAGACACTGCTATTTTAATAAGAACCTATGCAAATCAGTCAGATTTCATTTTATGTCATAGATTAAAACAACAATTTTGGTTTCACATCTAGGGTCAGTCTTCTCTAGCCCAGTTTAAGAGGTCCAGCCTCCTCTACGGTGTTAACACAGCCATTCACGAGCAAGTCAGATCAGGGAACTGATACGGTCGAGAAAATTCTGAGAGGGAGAAAAGCCATTTCTGACCTGACAGAACCATTCACTGTATCATTACACAAACATCTGTACCAGCAAAACGGACACAGCAGGAACTGTTTTAAGTGGCCTGGCTACTGAAGGGCACTTGAAATCACGAGTTCATATTTAAAGGGCTCTTCATCTTTACACAATAGTAGTCAAACTACCCTTCCTAACATGAAAATGAAAATAATACTGAACCCTCAGCTCATCTTTTTTTTTTTCTCCAAGCTGCAGATCAGCTGACTGCACATCCTAATCCACCTTACTAGTCCTCTAAAAATTCTAGCAACTCTTTACATACTTCTTATTGCAAACTCACCTGTGTCCATACCTCCAATGTCTTCAAGCAGTCAAACATGATCTGCTTTGGCAATACAGCAAAATCTGAATATCCACTTCAAGAACAACTTTCTGATCTACTCCTTCTCAGACATGCGAGACATGAGGCTCAGCAAAGGCATCACAACTCTCACTAAACCTTCACCTTTCAGTTACAAAACAGTGAAAAGGAGAAGGCAATTATTAATTGCAAGAGGAAAAGAGGAAAATGTGAACAGGGTTGCCAGGTTCTATCTGCCCAAGCTCTCACTTTCTGTGCAAAAATTTATCCAGTATCTAAAATACTCAGAACTATACAGTGGGGAAAAAACCCCCCACCATCCTAACACATTATTTTTAATTAACTTTTATAAGTTTTCGTACTAAGCAATAGCCCCAGCCTTGATGACAGGTTGGTAAGATGAATACTTATAAGGGTCATATTAAATATTACCTGTAATATGTCTGTCTTTTCTATTCAACAGAGTCCATACAATTAAATCTTTTTATTCTTTTTTTTTTTTTTACAAAGCCTGGTGCAATGAGCCTGTAACTAAGACTCCTGGGAACTCCTCAAGGCAAATAAAGTAAATTGACACAAAATCTCTATCAGTTATGTGCAAGTATTATCACAATACAGGCTATGCACTGTACACAAGAATTATATCCATTGATTAGGATAAAACCATTGTTGAAGATAATACCACCTATTTACATTATAGGTAATAACATTAAAATCAGGTAGAAATATAACCTTGATCTACTTAAACTAACAAATTAAAGAATTACTGTTCAATTGCAGAAAAGCTGTACTCAAATTTACACCTTCCAAATCTCTTATAGATAGTTTTTGTTCCTTTAAGGTAAGACAAAAAATTTAGCTTTAACACTTTCAAATTTTCACTAGCCAAGGTTATCACTCTTCCTATGAATTCAGCACTTCAGCCCTCTAAATCAGCACAGATTTAAGAGGAATCTGAGTGTGGAAGGTCTGTAAATACTACTGCTATTGCACACTTTAAAAGAAAATACAGTCAAGGCCATATCACGTTTACTGATAAAAAAATTCAGAGAGCAACCTTATTTTTGCCAAACATAAGAATTGTTTGAACTTCTCTCAAAAAAATTTCAAAGCATTTGCAAGGTTTTCACACTAGAAGAACAACTTTTCCTTCCCTAACATTTCTCCTTGTCTCCTACAATCTATGTCCTCCAAATATCACTTTGCTCATTTCTCCACACTTCAGATTCCACAGCATCTGCCTCATGTTGAAGCCACAAACTGAAGCAGACCCATTCTTACAGTAAGCTTTGTCTTCTGAGACTAACAGGGAGTGACTAAGACTACAGCCACACTTACATGGAGACAGGAGAAACAGTTCAGATTAATACAAAATAATTTAATACATTTAAATAACTCAACAAAGAGATTACCTCAGAGGTAAGACTATTTTAAGGAGGTCCTCCCCCTTCCTATCTACCCATCCCCACCCCTGCAGGCTTTCTTTGAAATTTTCAGATTGGATCAGTTTCTTGAACCACCTCATTATGCATCCCCACTGTGGCTCCACTGGCATAACCAACAGACAGATGAGAGAGAAAGAAGGCAGCACACTGCAGTGTCGGAGCAAACAGCTCCGAACTCCTGAGGTTTATACTTAAGCCTTGGCCTAAAGCACTTAAATTGGTTCGCTCTCACCAGCTCCCCCACTGAGTCAAAACCTTTCAGAAGCAATCTTTCTATGTCAACTTTATGCATATAAAGTGATTAAACTTCTAACACATCTCAGTTAAAAGTCTGAAAAATCTGTTTCAAACTCAAGCCACTGTAACCAACAAACTGCACACTTCCAAGTTCTGCTGCCACAGCCAAAGGCAGGGAATGTCAACAGCAGTCAGACCACACCACAGGCACAAAATTAACTCTAATGAGCATAAGCAGTTCAGAGAAATTAACAACCTACAATTAGAGATCTTCTCACAACTGGAGTTCAGTGCTTTCTCCTTCCCCAGAGGATTTCTGTATCACCACAGTGATAGTGTCAGGAGTGTTTGAAGCTGG
This sequence comes from Rhagologus leucostigma, assembly GCA_013397725.1. Taxonomy (NCBI): domain Eukaryota; kingdom Metazoa; phylum Chordata; class Aves; order Passeriformes; genus Rhagologus; species Rhagologus leucostigma. The sequence continues at coordinate 229,516 of VZTD01002139.1, forward strand.
AAAGCTGATGGACAAAGCTTTTACTGCATGTATTCCATATCATATCCTAGAGGATACATCCTTAAGGAAGTCAGCAGTTGAAAGCAAAGAGGAGGGATGAATCCAAAACCAGAGAAGAAAAAAAGCCTCTGTAAATACCGATTAGTGGAAGATAACAAAGATAGTGCACTCAAAACATAATTTTTGGAAATGCTGGAGTTAACATTCTGAAGTAAGACAGCGGGAGCTTAGATGGTCCACCACTCTGAGAATCAGTCCCACCATTCTCTTAAACTTAAGTTCCCGCACTCCTGCAGTCATTCATTTTGTACACCAGGGAGGAGAAAAAAACAAAACCAGAAGACTCTACTGTTTGTCTCCACCTATCCCCCTTCATGAGGAGGCTAAATAAAGAGGTACAATTAGCATAAACCATATATGATGGATTACATCTAATGATTTCACAATGCTAGTGTAGTCCCAGCATTCTATTACAAGAAAAGAAGGACTAGATCTCTTTTCTCCCCTGCTCTAAAACATCCCAACTTCCTATGAAAAACTTATGTTTGCTACCTTGTTTCAGCTAGAAAGATGGCAACTAAATGACTTTCACCTTGAGAATTGCTCCTGACCTAATTCTTCAAGTCCTGTTAACCAACTGAGCAAAAGGACCTCATTCCTTAGCTTATTCCAGAAAGGCAATGCACACATAGAGCCAAAATCCCATGAGTAAACACAGACCAACAAAGTCTTTATAAACATTACAGTTCTGTGGATAAGCAAAGAAGTTTATTTCCTAAATCCTCCTCCCATCCACTTTCAGGAGCTCCCTAATGTTGTTTCTCATTGAGCTAAGAGATGTGCTTTTGCTGGTGAGTTTGACCCAGGTTTACTCAAGTTTTCTTTTTCCACCAGCTTTGACAGGGTTTTGACTATGCTGCAGAGTATACATATAATTAACCTCTTCTCCTCCCCTTGCTATTTTCAGCAGCTCTATTATATATACACCCCCCTTTGGTTTTCCACAAATTCCACCTTTCAAACATAAAACAAGCTGTATTCCTGCAAGGCAAAAAGACAAGGAAACAAACAAAATGAACACACGACAAGTCAAATTTCTATATCCTAACTGCAGGATACTACCATCATCCAAATAAAGATGTACTCAACTGAGCAGTTCTCAAGCAAGAAGACAGTTTTGTCTCTAAAAACCAGAATATGATACCTAATGTAAAAAAGGTGAAAGACACCAAATGTAGAAAAGTACACAGAGCAAAAGGAAAAAAGGCCAGAATGCAAGAATCCCTGCTTTCCAAAGGGAACACGATATTAGCTGAAGTCAGAACTGTAAAGATGCAGAATACCACACTGCAGTGGACCCCCAGCTCATCACCAAAACCAGTGCCCTACCACAGCTGGCAAACAAACCATTCTGCAGCAGAGTTCTCTTTATGCACTCTCAGAGTAACATGGGATGAGATGTTTCTCCATTAAAATGCAGCGATTTAGATGGAAATGGGATAAGGACAGCACGGTTCAGTTTTCTCATGCAAAACAAAAAGCGTCACTCTGGAGCAATTCTCAATTATGCTCCTGCTACTTCCGCTCTCCAGCAGCACAGAAGAGAATCTGCCACTCACTCAGCAATGCCCTGCAATACAAAGGCAACCTGCTACCTCCTGTAACAATTTTGCCCAACTCATTTAATTTACTGCCTGCTAAGTATCTATTATTATTACACTTATCAAGACCTATCTAAAAGACCAATTTTATGTAGCAATATGCACAAGGTATGGTCAGGATCAAGAACATCAGAAAATCAGATGTACACATTTCATGCAAAAATGTTGGAGAAGGGAAAGAAACCTCCCCACCTCCACACATGAAGTGAAATAGGGAAAACTTATAGTGGGCAACCCAAAACTTACACAACATGACAGAACACTGTTGAAATCATTCTTTTTCCCCTGAATGCAAGATGAGAAACAAAACGGAAAGACACGGCTTACAGTGTCATGGAATCCTTTAGCTTGGAAAAGACTTTTAAGATTATCAAATCCAACCCCTCTCATAGAACTGTCAAAGCCACCACAAAACCATGTCCATAATTACAACTACACATCTTTTAAAATATCTCTAGGGATGGTGACTCCACCATTTCGCTGGGGAACCTGTTCAAATGTTTGACTTCTTCAGGTAAGAAATACTTCTTAATATTGAATCTAAACCTCATCTGGCACAACTTGAGGACATCTCCTATCCTACTGCTTGTTACTTGGGAGAAGAGACTGAACTCTACCTGGCTACAGCCTCCTTTCAGGTAGTGAACAAGAAGGTCTTCCCTGAACCTCCTTTTCTCCAAGGCTAAACAACCCCAGCTCCCCCAGCTGTTCCTCCTAAGATTTGTGCTCCAGCCCCTCCACCAGCTCCATTGCCCTTCTCTGGACACACTCCAGCCCCTCCATGTCCTTCTTGTAGTGAGGGGCTCAGAACTGGACACAAGATTCAAGGTGCCTCACAAGTGTACAGGGGCTGGCCACACTGTACCTGATAGGAGCCAGGTTGCCACTGGCCTTCCTGGCCACCGGGACACGCACTGGCTCATGTTCAGCTGCTGCTGACCAGCACCCCCAGGTCCTTTTCCACTGGGCGGGTTTGCAGCCACTCTGCTCCCAGCCTGCAGCACTGCATAGTGCTGTTGCGACCCAAGTGCAGGACCTGGCACTTGGCCTCGCTGAACCTCATACCACTGGCCTTGGCCCATCAACGCAGTCCGACCAGATCCCTCTGCAGAGCCTTCCTATGCTCCACCCGATCGACACTCCTGCCCAACTTGGTCTCATCTGCAAACTGACTGAGGGTGCACTCAATCCCCTCACCCAGATCATCGATAAAGACGTTGAACAGGACTGGCTCCAGCACAGAGCCCTGGAGAACACCACTCGTCTCCAGCCACCAGCTGGATGCAACTCCATTCCTCACCACTCTGAGACTGGCCATTCAGCCAGCTTTCCACCCAGCAAACAGGGCACCCATGCAGGCCATGAGCAGCCAGTTTCTCCAGAAGAATGCTGGAGGAAACACTACCAAAAGCTTTACTAAAGTCCAGCCAGACACCATCCACAGCCTTTCCCTCATTCACTAAGCAGGTTACCTCGTCGCAGAAGGAGATCAGGTTGGTCAAGTAGGACATGACTTTCCTAAATGCATGCTAGGCCTGGTTGTCCCATACGTGCCACATGATGGCACTTAAGATCTGTTCCATGACGTTCCTTGGCACAGAGGCCAGGCTGACAGGCATGTAATACCCAGATCCTCCTTGCAGCCCTTCTTGTAGATGGCCAACACATTTGCCAACCTCCAATCACCTGGAACCTTCCCAGATAGCCAAGACTGCTGATGGAAAGCGGCTCAGTGAGCACTTCTGCCAACTCCATCAGTACCCTTGAGTGGATCCTATCTGGCGCCATAGACTTGCGCGTGTCTAAGTGGTGTAGCAGATCCCTGACCATTTTCCCTTGGATTACAGGAGCTTCATTCTTCTCCCTATCCTTGTCTTCCAGCTCTGGGGACTGGATACTCAGAGAATAACTGGTCTTACTATTAAAGACTGAAGCAAAAAAGGTATTAAGCATCTCAATCTTTTTCTCATCATCTGTCACTTTGTGTCCCTTCACATCCAATAAAGGATTCTCCTAGGCCCTCCTTCTGTTGCTAATGTATGTCATAGAAACATTTTTATTGTCTTTCATGGTAGCAGCCAGATTAAGTTCTAGTTGGGGTTTGGCCCTTCTAATTTTCTTTCCGTGTAACCTCACAACATCCTTGTAATCCTCCCAAGTTGACTGCCCCTTGTTTCAAAGGTCGTCTCTTTTTATTTTCCCTAAGTTCCAGCCAAAGCTCTCTGTTCAGACAGACCGGTCTTCTCTGCTGGCTCATCTTTCAGGACATGGTGACAGCCTGCTCCTGCACTTGTAAGATTTCCTTCTTGAAGAATGTCCACCTTCCTGGACTCCTCCGCTCTTCAGGAATCCTTCCAAGGGATGCTGTCAACCAGGCTCCTCAACATGCCAGAGTGTCTGCTCTCTGGAAGTCTGCAGTGGCAGTTCTGCTGACTCTCCTCCTTACTTCCCCAAGAACTGTAAACTATCATTGCATGATCGCTGTGCCCAGGACAGCCTTTCACCATCACATTACCCACCAGTCCTTCTCTGTTCACAAACCACAGGTGCAGCAGGTGCCTTCCCTAGTTTTCTCCCTCATCATTTGTGTCACCGGACACACACTCCAGGAACCTCCTAGACTGTTTCTGCCCTGCTGGTTTGTATTTCCAGCAGACAACATAATGTTAGTCATGCAGCATTCACTACATTTATCATATAACCATTTACGTTAATTAAAAAAAATCACACATAGCATTCCCACTATTCCTGAACATCTACGGATAGAAAACACTGTTGAACAAATCAAATCTCATGGAAATTCAAGTGTATCCAGGCATTCGACCAAAGGTAACAGCAAACTGCAGATATTGAATTGAAGGCTTATTAACAACATTTGATTATGGTGTATGAAGGTTTATTCCTATTTTGGGAAATATGACAGCACATATTTTTCTTTCAGCTACTAAGTTTTAGGTATGTTTTTCAGTCATTATTGATGCTGTCCATGGACACAAGCCATTCAGTCAGCTCTGCTAACACCAAGTCTTCAGATCAGTTAAAACTTATTAACAAGACACTTTGCAGCACGTAATTTTACAGGGAAAGTGATATGAACAATACTTCCAATAAACTGTACTAAAGCTTCCAGCATAGTAGCTCCCTACACAATTCCTAGCTAAGAACTGAGCTCTTATCACAGCTCATCAGAGGGTTCTGTTTAGGATTTGCAATTTACCAGCAATTAAGACGACTGAATTCATACTAGTAAAATACTACAAAATAAATCATCATATTCCAGCACAGAATATGCAATGAATTCTATACACGCTTATTGGTATGAACACAGGCAAGCCGTGTGCTTGCAATGAAGAGGTAGGAGAGAAAAAAAGTAATTTTCCTAGCTTTTTTGTTATTTGTTGCATCACAGTTCAGGCAAGAAATAATGGGCTTCCCAAACGGAGAACAGGTCAAATCTCAAGGGACTCCAGCTCCCCGACAAAGAATCTGGTAACACTTTTTCCCCTCTTCCAGTATCATCACAGTTTAAAAATACTGTGGTAAAAGAGAAACACAAAAAGCACTGGAAAAACACAAGCATATTCACCATCACCAAGCTGAGCTGACAAGAGGATGCTTGTGTTTTCGGCTACCACTGCTTAGCTCCATCCTTGAGGAATCACTGGTAAGAGGCAAGAAGAACCAGGAGTCTTACTGCAAGATCACTGCTCTGTTGTATCCAAAACTGGAAGTTTGACTGCTCATGCTGTTGTTCATGAAGGCAGCAAGAAAAAGTTCAAGAGTTGGTAAAACGCAGTTCTACATTTTTTTGTCTTCAAAGGCAAACAGGCAGCAAATCACAGACTCTAGAACACCCAGAGCAGATCTTATCCTCCAACACGGCTAAACAGAATCCACTTTTGATTATATGTCAGCCTTGACTTTTGAGTCTTCGGGTCTGGCTTTTTATTTTTGCCCTTTTCTTTTTTTAAAATGAAAGGAAACCGATGTACATGCATAATGAAGAACATCACATGCTTTTCCAAGTGACCCCAAACAAATCAATATGTATCTTAGTGGTAAGCAGCAGTGGCAAGGCTCAGCTGAAGCAATCAAGGAGTGCTGTAGCCAGACACTAGTGTGACACAGATGGACCAGCAGTGCTGCACACGACTGTAAGACATCTTCCATTTTTCCAGTTCAGACAGGACTGAAGTCTAGTCAAGAACTGTCAGGAAGGGGACCCAGGTCATAAGAATAACTGAACTACCTTTTTTTTGGGGGGGAAAAAAAAAAAAAGTAAGAAAAGTTTGATAGGAACGGAATTGAACATCAGGATCCCACTACAGGAATAGCCTCTCCTGAATGATTTTAGAGAAGTATACGCCTCTGCTTACACTATGTTTGTGTTCTCTATCAGTAACACTAAATGCTTTTCTACAATAAAGAAAATTCTACATAGCGTATCAACACTAGTAGAAATGAGTATAAACATTTAAGACTGCCTTTATTTTTGATTTTAGAACTCCAAAAACTAAAAGGTTATTTTGAAAGAGATCTCACCAAAAAGCAGTCAATAAAAACCATCTTTTGCTATCGAACTGCAGTTTTAATCTCTTGAATAGGAAGAGTTGGTTGGTCTCAGTCCAGTCTCCATCAACAAATCAGTTAGTTGGCTCTTCAGAAACTGCCATCCATAATTTTTCCCATTTCAGAGGCCAACCACAGGATTAAGTAACACAAATTCTCACACAGCCCATTAAGGTACACTGTGAAGCCTGAGGAGCCAGCACTGCCAAAAACATTACTAATCTTTGTAATTTATAAGAACTCAGATTCCAAAATACGAGTCTAATACCTTTCATAAGTATAAAACCTAACTGAAAAAGGTATGAAAAAATAAACACATGCTTTAATTAAAAAGCTATCCCACCCAAACAGAGATCTGGCATACCCCGTGTCAAAAGGCGAGATGTGCATAAACCAGCTATAAACTCTTAAATACCCTTATCTCAAATTATAGAGAAGCCAAGGAAGCAGCATGAAATTATTCAAGTTTATTACGTATTATGCCCTCACTCCAGACAGCAGCACGCCAAGCTGGTGCAATAGCAACAGGACGTGTGCACTGCAGCTCTTATGAAGGGACCCTTCCAAGAGCGGCCTTATTGCCATTTTGCTGTGCCTCCTGGGTGGTTCAGTTAAACGTGACCTAAAAAGCGAGAAAGGGGGTATAAAATGATTTTCTTTTTAACACTGTTCTAAGAGCCCAAAAGGTTGTCTTTGCACACATTTCCACAACAGGATGTGGGAGAGGGAAAAAAACCCAAAATCCTACACATTTCACTCTTTGTCCTACAGACTTTATACATGTATCAATCATAGAAAGAACCATACTAAGAATGTTTTTACTTAGACTGCTTTAAGTCTATAAATTTAACCTGAGTATCCTTTAAAATGTAGCAAACAGGTTAATAACACCCTATTTCTTCAACTGAAGATTAAGGAAGCTTCTTCTGACAATAAAGAGAGGTCTCCTTTACAACTAAGACACAAATAAGTTCTCTTTCATTTAAATAACCCTCACTTCTTATTTACGCATTATAGAAACAGATTTACTCTAATAAAAATTCAATTCAAGCTATTTTTATGAAGCATTAGTAACAAAGAAAAGGAACAACAACAAAATCAAAATTCCTGATCTCCTATCAAAGTCACTAACAATGAAGCTGCTCCTACTGCTTTCATATAGAGAACCATGATTAACCTGCCTCAGGCTGCAAAGGTATATGAAAGTATACATTTCAGCAAAAATCCACATTTCATCAATCTCAAAACCTCTGAAAACTGATTTACAGGTCAAAACCCAAATTGTGTCAAAACACACACAATTCTACTAGAAAGGATGCTAGCAGACTTTAAGTAGTCTGAAGAAGACCAAGCCAGCAAAAAGGTCCAAGAACTTCCCCCTAGACACTTAAACCTAATAACACAAAGCCCAAAAGCTATCCCAAAATGACAACATTTAAAAGAGTAGAATAGTACTTTTAATATATTTTTAATATAAAAGGTGGTGTCATGCTTTCACTCAAACGGCATAGTAATTTGCTTGTTAATTTCACCAGAATACACAATACGCATTTCATGCACCAGCGATTTACAGAAATGAGGAATGACTATCTTCTTCTCCTTGTAACGTTAACAAAGTTTAAGAGACAGATGACTAAGCTAATAAATATCTTTTTCCTTTTTTTAATAGTAATTCTCTCTGCAGTACACTAATGCAGCTGACTTTTTAAATGCCAATGGAGCCTAATATTAAGATTAAATAATACAGTTTCAAACAACGCAAAGTGAACTAACATGGGACCCCATTTAAAGATGTGGATTTAAGGAAAAAAAAATAAACAAACCAAAAACATTTCAGTCAAATGAAAACTCAAACCACAATACTAAAAGTTATTTATCACATACACTTAACCAAATCAACTTGGTTAGGCTATGTAATACCCATCAATAAGCCTCAAAAAACAAGCTTATCCGACCAAAAGAAGTCTAGAAAACGTGTAAAAGAAATCGGCTCTTCTTGAATTGAGTTCAGCCAATGTGCTACAAACCTAACCCAGAAGCTGCTGTATCTCCATCATCAAGTCACTTTATTGTTCTAAAATCTGAGTAGAGGTGATCCAACTGCTCCATACACGTCTATTGGTCAGGAAGCATGCTAAAAATCATACTCTCCAAAGAATTACCCACGCATGCAGCAACAGATGGCAACAAGCGACACAGACATGAATAGCTTTCAAAATGCTAACCTAAACACAGAAAGCTCTGAAACTCAATCCCCTCACAGGTGTACCTCTTATTTTTCTTCGGTTTTCAAAGGAGGACTTAAAGTTCGAATGGTACAGAAAACAATGCTGCAATTTAATCAAACTGCCTACCCTTTTAATGAAGGAAAAGGCAGTATACACAAGAAATACAGGATTCTGGTGGTGCCAAATCTACCCACAGAGACAATCACTTGTTGATTCACACACAAACACGCTCTTATTTTCAGGTTAATAACAGAGCCCCAGTACCACTGGGCAGCTCTGATACACAGGTTAGAACACTTACGTTACATAACTTTCTCTTATTCCTTCCCTCAAGGTAGGAAGAATAACTTCCAACTGCAGCCCTGAACACAACTTCCAGCAAGGTAAGCACCATTAACAAAAGACAAACTGATCCTCACAGCAGCCCAAACGCATTATATCCCGATTATCTCTGCAGATAAGCAACGGCTACGTTGAGCCTCCAAAAAGCAGAGAGGCACTACAAACCTCAAGCATTCCCAACACAGCCCGTCCACCTACTACAATTTGAGCACAGGGTGCATCCATCTTCTCTAACAGTTTTAATCGTTTATGTCTTCAACGAAAACACCAATCCCCACAAAAACTTCACAATTCTTGAAAAAAAACATTCTTCCGGGACAGGAAAACAGGTGGGCACCTCCATCACGCAGGACGAGGGCCTCTTTGAACACACGTAAACAAACATTTTTTTTTTCTTTAAAGAAAAAAGAAAAAAAAAGGAGGTGGGGAGAGAAGGTTAAACTTCCCAGGAGCCCTTTCACAAGCCCCCCTCGTACCCAGCGCCCGTCCTCCAACTCACGGATGAGACCCTCACATCCCCTCCCACACGCCCAGGCGACCTCGGCTTCCCCCGCCAGGAGCTCGCACTCCCTCCCCAGGCCTCCCACACACACCGACACAGCCCGGGCGAGCGCGGCCGCCCCTTACCTGAGACCCCCCCCGCCGCG
>VZTD01002139.1:249367-455491 GCA_013397725.1 Rhagologus leucostigma
GTGGTTTTTTTGTTTTTTTTTTTTTTTTTTTTTTTTTTTGTGGTTTTTCTTAATAAATAAACTTTGTGACCACGGTGGAAATACCTTTTAAAAGTGGCCTGGGCAGGACAGACAGCAAGCACCAGTCCAGGCGCCATCCTCCAGCGCAGCACAGGCACCAGCAGCCCTTCTGGGACAGAACCACCTGCCGTGGCCCCTCTGGACCTGCCGGGACTGGAGCAGGATGAGGTGCTGGGGTGAAAATCAAGGGGTGGCAGTGGCCATAAGACAGGTTCTGGGGGGCACGGCAGGAGGGGGATTGCAGGGTAAGGATGGAAACAGGCAGATGCTGTGGGTTGTGCCTGAGACACACAGGGAAGGCAGCGCTGAGAGTCACCAGGCAAGCAGGGCCACGCAGAGTGATCAAAACTCCATGGCAGAGGTCGGGGAGCTCTGGGCCGGGCAAAGGTACGGCTAAGCAGTGGGCACTTGGGGTTTTTCCCCCCCACCTGAGGATCCAAAACCACTACTATAATACAATTTGAGTAAAAGTGGTCAGAGTAAAGGTAACAGAGTTGTATGTAAGGCCCAAGCAAGGCAGTAGGGAAAAGAGTGAAGTTTTTGATTCCCTAGTGTATTTTTAGGTTTCAGGTGCCCTGGGGAGGGGAAGACAGACTGGGGTAGATGAAAGAAAGGCCAGGAGACTTTGATGTACTCCCAATACAAGGCAATGCTCGGATGTTGCTCTGGGAGCAAAAGCTGATGGTACAAGACTTCTGTAGTCATTTCTGAAATGAAGCCTAGAAGAAAAAAAAGGCTTATTAAGTAGCTATTGGCTTAATGTGACCTGGAAAGTTGTAAGATTTGGGGCTTTTTTTGTTTATTCAGCTGGTGCTTTTTTTTAACGTCAATTTCTCAAAATTTAACGCAACCTCAAACATGTCAGTAAATAAGCTCAAAAAAAAAAAATCTGTTATTTGTGTTTAAAATGGATTTTTTTTTCACCTTTTGAAGCAAGGCAGTTCAAACACTTAGCCTGTGCTAATCATGCCTGAAGGCCAGGAATTCAGAGGAGTAAGTCAAGGGCACAGCCACAGCCAAGTGAAATTAAAAAAAAAATTAAAAAAAATTAAACTGCGCTAATTGCAGACGTTATATTTATGAAGTTATTGGAACTGCAGAGCCAAAAGGAAGACAGCCTGTGATCCTCACAGTGTGTCCACTCCTCTCTTCAACCTCCATCCTGCCCTTATCAAGACCTACAAAGCAATTCCCATCGCCGTGTCGACCTGGAAGGGAGGAGAAAACAGCACTACCATCGTAGCCTGCCCTTTCCGCAACCTGCCAGTGCGGCAGGAGGGAAATCTGTATGTGGAGCGAGCGAGAAGCGAGGAGGAAGCAATCCAGATCCCTGCCATGAACCAGCTGGGAAGTACATTCCCAAATTGCTGCTGCTGGATGGTGGGAGCACCCCATGAGTGCCTGAGGTGCCCCAGAGGGCTGGCACCAGCACTGGAAACCCAAGACAGTTGTTGGAAACTTTTGTACCCCAGCAGCTCTATGTGCTTCCAGCATAAAATCCAGGCATCCAGAAGACGGTCTTCCAGGTGGGAGTTCCTCCATGGCCAAAGCCTCTGCTCTCACATCGACTCTGAATCCCAGTGCCTTGGGGCATCATCCCAGCCCTGGCAGAGCCACAGCATTAGGGAAGATTTCCCCTGTTGTTTTACAGTGTCTCCGTGCCAGTACAGCAATAAACCAGGCTGCAATGGATGGAATAAACTCTCCTGCCTCAGCTTGTGAGAGGGAGGGAAAAGGCATGAATTGCAAGCAGGGAGGTCCCCATCCAATCTCATATCCTTCAGCAAGTCTTGCTCCTTGTTTGGCCACAACTTTACTACCATTTTTATATTGACTCCTTTCAATTTTTTATCTATTTTTTTCCACCCTGCTGACTGCATGAGAGAAAACCTCCATGTTTATCCCACTCCTTCTCTCTTGGGAAATCTCTCTCAACCTGCCCATGGCGGGGAGGCAACATGGCTGCCAACATGCCAGGATGCAAGGTGAGGAGGTGAATGGGGGAGAAAGAGAGGCACAGGCATTTGCTGGGAAGAGGAATAAAGAAGGGGGAAAGAGCGAGGAATCCAACACATACACACCGACTAGCATGGGCTTGCTCCAGCTTGGCCCACGACGCAATTACCTTACTTGGAGGCTGGCCAAGCCTCCCAGGTTAAGTCCCTCTGCACTTGTGCAAAATGCTGTCAGAGCTGCCGGGACTGTGAATACTCAGGGCTCCGGAGCATGCCTCATCCAAAAAGAAAAAAAAAAAAAGAACAGAGACAGGGCAGGGACTGAATGGGCTTATTTTCACACAACTGCAATTGTTTTGTTGATGCGGAAAGGTAATTAAAAAAAGTTCTGATTTCAAACGTGCCACAGAATTCCCAGAGCCCGGAGGCTGCTGCTTAGAGGCAGATTAATCACACTGAATTCTCCATCTAGATATTGCATGCACTCCAAACTCCCACCGCTAATAGCTCTAATATTCTCCTCAGCGTGTGCATGCTGCTGGTGTTATGTTCCAGGAATATTAATTCCCCAACTCGAGCTCCTTTCGCTTGCGCATGTACCCTAAAGGCTTGCTGCCGGGCACCGGGAGATTATGGAAAAGAGAAAACAGGGCTAGAGGAGAACCAGGGTGCAAAGGTACTGGCTGGAACTCCTCAAGGAAAGTCATTAATGTTCTTTGGATAAGCAAGCCATCCAAATAAAATCTACCTGAAGGCCAAGTTCTTTAAACAAAGACAGCCAACTACACACGCACAAGATGGTTGAAATTAAAATGAGCTCCCAGTGCTGGCTTTGTGTTACCCGTTCCCACTACCCTGAGACTTGCTCAAAATCTCAGTCCTGTTAATTGTGAGCTCTGAACTAGCAGTTTCGTTTGTGTCTTCTGCTGGTGTCTTCCCCCAGCCCCCCTTACCCCCAAGCAAGGCTTCGTGCATCTGAAACTCTTGCTGCCACACACTAGTAACAGTGAAAATAGAGCAGGTTGTAGTGCAAGCATCCTAAGAGCAGGTAGCACTTTACACAGCAAGTCCCTTCTACCCCTAGCAAAACTGACAGGCCAGGGGGTTCATGGTTCAGCTCAAGGCATCCCCAAGATCCTCCTTCCACACAGAAAAGGGGAAGATGAAGGCAGGAAAGAAACATATAATTTTTCTTTGCATTCAACTAACTGCCATTCCTGGTAAGCAAGTCAGTGTGTGATCTATATATATGGCTAAAAGGCCAGCTGCTAAGCTTTAGAACCAACGCACGCTTGAGAAGTACATTTAAGATGCCTATGATGTAATTTTCAAAGATGCTAAATGCCCAACGCTTCCAGTGCTGTTCAGCAAAGGCTGCAGGTAGTCGCCAGATTAAAACACAGTTCCCTAAAACTGGCCATACCAGGACTCTGGAAATTACCACGCAGAAGAGACCTCAAAAACGGATGGTGCTGGTCAGGCTTCCATTTAGTAAGATTACTTGCTTGACAAGAAGCTGTCATGGGCATGATTTTCTTTGTCAAGCAGTCAAAATATGTATCTCCATGTAATGTAAATCAGCATACTTATGTCAATGCTGGAAAATCAAAAGCGGTTGTCCCCTTTTGTTGCAGGTGTTTCTGATAAGCGAACCAGTACGATACCTGAGTCATAGGTTAAACAGGATGTTTAGACCAGCCCATCAGCTGTTTTCAGAGTTTAGAACACCCTACCCAGTCTCTGGACTAAAATCTGTAATACCACAAGTGCACAGGCATAGGTGGTGGCCCTCTCCACAATCATGGCAGGTCAAAAAGAAGAGGCACGTTTCTATGGCTAAATATTTTACAGGGGGTCTGCTGTTGCTGGGAGAGAAAAGGATAGGAACATTTTTGAAGCTGCTTCTCCTTGCTATCTGTACCATGCAGGTCTACAATCATATGTGCGCCTTGAACTTTCAGCCAATTCCTTAAACTTGGTTTCTGCTGCAGGGAGGGAAAGGACAGGACTCCAACTGAGGCACTCTCTCTGTAAGGCCCTTGGAGCTTAACTCTGCTGTAGTGGGCAGGGAGAGGCATGGGCTTTCTCCACTGTGATAAACCAAGGCACTGGCATCGCTCTGTGTAGCTTAGGTGCAAATCTGTGATCCGCTTTCTCTCTTTGTGCACAAAGAATGAAGCTGATAGCGAAGCTGACATCTAAATCCTCACTATTGCACATCTGAGATAACCCCAGTTGGTTTTGTTTTTCAGGCTCAAATATATGAGAAGAGAGAAAGACAGAAGGATTTCAACCCTTGTCAAACCCTGTCGCCAGCCCCCTGAGTTACAGATCTGTGAACTCTTACATGGGATGAGGGCTCTTTGCTTTTATCTCCCTGTGCAGCGTGTGTCCTCAGCCCTTTGCAAACAGATGTTTTGCCCTCTGAAAGGGAATAGAGGGGGGAAAAGAGAGCATGAGCACAGGGGAAAGAGAAAGAGAGAGAGAGAGAGAGAGAGAGAGAGAACGAGCGAGCATGAGCAAGAATGCTGTCTGCAGATGTCAATCAGGACTTCAGTCTAGGTCTAACCTGCCAGTCCTGCAAAAGGAGGATACATGAATTTTCTAGTTGGATAGTCAGTGTCATCAAACAAGAAAATTGTGAGGTTTAGATTGTAATGCAGTCTCACATTCAGTAAAAAGGCCTTGCTACATGGAGATGATGTGGGACTGAGGAGCCTATTCCTAGCACCTTAAAAATTAAAATTTCACTACAAATAACCCAAATGAAATGGTCAAAAATAGTACAGAATTTCAGACCATTTTTGTAGAGCATGGTAGTATTTGGCAAGGGGAAAGTGATTGTAGGTAGAATACTGTCAGGTTTAGGGAAAGCGTTCTCTGCATTTAAAAAAATTATATGAAGGAAAATATTCTTGGGAATGAAGTCTAATGATTACATGTATATAGAGTGTCATCTCTATCTTGGCGTTCAACAGAAATCAACTCCCCCACGCCAACACCCTTCCCTCCAGCCACCCACCCTGATATTCTTCTTCACCACTTCCCACCCATTAACCCAGTACCTGCAGTGCAGTGTTCAAGTGGGACTGGCGGAGCTGCNCCTCCACGGTTTTTTGATTACCAGACGTCCACAGGGCATGAGACTCGCGCATACAGGGAGAAACGGGCCGGAGAAACGGGCCAGAGAGGTGGGCTAGCAACAGGGCGTCGGAGAGTTTGGGCTGATGTGGGCTTCAGCCGAAAGACGGCTCCTTGTGCTCCATCCGCGCGGCACGGCTGGCACAGGCAACCTGCAAGCCCCCGGGGGACACCGCCACCCTGGGCACAGGCACAGGCACACGTAATGTGCCACTGTGCTTGGGGAGAGGGGGACTTGCAAGGGCTGGTGTGGAAAGCTGCTCCAGCAGGACAAGGGGATGCTCTGCTACACCAGCTGAGGAAGCATCATCTAGGACAGCATTTGTTTACACGGTATTTTAAACGAGAACCAGAAAAAAAGGGGGGAGGGGAGAAAGGGGGAAAAAAAATCAGGTGCATTTCTGTTGGTATATCTTTACCAAATACATCTCTCTTTTCACATATGAAAAACCCTTTTTTTTTCCTTTGCAGGACAATAGCCTTATTTTGCCTTTTTTTGGTGTGAAAATTCATTGGTCTGTGGCCTGAGGCTTTTTCTTAGCCTTTTATTAAATGGACATGGCTTACTGAACTTTCAGACCACCTCTCCACCTAGTATTTGTTTGTTCACACCCATTTACACTCTCTTGATTTTTAACAGGTCTGAATAAGGCTTATTTTTTTAAATACTCGGTTAATGAAGTTTTATCTGAATAGTCATAAGCCTATTAGTGCTCAAGTTGTGCATCGAATCCCCCCTCCCCCCTAGAGGTTAAACAAGACCAGAAATCCTTTTGTATTCGAAATAACATGCTGGGAAGAAAAGAAGCAAAGAAGGATAAAAAAGCCCAAGTCCCCCATTAGGTCCCTTTTAAATCAAAAAGAGACACTGGAAAAGGGGTAAAACGCAAGGTGCTTTCCCCCTTCCCCCCTCTTCATTCTTCTCCTCCCTCCTTTGTAGGTCACCTTTACTATGAAGACATTGATGCTTCAAGTCTTCATTGGCTTAAATAAAGGAGTAAGTTCAACACCCCGATCAGGTAACCACTGTACCCCAGGCAGGCAATGAAAGGGAAGGGACATCCACGGAGGCAGGCACCCTGCCTAAGGTGAGGACTGGCTCCTCAGCACACGAGTGGGGCTGGGGGGGTCTTCCCTGGCGCTTTTGGAAGAGGACAAGTTTGACAGCATGGCACTGAAAATGCTGGGCTCGGGTGGAAGGGGAGGAGACGGACATGCTGTGCTGAGCGATGGCCCCACTGCTGGCCTCTGCACCCTGGGAATGGCTGAGGGCAGCAGTCGAGGGCAAGAGCATGGCAGTTGTGGCCTAGGAGTCCTTCGGCAGCTGCCTCTCCATCCCAGCAGAGCACCCTGGCAGACGAGAGAGCCCCCGCTCCCCTGAAATAAACAGCAGCCTTCCCAATGCTTCATTAAACTAACACAGCTTCCCGCCATTGCCCCGGCAACCGACACAGGCCTCCTGTTTGCCAGCTGGGGGAATTAAAGGAAGCCTGGCAGCCAGCCCCTGGCTCCTCCGAAAGCTCCCCTTACACAGTCAGAAAGCATCCCTTGGCAGGGGAGGGGACCAGGTGGCCCCCAAGGTGCCAACTGAGATGGGGGAGTCCTGCCCACCCCCACTCTCACAAGCTGCAGTCCCCAGGGTGCCAAGGACCCCACCACTGCCGCCAGCACTGCTGCTGGAAGGCAACACAAAGCTGGAGGGTTCACCAAAATGATCCCCAAACTGGAAAAGGACTAAATAACCCCTGGATGGTCCAATAGCGCAAAGGTGGACACTATTCCCCTCCACAGCATCACCTCTGTCCAAATGCAATCAATAGTTCACATTAATTAGCAACGCATTCCTCTCGCTGACCATCCGCCAGCTGAGTGAGCAAATTATATCCTCTTGTCCCTGGTTTGCATCCTTTCGTCCCTGGTTTTCCTCCTCTCTCTTAAACTACATATACTGTGGGGTAAGCCTTAGCGTGTCCCCCACTCCCTTCAGCCCCTTGGTGGATGAAGAAGGCGCCACAGACCACCAGCTGCCCTACCCTTTGCTGCTCGCCCTTAGAGAAAGCCATTTCAGGAAGAGCTCCGAATGGAGCTGTGTTGTACCAGCCTCAAGCACGTGGACGCCTTCCTCCTCTTCTACCTGTTCTCAATCCATCCATTCAAAACAAGTAGATGGGCCCTTCAGGCAAGGCAGAGACATCCCTCCACACGTCCTCAGCAAAGGAGCTCTGCCCAGATCCCAAAATCAGACCTGCTGGGCTGGTGCGGGTGCAACATGCCAGCTGCTTCCAGCACCTTCTTCCCACCACTGTCCCAGGCCACCGAAACCACAAAGGAAGCTCGGCAAACTGCTGAGGAGAGGAAAACATCTCACTTCGCAACAGCAACGAATAAGGCAGCGCTATTCACTCGCTTGGGCATCCACATCTGTTTTGTCCTGTTTTCCATGACTACTGGCTGTGAGCAGAGGTCTCACAGGGAGAAGCATTAAGTATTTATTCCAGCTCTTGGTTTTGTCAGCTTCTGATGCCACCAATGTGTTTCGATTCTGCTTGAAAAACTACATTGCTTTTTTTATTTTTAATCCAGGGATCCCAAAACAACCCTACAAAGGTACCTCCAATCTCGCCAGCAGTAGCCTAGCTTTCCGTAGCTCTGCAGCACACATTTCATAACAAACTTAACTCTCTCTGGAGAGATCCATTTCAGTCCCACCTCTGAACAATCTATGCCCTACTCCTCTCTTATTTTGTGATGATATTTAGCTTTGTGAAATACTACCTAGCTACATTTAGAACAATTAAGAAAAAAAAAAGGAGGAAAATAAAGAAATGAGTACATTCCAGATTCTGGCCACAGCTCTGCATTGCATGAGGAAGTGGCACGTGGAAAATGTGGAGCTGTTTATAAGCATTAAATAACACTCCCTAGCAATCTTGCAAGGGCAAACATAAAGGTAGTGAGTCCAAGCAGCCTTACAAAAATTAGCACAGTGATCCCACCACAGTGACAGAAGACAGCACTGTAGTTAAAGGTGTCTGAGCAAATCTTGAGCAGAGGGAAATAGGGGTAAGAAAATACAATCAAACACCTTCCTTCAGTGCAAAGCTCTCAAAAAGAACTGTTACCAACTGTGAAAGGGGAGTCTTCGAGGTTAAAGGGACTGTAAATTATCGTGGGAAGAATACTGCCTTATCTTTGATGAGGGATGCAGAGAAAAAGGGACACTTTCCACTACTCGGAGGAGAAATTAAAAAGGGAAGATGTGTATGCAGACCACTGCAGGTAATGGCCATTAGACTGGGGAGCCTGGTAAAAAATTGCAGGCCTGCCAGTGGTCCTGGTGTAGCCATGTCTCCTTCTTTGGAAGTTTTTGATATTCTCACCTTCTGGTTCTCACCTTGTGTGGGGCTCTGACCTCACAAAATACCACATATACACACACAGAGAAAAAAAGGCAGGTTTATATTTCTTAAGCTTTTCTTTACAGCAATAAAAGTCAAATCCCGGAGATTTAAAACCAAACATTTTCCCCAAACGTTTTCCCCAAAAGAAAGCCAAATTACGTTTTTGTTTGGTTTTTTTTTTTTCCCCTTCAGGTATTGCCGGGGCATGGAGGGAGAGGAGGCTGACAAGTCCTGAGGCAAAGAGACACCTGCAACAATCCGGACTGGTCTGTGCCCTGTCCCCACCTCTCCAACTGGGAAGCACTTGCAGCCTGCTATTGCCAAACCTACTTTTATTTTTACCATGCTCCTCACTAATTAAACCTTCAGTCAGGTCTCCCTCTCCTCCCACCTGGACTAGTTCAATTCCCTCCTTTCACATTTTTTTCATTCTTCTCCAGACCCAGGACATTTAAGTTTCTCAAGTCTCAAAGTTCCCGGAGGATGGCGTGGGTAAGGAGCGGTCTCTTGGCTGGGGCGAAACACAGTCCCCCCTCTGGCTGCCCTCCTCTGGGGCTGGTTTTCCGAGCAGAAGAGATCTCTGTCAGCGAGCCAAAGGCGCGCAGGGGTAGGGGAGGTGCTGGTCTCCGTGTGTGCACCGCGTCCTCCTTCCTCACTGCTGCCATACATGATTAATCATCCCTGAGACACGCCTGCTGCTTCCCTCTGGCTCTCCAACAACCACAACAGCGGCGGCAGCAGCAGTTGAGAGCACAGAGACCTCCTCAGGTTCCCGGCCCCAGCCCAGCGAGCGTTTCCCAGCGGGGACCTCTGATCCTCGCACTCATCTCCCGCACATGCCGGTCCTGCCTCACGGCCTCGCAATTAATCGTTCCCCTCCCCCCATTTTCAAACTCGGCTCATCTCCCACCCCTCCCCCCCCCCCCCTCCATCTGTGTCTAATTGCATTTCATCTGTAGTCATTCTCTGGAAAACTCACCGGGAAGGTGTCCAGGAGACTAGCACAAGCTTAAACACGCGCTTGACACGGGGAGCCGGGGAGCAGCCCGCTGCTCTGCTGGGGTGGATCAGGGGCCCGAGGGAGCTGGTCCTCTCAGCAGCCCACCCAGAGGGCTCCTGCTCCCAGCCCGGGCAGGGGATGCGGTGCCTGCCATCGGCCCCCCCGGGGCCGGCAGCTGGAGAGAGGCGGCAGGCAGCCAGGAAGGGCCGGTGAGAGCCAGTGGGGCAGAGGTGAGGCTGCTCGGATGCCAGCTCGTGCTCCACCGCGGGAAGCATTTGCTCCCTTTCTTCTCTGCCGAGCACCGTCGGCCTCCCCGTGGGCTCTGCCAAGGCCAGCGTGGGGCAGAGGCAGGGGAGAGGCAAGGTCCCACCGGTACGACCTGCCCCCATCGTGATCCGGGGGCTCCCCTTGCTTCTGGCTCTGCAGAACTGTGCCCCCATGCCCACACAGGCACTCTGCACTTACATCACCGATGTTCCTGCCTTGACCAGGGCACACTTAAGCCCGCCACGTCCCAGCTGTGTCTGGTGTGGCGTGCACATCCCTGCTGGTCTCACAGCTCCACAGTCCCACCCCATCACCTTGCTGCTGCTCTGATCCTGCGTGGCCTACTGTAAAATCCAAACGTTATCCAAGGGCCTGTTCACCCTGGGAAGGGAGCGATAAGCTGGGCTCTGAGCGGACGTCACAGTGGGCACTGCACACCAACTTATGCTGTAGCGACTCGTACTCAACACCGCCAGAAGAAGCAGCTCAGCTCTTAACTGCATATGAAAAATGCCCACACATAAGAGTCAAGAACAGCTGGGAAGCCATAAACTCACACCCTAGCTTACTGCATGCCAACTTCCTTGCATCAGAAAGCATAAGTGCCCAGTGGTTTTACACTGAAAGCAAGGTTTCCTCCTGGAGAGGTAGGCCCTGAATGTGGGCTATTTTAAGGTTTCAGACCTCGGGTAGAAGATCTGCAGCCCAGGGGCTGGCCACAGACCGCAAGTTCATTTTGCGTAGGCTGGAGCCACCTGACTTCACACGTCACTGTTGGATAACGTGAAGCTATGGACTAATGTGTGGCTGCCCAAAAGCCCAGCTTGGGTCTCAGCAAGGGGAAGGCTCTCCACCTTTTCCACAAAGAGTCAGTCTTCCAGCTGTGAGAGGGCAGGGAATAAAATACTAACCCATATTACACCACCTTCAGCCTTGTCCATTTGCAGCCAAAACTCTGAATATAAAAATTCACAGCTCAGATGAGGGTGACAGATTTATTTCAGTAGGCCAGCAACTTAGATACAGACAAAACTTTTTCCATTTCTTTTTGCTATCAATTCTACATGCAGATCTGCTTCTATCCAGACTATCCAGAGGATAGTGATTACATCCAGGTAAATCCCTGCCTTTCACTTGCCTTCCATTGACAATGGTTACCCACCAAAATCAGTTCGAGAGCTGCAAACACAGAAATAAGCAATTGAGTAACCACAACTAACAAGTTACCATTTGCCAGCAGAGTCACAGCAACATTGAATCAAGTAACCTCCTGATAGTTCAGGCAAACATTTTACTCCTTACTGCAATGAAGAAAGATCACAGAGTCAAACTACTATAACCCAGATGACAATTTATAATCTTATGGTGGAAATCAACTTGCTGGCGATTGTCTGTTCATATGTTTTGCTCACAAGCCAAGTGCATTCTTGCAATACAACTGCAATGCTGTTTGTGGTGAAGATGCAACAAACCCCTACATTTTTATCCTTTTAAACCCCTTCTCAAAACAATTACGCTAATGAAAAATGCTACATTGAAACTGTTCATCTCCACAGGCCGATTCAACACAAAAATATGTAAATGTATCTTTAAATAAGCACAAAAATCATCCTGCCTTTTCCCTCAGTCTTCCTGAGTACTGGACACTGAACCAAGAATCTGAGAAGTCTGGGTTGAGTTCCCAGTTTTAATGAAGACTTTCTGCACCATCTCAAACCACACAACACAGTTCTTTATGAAGCTATAAAATGGAGATGGTACTACTTTTGACACAAAGCAAGGTAAAATACATGCACCAGCGCTTGTAAAAAGCTTTATACAAAAGACAAGGGTTGCATAAATAACTAAATATAAATATACACATCAGATTTACCTCTGGCCCAGAACTCTGACTCTCTAAGGTAGTCTACAGAGAAGGGTATTTCCCTGACGCTTTCCCATCTAAAGAAAACAGATACCTGTGAGAGAACAGACAGCACTCCATCTGCAGATGAATTTTATCTGCTTTCAACGCTATTTTAGAGCCAGAACATGCTGGGAGTAAACAAAATCCATTACAAGACAACATTTAACGACAATTGAGATCAACACATGGACTGAGGACCATTGAACAGGTTCTCCCATAAACAGGAACATGACAGGAACTTTTATCATCCTCACAAACTCTTGCAGAGGTCAACTGGGCGAGACAGAAACTTACCTCTTCTCCCACTGCTAGTGGCACTCTGCTCCATGTCAAAACACATCCTCCACACTGGCAGAGGAAGTTTTTACTGGCATTGTCTGAAGTGTATCGTTACAGTGCAATGACTGTCAACCCTGGCTCATCAGCACAGAGTTCTCCTTATCAGAGAACAGGGAAAGAGAATTACGTACACACGAGCAGTGTTTCTCTGATGCTCAGCATAAAAATCTAATCAAAATTGTACCAGAATGGTGATGTGAAAAGCACCCTGCCAAGTCAGTAATAAATATAAAATTCATATCTTACATTTCCACAATGTATCACCTCTCATTCCGCAGTACTTTACGCATTGTTGGGACTCAGATGAATCCCCAAATCAGAACAGATTTGTACTGGAATCTAACATTTTTGTTGGCTTCGCATTCATTCAAATTACAGCCCTAAGCGAGAGTAGGATAACAGGCACTTAAAATGGCCCCTTGAATGCGGCAGCAGCCATTTTAAATGGGGCCCAACTCCTTCCAGCCGCCAGACTGATTCCCTGAAGATCATCCCCCACCCACCTCTCACTCGCTGCGCCCTGCATGAGGTCCTGTTTCCCCTTCCATCCACTCTGTGGCAGAAGAAAGACAAAGTGCTTACTTTAGGGTGGATAAACAGCGGTTTCTCCCCAGTAGGCGCAATTGATGATATCCTAAATCCAAACACAAACCATCTAATTTTGGAGACTGCAGCCACCAAAACCTGAGCACACCTCAGGTTTAAAGACCATAACCTCCTATCTTCTTGGTTTTCACCTTTCCCAAGCCATACCGCTGCACGGGTATTATAAACAGCATCTGCAGAGATCAAGAACTCTGTAAGAGTTGAGCAATCAGCAATAGTACCAGCTTTTCCTTTTTCTGAAGACCTTGTGAACTGGGAGAAAAGTAGAGATGGCAAGGAGTGAAAAGTCATAGTCCACCTCCCTGTGGCTCATTATCTTAACACCCATCACTAAATCCTTCCTGACAGATGCATTTGCCAACTACTCTGATGGGAACGCTGAGCAGGGCCATTCTTTCTCGTCCTATCAATATGGCTATATGACAAAACTGCGCCATTTTTTGGCCCAAAGTTTCACCTTCTGAAAGAGATGCATAAAAGACAGAAGGTGTTAAAAACCATAAGGAGCACTACAAGCATTAATAGCAGTAGGTACCTTAAGACAGAAATGCTAATTGTAGTCCTTCAAGCATACCATACATAATCGCTGTGTGTCTAAGTAGGAAAAGCATCTTCTAAACACTCAGCTAAGACTAAGGTGTCTAAACAAAGACCAGGTTTTCATGACTGCTCAAAAGACTTGAGCAGTAGGTGTTCAGTTCTAAATTCTGATGTTGCCTCTAACAAGCCACAGATGATCTGAAACTCCTCTGCCTCATCACTAGTGGTAGCACAGCTAACTCAAGATGGCAGCAGTGAAATGCCTTGTAAGGTTTCCCTTCTGTCAGTGAGGTTTTGGAGATCTTAATATTTTTCATATTCATATCTATTCACTTCTTGGGGCACTGTCTACAAACCAAGTTGGAAGAAAAAACCCTTTGGAAGCCAGAATAATATGAATGGCTTAAAGTAGTCCATGCAGAGCAGGAAAAAGGAGCTGCTAATACTTGGAGATGCTTCCAAAAAGAATTACATTATAAAGGTAGGAGTCTTCTGTAGTTCCAAGTATATTTATCTGCATCTACACTGATGAAATCAGGACAGTTATTTCACCTCTGGCAGCAGAAACACAGCTGCAGCACACTCAAGAATCAACTCCTGACATTAAAAACCACCCCAAACCCTTCCACAATGTCATTTAGCTTTACAACGAAATGATAAACTATGCATCATTTGTCTTCTTTTTTCTAGTATAGATAAGGCCCTAGAACAGCATCACCTAAACTGTGGTCCATAGGTCGCTGCTGGCCTGTGAAGCATAACAGGCGCTCAGTGCAGTGCCCTATCTGCAAACAACACTCTGCAAGCCACAGCACCCAGTAAAACTGCCTCTCCATTGCCCCATGCCAATTTTCTCCTTATAAACACTGAATGTTTTTATGGTTGCATGACAGATAAGCATTTACATCTACATGTACACCATCATCCAGAGTGCATCTGTTTTGACCACGGGGAAGAGACAGTATGAGACCCTTCCTGAGAGAACCGGCCATCACACCCGAACCATCAGTTTGGTACTCAGAGCCACTGCAATGACACAGGCTCAGGAGATGCAGGATGCAGTCTCCTGGAGAAGACTGTTGTAACAGAGCTACTTCTGTGTACAGGTGGGCACTGATGAAGGCAAATAGCTGCACTTGCTGCACGTGCTTACAGCATTATCAGCAGTCTCTAGAGCTGACAAGCCTCAAATTACCTTGGTTGCAACCATACCAGAAAGCTAGTATTTAATTCTGGGCTAAACCTGCTCAAAAAAAACCTCATGACAAAATAGAAGGTTGCAGAAGAGCAACAAGTGCATTATCAAGAACCAGAAATAATTTACAAACACAAAGACTAAATAGGAGATCTCGCTAAGCAGTGGCCAATGAGCCGGGAACTGAACTGCCTACAAACCTCTGAGAGACACAAACTAAAAAGGGGATCATTCAATGCTACCTGACTATTCAACACAACCTGACCGTTGCTGCATGGGGAAAAGAGGACAGATCACCTTAACAGGAGACATATGGTCTTGTCTTCTCAGGAAAACACTGGAAACGCAATCACTCGGGACAGCTAAAACTAAATTGAACGCAAACACCAGAAAACGCACGGAAGGAAGTATCCCATCTACTGGATTTTGATCATGCGTGGAGCTAGGTAATCAGATCAGTGGGGTGGGGGTGGTTTTGTTGTTGCTGGCTAAAGGATATTCAATTCCACAGCTAAACTGCGACCTACGCTTCACATCCGCCTTGCCTGTGTCTAACCAGGCTCTAGTGTGGGTCAGTCTCTGTCTCACAGGACTGTGACACTCCTGTATCTACAGTGCAGTGCAAGAGGCTTCAGGCAGAACCTCCATTCTCGACTCTGTGAGGAAAATCAAATAACCCTGCTGAATCAGACTGGTTGTTTGTTTTGCTTAAGATGTATTTACTTCAACAAGTAATTAATATTTTAAGTAGAAAAGGCCTTTGTTAAAGATTCACCACAGTCACCCCTTCAATTAACATTTTAAACATTCACATTCATAGATTCATTTACACCTCCCACTTGTCCTTCAGCAATGCCAGAAAAGATCAGAGTTTACATTCCTGGCATCTCAAAGATAAAAGAGAAAGGGAAAATAAAACCAAATCCTCCAGAAAACAGCAAAACCAAAACCTACATCAACCAAATTACCAAAAAACTGCAAACCAAACAAAAATAACCAAACCAAAACCAAACCTAAACCTACCAGGTCTTCTATCCATCTCCAGAAAGAAGAAATGGTGTCCGAGCTGTTTAGAAATCTCTCCCCTCTCACATGCAATACTGCAGCTGTAAGATGAATTAGAGGAGCAGCTCGGGCAACTGGGGCATCACCAGCCACTGGAGGAGAAGACCTGAGCCCCCAGCCTGGACACGGGACTGCAAAGTCTCATGCTGCGGCTCTGCACCCCAGTGTGGCCAATGCAGAGAGGTGTGGGGTGGGGGGATCTGGCCCCCCTCAGTTCCTGCAAGGGAGCCCAGACACTTCTGCTGTGCCCACAGTGAACTCAGTGTACCCTGGTGATGGACAGGTACCCCCGGGGTGGCTGTGATATTTGCATATGTTAATTGCAATGTCAAGGTGTTTGCGCCTGCCGCACTCACTTCTTCAGGGGGAAACAGCAGTGACAGGATTCGGATCTACCTGTGCCGTGCTGGTGACGTCACAGGCAGCTATTTCCAGCCCTGTTGCCATGGAAACCACCAGGCCTCAGCACCAGTTAGCAGTTCAATATATAATTTACTTATTCTTTTGCACCTAAGTGGTTAAGACTCAAAATACAGAAGCATCTCACACACCCTCAAATCGTCTGATTGTTTCATAGGAATTTCTGAAAGGCAAAAACCAGCCTGAAATAGCGAGCTGTGCACTCTCCAGGGGAAAAAAACCCAGGTAAACAAAAGCCTAAACAAGATTTGAAAAAAACCACAACCTTTTTCCCCATTTCTTCCCCTGCCGTCCCAACTTTCAAGGGAAACGTGGCTCCTGGAAGATTTCACAGTGCTGTCACCATCTGAAGGAGATGAGCCGACGGTGAAGCAGGAGATAAAAGCTTAATACAGGAGCTGCCACATCTGGCAGCGCCTTTGGTCCATCCAGCCCAGGACATCACACTCCCCTGTGTCCTCTCACACCACTGACAGGGCAGGGCACCTTCCCCATTCTGTGCCAGTGGTGATGGGGAGCACCAGGACACCCAGCAAGTCTCCCCTGGCTCCCACGGGTGACCACTGTGCGTTTAGGAACAAGCCTCTCCTCCTTATAAATCTTAGCAGGAGTGGTTACGGGTGCTGCTAGTCAATGTAACACCAACCAGAGCCCTGGGGAAGGCAGCTGCTCCATCTCCACCCCTTCTTACAATTCAGGATTGCAGTGGTTGCCTGTATTTTCCACAACTTTCTTAACTAGTGCTGCGGTCAGAGGTGAGGTGATTTCTCTGCTTTTCCACAGCCTAATTAGTCACTGTAGAAGCTTATTCGAGACCCAAGGTTACGCTTTAACATACTGTTTTGTTGAGAGAAAATAGAAATATTTTTACTGGGAGAATTTTCAAGTGATTCATCTGCCTTCAGGTAGTTTCAAAGTATCAGTCTTAAGGTTTCTTATTGTGCTTCATTATATTTTAAACCAGTATTTTTCAAAATGGGAAGTTTTAAACATTAATTTTGAGAACCAGCTGCTTTGTGGCTGAATCATGCAGTCTGGCAGAACAATAGGAACAGCAGCACTCCCCAGCCCCTCTGTTTCAACCCTGCATGGGCCATCCCGCTCTTATTTCCCGAAACAAGTCACCACAAACCAACCCTGCGGCATCCCTTCTCCTCACCAGTCCTTCCTCACACTCAGACTTGGCAGCAAAGAAAAGGGGACAACCACCACCGAGAACCAACCAAACAAACCCAAAGGCATTACTGGGCAGTTTTAAATCACGCACGTTACTCTCTAAACAGTAAAGGAAGACAAAAAACCCACAGACAACAAACTTTCTGTAGCTACTTTTTGTTGATGTTTTAAATGCTTTACATGTTAGAAGCTGTCCTCTACAACACAGGACAATAATTTGAAAGCCATCAGGACAAACTGGCAGGGGACTGTGTCAAGCCATTAACAGAACAGTTCGAGGGACTCTTTTCTAGGGAAAGGAGGGTGCTATCAGACACCATTATGATCTCAAAGAACAAACTTTAGAGGCCTTCCTACTCCAAATTATTTAGTGTGATAATCTAGAGTGTTCAGAAGTTGTTTGGCAAAGCAAGCCTCATTTTGCCCAATGTTTAGAAACATAAGGGTAATGTCTCAAAAGTAAAAATCAGATAATCTACAAAGCTAAGTGAACTGAACAAACCCTTTTCCTTATTCCATCCCTTTGCTTTCTTCCAACTCCTTGACTTAACCCACCTTTCTCCAAATCACTGCTTTCATTTGCGCTCCACCTCCTTTCCTTCTTTGATCTGCAGCATCTCCTTTCCTCTCACTTTTTGAATAATTCTTCCCATTCCTGCAGTTCAACACCAGCCTCCTGCCAGTACCTCTCAGTCTAAACTTCCCTTTTTTTCTGTCACTGTTCCCTTTCTGCCTCTTCATGCTCTTCATCCTAATTCTGCTAGGTCACCAAGTATGTCCCCTCTTCTCTAATATTAAGATTCTTCTACCAATATCAACTCTATTAAACAACCAGGAGCTACCCTGATTTCAAAGATAATGGAAATAAAAGATAAATTTACAACTGACTGAGCAAAGGCCACATGGCAAGTCAGTAGTATTGTACGGAATAAAATGCAGAATCAGGCTGATCTGTACCTGGGCCACCTCATAGTCTGAACTGGATCACAGCACTGACCAGTTTGCAACAGATTTGTCAAGTCTAAACCAGAAACAGCCACTGAAAAAAAAAAAAAAGTTGTTTGGCTGTACATTGAAACTATGATTAAAAAGATGGTTAAATGTTTCTATTTTGGACAAAAAAAACCAAAAAAACCCAAAAAAACAAACAAAAAAAAAAGACCAAAAAAACATAAAACAAAACCAAAAAACCTCAACCCAAACAACAAAGAATGTCTTAAAAACTCTTTTGCTACAGCAACTCATTTCACACAGGGAACGAGGCAAGAAAAACATGTTGCAGTGACTTTAGCCATGGGAAAATGACTGATACTTTGGATTGAGCTGACAGCTGACTTAAGAGTCATCACTAGGGCTAACATCTTCCTTCTCCCCACAGCCTCAGCAGTCTGGCATGTCTCAAAACCTGAAGGAAAAAAAAAAAAGCTGCTGATTTCATAGGGAAGTAGCCGAAGAGCCTGTTTGGAGGATGAAGTCAACTACATATGGTTCTATTTATTTGTTTGTTTTGGGGTGGGGAGAGGGAGTCAGTGGCAAATTCTCAGCCCTAACAACCAGCTCACAATAAAAGCTTATGAAGTCAAGAGTTCCTCAAGGAAAAGAAACACTCCTAAAGTTTGTGTTTATTATATAAATGCCAACATATTCGCAAGATTCCAAAACTCGGGCAGCATCCAGCTTGAATGATTAAAGAGTATTTCTCCTTGAGGATTTGAATCCAGCCCAGATAAACTGTAATCCAAAACTGCCTTTGGATAGCAGGTTGATACAATTTACACAAAACCCCCTCTCTGCGTACAGAGGTGATACAAAACAGGTACACTAGGCAGGTCATGTCCTAATGCACACTCAGACCTCTACACCACAAACCAAACCCAGCTGCATTTAAATGCAGGACCAAAGCTTTCTGCATTTTCTTTTAGTGGGGGGAAAAAATATCTCCCTAGGAAACAAAAAAACCCCCAAAAAGTACCCCTTCTCTGTGCTTTATGAATGGGAATTGACATAGAAAAAGGCAGGAAATGAGGTAAGGTTGCTTTTTTCCCCATTTTCTGTATTATGACCACAATGCATACATACATTTCTACGTTTAAGAATATAACCATATACTCATATATAGCTGCATCTCATCCAAGCACTGGTCACTTGGGAAAACTTAGAAATTCAAGAATTCTGCAACTCTGATCCTACAACCATTACCAGTTGGGAGCTAACATACATTTCTTTTTTTGTTCATCCTAAAGCTTTGAATGATAATTTGCTCATTAGCCTAATAAATATCTCATCCTTGTGTGGCCCATAACAGCAGAAAGAGCAGTTATTACAGCAGTTCCCCACTGCAGCAGGGGAAGCTTGTCTGACCTTAGCATCCCTCAGCACGTTAAGCAAACATGGATCCAGTAGCTTTCCTTGCTAACCCAGACATAGGAAAGCAAGAGGTGTGACTCTTCTCTTTCTAGAGTGCACACAGGCTTTTCTCCAGTCACAAGAGAAAAATCCCATCCTCAGGGGTTTTCTCCATCTGCTCCAGGTAAGAGAAAATTAACAGTCTGTGGCACAGGGGCAACACGTGCTGTAAAAAAGGTTCACTAGCTCAAGTGCTTTGGTTGTGCTGAACATTTCAGTTGTGACCAACATAATTTCCTGTCGTTCCACTTTTCCCAAGTCGCCTCTACATCTGTCCTGAATCTATGTGAAACTCCTGTTTATACTTGGTTAGAAAACCTAAGAGATATTAACAGTTAACAGATTTTTATTTCTTTGTAAAAGGCTTCTCATGCATATAAAAATGACCCCAAAACAATGAGTCTGGTTTGGGAATTTTTTTTTGGTTGAGGGTTTTTTTTTTGTTTCTTTTCTTTTCTTTTTTTTCCCAGGTTTTCCAGTTGGGTTTTTTTTGTGTTGGGTTTTTGGGGGGTTTTTTTAAAAGAAAAAAAGCTGAGATTGGGATTCTGATTCTGTTGAAAACTCCCCTGGCCCATTCCCAAAACATATGCCTGATGAGTAGAATGATGACTCTCCCAAATGTACTAAATAGGGCAATTTTGGGACCTCTTCCAAATTCTCTTTCCATCTGTCCATCTTCTGCCCAGCAATTAATCATCTCCCCCAAATCTCTAACTCCACTGCATTCTTCAGCCCTGGCATTGACATTTGTCTCTGTCCCACATTAACCCGGTCACATCCCACCTCTGAGCAACACTTTTGCTCTTCCTGGAGTTGTTTCCTTTCACAGACTGACACCAGTTAAATTCTCCAGTTTACCATTCCCAAAGCCAGGTGTCTCTGGAGCAAAACCCACTGCTTGCAAAAGGAAGAGGGTCAATCCTGTGTCACAGACCTTTGTTTTCTGCTGCAAAAACAGGCATCAATCCAAACAGCAGAGGCATGAAGTCCTGCCTCTTCTACACCAGCTCACACGAGTTCCAATAGTCCACTTGTCCCATTTCTCTTTGGGATTCCTTTATAAGCAAGGCTGAACCTTCTAGCACCATTATCTGACCTAATCCAGCCCTGCTGAAATCCCATCATTTGCCTGCACAAAACGTGGAAAGAACTAGCACTGATCTTAGACTCCAGACTACCAATGGTCCCTGTACACAAGAGAGTTAAGTACTAACACTGCACATGCACAGAAGAGGTGGCAGAAAGACTCTTCTGCCTGCAGCAGGTGAGAGACCTGCAATTTTCCTGGGAATCGGGCTTTTTCCTCTAGCCTTCCGATTTACAGCGCAATCAATAGGTTTCTGCCCATTGCTGCCACCCCCTTTAGTTTCAGAATTGATGGGCGGCAGCGCTCCAGTGCTATTGTGTTACAGACAGACTGCGAAATGCCACCGAGGCGAGTGCTCGGCTGAGTCACGCACAGTCAGCACAACGCAACGGGCCGGCAGGGTTGGAAGGCTCTGCACGGACCTGGCCGAGCCAAGGCATCCCGTTCCCTCCTGTCAGCAGCCCTTGCCAATGGCATTTCTTGCCCCGCAGAGGTTTTGACAGCAGAAATTATTCTTAGGTCTCTCTCCTCTCGCACATGTATACACATACACGCGTTTCATCGGATCACTTCTCAGCCTGCAATATCCTTATCACACCCTCATAAAGCTGGGAAATACTATTAAATGGGGATAACAGGAGAGGGCAATGGGAGGAAGCAGACAAGTTAGCTAAATGAGCTGAAAACAAATTGTCGGATAACATGTCAAGACAATCCAGATCCTTACTTCTACTGAGGGGGCAAAGAAGCCCCTCCTGCCTCTTCCTTCAGCACATTTCCCTGACTAGATCTGGCAGAAGAACATTGTCTTTACTTGCCTAGTTTACCACAGCATACTTGCAGCAGTAACAAGGAATGTAGGAGACAACTGGGTCCATTCCATTTGGTAACTGTGCTGATCTCTATCTACTTCAGCCTATCACAAAGCTGTGCCCTTATGAACAACCTGACACCTGCAACCCAAACGCCAATATCACCCCATCTCTGAGCCACAGATTTCAACTCCAAATAGTGAACAGCATAGAGTAAGTGCAAGCCTGCTTTCATTCAGGTTCTCCCATCTGCTTCCCTTCCCCCAGCTCAGTCGGAAGGGGTTCAAGCCTAATTCTTGCCTTCCTCATCAGACGCCCACAGCCAGAGCTTACAAAGGGAAGCCCTCCAGCACATCCTCTTCTGGAGGTGCAGAGAAGCTAAACAACGTCATCAGCAGAGGCAGGCTTGGGTTTGAAGAGCAGCAAGTCAAGTCCTCATCCAGCACCTTCCCTCCAGTGGGATGGCCTATCTTTTCCTCTTTCCCTGAACTGCACGTGTTCTAAATGATACTGCAGCCATGGCACTGGCAGGACCATTTAATACAAATCTGCAGCTTGAAAAAAAATTATTTAGTGCATCATATCAACAAGTACCCGGTTCATAACTTGACACCCAATCCTGCCCTTTCACCTTCCAAAATCTTTGAAGGCATTTTCCAGGAGCAACTTGCAGTAAACCAGCTTCTGAAGTCAGACGTAAGAATGCCTTAATTGCACTGCGGCAGGTGACACACCTTTTCAAAGCTTTAAGGAAACAAAACACAAACCAAAACAAGCTCCTCCTCCCAATCCTCACGAATGGCACGAAGGCAGAGCAGGATCCTGGCTGCTGGGGACAAAGCCAGTTTCCAAAGCCATTTCCCCACTTGCTGTCTCCAGGTGTGACTGGGAAGCAGGATCCATTTCATAAAAGACAGCCACCAAAAAACCTCTCTGCCCACCACCCTATCCCATCAGGAGCAAAGGCTTTGCTCTAGCTCAGAGGACGGCCTTCGTGCTGGCAGGCTAGGGGATATTCTGGGCAGCCGGACAACACCACATTCCTTTCCCTGTGAAACTTGTATGAAATGCTGAGTCTTAGACAGACACTTACCAGTGTTTAAACTAACACTTTCCAAAAGAGAAAAAACCCCACATTTAATCAATATTCCCAACTGGCTCAAGTACTCATATCTAAAACGCAAGGAGAAGAGACAAACTAAGGGGCAAGAGAGGGAAGAGGGAGTGTTTTCAGATTAAATGAGACACACGAGAGAGAAACGACAAAATTGTCAGAAAGTGCCTTCCAGAGTCACACAGCTGTACAGGAGCTTTTTGTACCAGAGAACAGATTTTATAGCAAGCCAGAAAATAAGCTGCTGTCTCCAAAGCAGACCGAGGTGGGGCGTGAAGAAAAAGCAAAGGAAAAGGGAAGCTCAAGCT
Source organism: Rhagologus leucostigma (assembly GCA_013397725.1). Lineage (NCBI taxonomy): Eukaryota > Metazoa > Chordata > Aves > Passeriformes > Rhagologus > Rhagologus leucostigma. The sequence goes on from VZTD01002139.1 coordinate 272,166, forward strand.
GCTCGAGCAGCTGTAATGCTTTGACTGGGACCAGAGGATGATGAGCTAGCTGGATGTATGGGGTAAGTATGAACAGAGGGATCCCGCGTTTTTGTCTCCAGAGCCTGCAGTTCTGGCAGGAGGCTCCCTGGATACTTGGACATGGAAGACAAGTGAAATTTCTTAGATGCAGGCACCACCCAGGAGGAGGTCTTGCCAAATTGCAATCTCTGCAGCCACAGGATAGAAGCACATGGAGTTCCTTTGACAGTACAGAAGACAAACTGGCCAGTATCTTAATTCAGTTAGACTTTTACAAAGATAAAAAAAATATCCACAGTGGTATCAGACACAAAATCAGTTATAAACTAGTGCAGACCCTCACATTTCGAAGTGTATGAAAGCCAACTGACAGAGATATAAAGAAGCAGCTTCTTTCTTAGGGTCATTGCTCCAAATTACCCACGGTGGAGCAGTTCTTCATTTTCCGAGGACACTTGGTGTCAGCTCTGGCATCATAGCCAGCTCCAGTGCCCAAGACAGGGTATCAGACCAAATGGGTCAGTGGGCCCAACAGTGGGGCAGCGTCTCTGGCACTTTACCATGGGCATGAAGCAAACAACGCAGCAACACACGAACCGTGGCACCCCACACAATGATGGTCCAGCAAGATGCCATGGTAGGAGGCTCGGAAGAACCACTGACAGTAGACATGGCCTATCCAGCCAACGCCTCACTCAATTTCATCCATCATTCATGTTTATCTTACGTAACCAAAATAGTAATGAAAAATCTGGTTTTGTGGTATTTGACGCTGAAGTTTGTGCTACCCCACTGCATCAACCTGCAACCTAGGTCTCAGATGCGTAAGAGTCCTATGAGAAACAGGAATAACCTGCAAATATCAGGAAAGTAGATGTCCCTCCCCAATAAGGATTAAAGATCAAGAGTACTCTGGGGCAGAAACGTAGCTTACAACAAAAACTCAGGGGAGGGGACTAAAAAGGAGGACTGAAACACAAGGCTACATTTAACATAAAGCTCTTCTAGGGAAAGACACTTCTGCTGTGCAAAACCCAGGATGGCCCACCTTCACCTGAAGGGCCCACCCATGGGCCTGATCAACAAAAGTGCATGTTCCACTGCTGAGGGACAGGCCAGACAGGCAAAGGCAGGTGAAACAGAGGGCATCTGTGAGGTCTCTGTTACCTCCACTCTCCCAAGGCACAAGCTGGAAGCCATTGCTCCTAAAAGCTAATGAAAAATTGAGAAGTTTGGGGTGGTGGGGGGAGGAAGATCAGATTCTGTATTTGAGATTCTGGGAGCTGAAAGGGAATAAAAAGCTGGTTGAAGCCTAGCTCTGCTAAAAAACCCTATGTGCAGACACAGAAACAATGCTCACTGTACATTAGAAACCAGGAAACGAGGTGGAAGGAGAATGCAAGACAGCGCTGTGTTTCTGCATTAGGGTTTTTAAGTACACTGCAGGATTTCTGTCTCAGAGTACTCATTGAGTTACATCAGACTGTAATGGCCTGTTGATTTTGAGAGATTATGGCAGCGCTGCTGATGCAGGGGGAGAGGAGATGGAAGGAGAGAGATGTGATGCATCAGCCAGCGTGCACACACATTTCAGATGATTACCCCTACACTCCTGTGTGAGAAAGACGCGGCGGATTCACAGCAGGACCAGGAGGGGACCGGGGCTGCATGGGACTCTGCTAGCAATCGACACAGACACAGCAGGCGGGTTTTTGTGCCCTGGGGCAGCAGATGCCAAAAGCAACATTTCTGCAGGGGAGTCCCATCCAGGGCTGGCAGGACCAGAGCCACATGGCGTGGCATGGCAAGCGTAATGGAGTAGGTGAATCCCATGTTCAAGGTGTGCAGCGTGTTCCTGAGATGGATTCAGTTGCACTCTGCCAGGCTGACAACTTTGCTTGCCTGCCTATTTCTCTCTCCTGTATTTCACAGAAAGATGGTATCCTTTCCTTTTCCTTTCTTTGCTCCCGGGCACAAGCAATCAAGAACAAAGGATGAAAGAAAAATGCAGGGGGGGATAGGGGGGGAGTGAGGCGGGGGAGGGACATTTGAGAGTTAGGGAGCAATCTTTAGCAGAGAGAAGATAATTTAAAAAAAAAGCAAAAAAGGAGATGCAGAGGCTTGGGGGAAAAAAAAACCACAATATGCAAATGAAGCAGAACAAAAATCAGAGCTGGGAAAAAAAATAAAATCACACTAAACCAACCCATCTCTCCATAAGCTCTCTGCCTCTCAGACAAGGGGATGCCATTGGGGTGAGGGGTTCCCAAAGCCTTCTACCACCCTCCACCTCCAGCAGACACCCAAGGCTCACTGCAGGCAGGCAATCTACCCTCTGGGGCATAGCAAAGGAAGGGAAGACGGAAGAGTAAAGCAATTCTGGAGCAGTGAAAATCCTTGTTTTCTCTCTGAGGTAGGGAGCTGTGGGGCAAACAGAACCAGCCAGGTGCTTCTAACACGATGTCTGTCAAACAATCTGATTTCAAGCTTCACTGGAGGAGTCCCTCAGCAGCTGCTTTAATCTACTGCAGCACTTTTCCCCCCACAGCAGGCTGCATTCCCCTTGTGCCTCCTCCACTCTTCCACCAGGACAGAGGTCCCACAGAAGCAGAGACCTCCACCTCAGCTGGCAGGTTGCCTCAGGTTGCCTCACAGACTGAACCACCTCAGGCCACACCACAAGCTAAGGAGGATCAGGCTTGAACTGGAGCTTTCCAAAGGGCATCCAGCTGCACAAGGAAAAGCGATTTTGCAGATGACATACTACTGCAGATGACATACTATTCTTGATGCAGAGCCCTCACACTGCTCAGAGGTGGGTGTCAGCAAAGGTGGCTTCTTCCCTCCAGACCATGGCGTAAATAACTCATCCATCAGCTTGTTCATTAGCGGCACTGGGGCTAGTGGTGTGTTACGACACACCATAGTGCAGTTACCCTTCTACTCATCATCATTTATTTCTTCTCCTTCCAAGGTACAGCAAAACATCAGTGCATGCTCCTCAGCTGGGAACAGTGAGAGCTGTAAAAGGGAACTAGGAAGCAGCAGGATACCTGGCTTTTAGACAAAGTCTGGGGCTGACTCACCTGAAATACCACTTTTTAGCGCCAGGAGTGCTCTCCTTTCATGCAAACAGCAGCTCCTCTGCTCCAGCTTTCTGTTCTCCTCCCTGTCCACATTTCTATTTGAACCATTATTTGTTCATCCAGTTCTGCCTGTGAACACCTGAAGCTAGGGACTACAGGCTATGGGTTGGTCCTAACAAAATATTTTTTAAAAAATCTGTCAATATCAGAAACATGGTATTACTTTTACTTATTACCAAGGAGCATCACTTAACTTAGTGAATACTAACTGTCTAGAAGCACAAGTCACAGCTGTGTTGCAAGGGCTAGTTAAAAAGCAGTTTCAAGAAGCTAACAAATTCCACACCAAAGGCATCTAAGCTCTGGTGGCAAGCGTAAAAGCAAAAGCTAAGCCTTGCACCGTATTTTACAAAGGACTGCGGATATCAAGGTAAAGCAAACAAGGGAACCTGTGCTGGTATTGAGGGCAGTCAGATGTCCAAGGGGAAAACAGCAAGAGAACAAAAATACAGCAGTGAGAGGGCAGGGAGAAGAGAACAGCAAGTTTCAGCAGAGATTTTTGCCATGCAGATTGGCAACTTCAATCACCTGCAAAGGTCACTCCCACCTCCAGAAACCGGAGTGGCTGCAGGCACTGGGCTGTGTTTCCCAAGAGCTCCCTTGCTCCCAAGTGTGACTTCCTCACCCCAGAGACCCACAGGGAGGCAGAGTGAGAAGATGTATGATGTCTCAGTTCACATCTTAGCCAGGTCTCTGTCCCCACCAGTAGGAACTGCCACCACAACTGACACTAATTGGTTCTCTTGTCATGCTGCAGAGGTGACACAGACCACATGGGCACAGACAAGAGGCCTCCCTCTCCCTGGTCCCCTCAGGTCACTGCTAGGTACCCTGGCAGAACAGTGTGCATGCATAGCTGGTGTTGCCACGATGTGTGATGCCTGCTCGGTGAATAAAGAGCATCACTATCTGGAGCTGTCGAGCCTGCGTCACTCACTGCAAGAAGCGGGGGGGGAAGACAACTACCAGCTTAAACCAGATTTTACTGGTAGGAGCATCACCAGAATCCAGGCTCCCAGGGACTTTACAAGGGATCCTGAAACATTACCAGCTGCAGTTGCAGCCTCCATATCCTCCGTCAGTCTGGAAAAACAACAATTAGCACACGTGTGCGTTAGTGCATGCATGTGTTTTCATGAGCCTGCGGTGCAAACATATACAATGAACAGTACGAGGAAGAATGAGATTGTTGTTTGACGCTCAAAGAAGCTATTTGTAAAAATCTGTGTGCAAGTGAGAATGAAAAAAAGGCAAAAATGACTTTCATCTTTCTGTGAGGCAGAGGGGGCAGGGAATTAAGCACACACACCCCTCAAGCAATGCCCAGGAAGAATTATGCTGCTCGTGATAAATGCACTTTTCTGGTTCTGTGAAAAATCTGACATAATGAAAGTACCTTGAATGCAATTACTGGCACTTGTTTAGCATGGCAGGGCATTGCACTGCCACTGGGCTCGCTCCTCTCTGCTCCCAATTAGCATGCCAAGTACTCCAGCCACACACATGGGCTCACGGGTCAGGGATTGGTGCGGAGGAGCAGCAAACAGCTACCTGCCCACCAATGAGGGAGCGAGCGATGTGCTGGAAAGCTCCAGCTTCCTTCATTTTACATCCTCCCATCCCTATCACTCTCTTTTCCTCCACTCCTCCAGGGTCTCTGGAGGCAGTGATAAAAACCGCAAGCTCTCCCCCTCCTCTCTCAGCTGGTCTCATTCACGGCTCATGGCAGACCCGGTTTCCTCTGGGGACTCACTAATGAAGACGGCCAACGTTAATCTCTTTCCCCCTCCCTGACGGGTCGATTTATAGTTCCACGGAGAGTCCTGGATTGCAGCCAGAGGGCTTGACACATTCTTCTTGTTCCAAGACGAAAGGGGAGGGGGGGAAGAGACAGGCTTGCGCACACACACACACTGAAGACACACGCACACATTTGTGATTTGGATTCAGCCAGAAGATGCAGCTGGAAAACCTGTTTACCTGTTCCGAAACGGCAGCTGAAGGGAACAGTAGCCAACAGTGCTTTTGTACATATGTGTACACTCCAAACATCTTTGTGTTTCCATAGCACCTCTTCCAGCCCAAAGACCCCAAACCACAGGGATCACTCCCTCATCACCAGGATGAAATAAAGCATCAGTTGTGTGCCAGCAGCATTACCCGTGAGTCATTAGGAGAGGAAGCAAATGATAACTTCTCCAGGATAAACGGCGGGGGGAGGGAAAGGGGAAATTTTAGACAGGCAGAAAGTAATGAACTGGAATTTGGCCAGGACACTGAGGTTACTGTCCCTTCATCTCATGAGAAGTGCAGTGGGATCTTTAACAATCGATTGATCAAGGCCTCGGCTCTACCTCTCATCCATAAGAGTTTCCAGTACTCGTTGCAGCTTCTTCAAGAGTAATGCCGGTGCATGGGCTCAGCTGTGGCTCAGAGAGAAATGCACCCCTCTGGTACCCCCACCTGCTTTTCTACAGCACTGCAAGGCACTGCCTGTACTGGAACTCCTCAGACCCGTCACTGCCACAGCTGCACCTTCAGACGAACCGCAGAGAAGAAGAGACTTGGGTATTTTTTACCACTGAGCTATAAGGGAGCATCCCTTTCTTTCCCCATGTGGCAGTCCCAGCTGTAGCCTTGTCGGAACCCCTAACTTGGTGCTATTTGCTCAGCTCAGCTCCCCGTGCACACAGCGGACTGGCCCGCGCTGACAGCACAGCTCTGCTAATAGGGTCAGTCAGTGAGCTACTGCTGCACAGCCGCAGGGGAGCACAAAACACTGGCTTTATTCCTGTAAGACCTATACATTACCTCCTCGCCCCCGCCCCCTCAGGAACCAAGTGGTGGATTTAAAAGGAGCACTGTCAACTCATTTAGGCCCATTATTTTGCATTAGAAGAAATGGCCTTTACAAAGCTCAGTGGAAGCACACTCTTGTTCCATCTTTAAGTAATCTTGAAGGTTTCAATTGCAGGGCTGTAAACCACAATGCAAAAAAGCACAGACAAATAGATCAGATCAGATATGAGACTACCCAGACACAGAGTTCCCCTTGCCAAGCTGACTGCAGAGCAAAAATAGAAATGAACACTGCACATAATTATAGTATTTTACATTTCCACTGCACTTTCCATCCTGAACGATACCCAAATGCACACACGTGCATATGTGTGCATACAGAGAGGTAGGACATTGGGAAAATCCACTTACTTGTGAAAAAAAACAAGAAATTGCGGTCCAGTGGTAACAGCTTGTACTGAACCAAAGCCTTCATTAACACAAACACACACACACACAAGCTCATAGAAAATCATTATAATGTGAAACAAGACTAAGCCAAGCCACAGCAATCTGTAGATCAGCAGCTCCAGCACTTCTGCTGCTGCTCAGCGTTTCCCCCAAAACAGAAGATTAGAAACTGATCTTTTATTAGCTCTCGCCCTCTTGTTTCCCAGCAAAGCCCAAGGTGCCAATTCCACTTTGCTACCGCAGGGCAGGGGCAGCTCTGCAGCTGTCGATCCACACTCTTCCCTTCTCCCGCTGTCGAGTGCTTTGCAGTCTGTAAGCAGGCACAGCCCCCAGCCCTGTGGGCTGCAATAGCCCCATTTTGCAGACAGCAGAGCATCTGAACAGGAGAACCAAAGCCAGGGACAGTGCCCAAACCACAGCGCTCCTCTTTCCCTCCTGACAAAAGAGCCCGTACCAGGAACAAAGACCCGTTCTCTACTATGTGCCACCCAAGATACTCTGAGCAAGGATGAAAAGAGCCAGGAAAGAGTGCTGGAAGATAAGCAGGAGCAGAGACGTGACTCTCTAGCAGAAACCTTTGACTTTCTCAGGAGGCTAGGAGGCAAGGGAGAGAAGAGCAGGCGCTAGCTCACACCTCAGCCTGTGATGCTGGGTCACTCCTTTCTCCTTCCTGCATGTCCATGGCAAGTCAGTATCGTTTTCCACATGTTAAATATCTCACAGCAGTTTTAAACTCTCATCTGAGCACACAGGCATTTCAATGCTGGTATGTGGCCAAGCACATGAAGAATGGAGGTAGGAAGTTCAAGAGGAGACAGAGAAGGAAGCAGCTCTGAAGCACTACAGAAACGAACTGATAGGTCAGAAGCAGGAAAGGAAACAGTCTGAGGTTATGAAATGATACAACAGCTGGCTTGAGAAAGCTGGGATTTTTTTTTTAATGAAAAACAGGAATCTCACCAACAAAACAATGTAATCCAAGTGTAGTACACAACCACCCGTTCAGGGAAGAGCCTTAGCCCTTACACTAGCATGAGGCCGATATTTGCCTTTGATGCCCCTCAGAAGAATCTGTTCACTCAGCAACGTGTTGCAGTCATGTCTACAGCTCAATGAACAACTGGTCCATGCCCCTCTTGGCAGGTATTTTGGAGAAGAAAGATTTTGCCAAGGACACTGCAACAATACTCTCTCCTATACTTAAGGGAACAGTCATGGGATTGCCACTGTCCAGAGAGGACTCCATGTTTTAATAAGGTCACATCTGAAAGAGCCCCACCTCATAAGCTGCATGGAAGTCAATTTATTGACCTCAGCGCATGAAGCTGTGGTTGCAGGGTGTGTAGGTAAGTCATACCTGATGCTCAAGGCCATCCCCTCTGGCTACAAATGGGAGACCAAAGTGATTTCTTAAATTTCATTTAGTTTAGTAATCCAGTGCATTATTCAGGAATGCAAGGAAGAACCTCCTTAAAACAGGATTTTTATTTTGACAATGTCACTTTAACAACAAATAGCTGGCTGCTCAGTTCCCTTAGCAGGAGACAGCAGGTGCTCAGCTGGCTGATTTAGCAGCAGCCACAACTGCCACCACGAGCTGCTGGGTGCAGTTCACAGGCTGCAATTCCCAATTCCCCTGACGCAGATTCCCAAGGAGGGGAAGGGCTAAGGAAGCGAGAGGAAAGGCAAGGGGGTGAGCTTGGGGTGAAGTGTTATCGAATTAATGAACAAAACTCACTGCCACTTCCTAAGGACACCCTCACTGCGCTGACGGGCAACTACGTCAGCTGCCTTCCTCCAGCCTTGTATGTGCACCTTCCTGCATAAGGGAATTAAACTCCTTTCACCCCTCCTTCCCCCTCACAAAATAACATGCCCACTTTTCACATGCAGCCAACACCAGCAAGATACTAGAACAACTAGAAACAACTAGAAAGCTCCTCATCCATGTTGTACAGCCTTGTGCCTACAGAAAATCAGGACTATGGAAATGCATCTTAGAAGAGGGTATGGTACAATTAGAGGCCTGTGGCATGAGATTGCTAGAGACAAACTTACAATAATCTTTAAAATTAAAAATAGACATGTGCATGTGACTTTGTGATTTCATTTTTGTTGTAGTTTGGTGATTTTATTTTTAAAAACATACAATATAAAAATGTCAAGACAAAAATTCTGGGCATTTCCTTTACTTCCCCCATCTTGCCCATCCAGCAATGAAAGTTTTTTCTAGACTGAAAGACAATGAGAATCAGTGGGCCAAGAAAATTATATCTCCTGAACAGTGAGAAACTGAAAGCTGTGTTGTTAAATGGGAATGGGATTTTACTTAGCCCACAACAAATTCTGGATGGTCTTCACTTGATTTTGCTACTGTCTATACCAAGACTTGTATTCATTGAGTTGTTTTAAGCTGCAGACATGCAAAATTCTCCTACCTACAATTAAAGTATTAGAGTTCACAGAAACATCCATTATACCTCAGCAGCAGTTCTCTAAGGCCTCCAAAAAATTAAAACACAGCACACATTACTCTTTATTGCAGCCTTAGATATATCAGGCTTGATGACAGTACCACTTTTTAAATCCATTATGATGGGGTGAATGGGGGAGATAAACTGGTACAAGCCTAGTTTAAAACAAACATTCCCTTTGGGCCATCTCTAAAACTAATCTAGACTTAACACTAGAAAGCACGCTCAAGGAGAGAAACAAAAATCTTCCATTTTTTTAATAAGCATACTATCCGTGGAAGAGGCTTGAGTAAAAATAATAATATGTGAGTGTATTAGCTGACTGTTATTTTTGGCTACTCAAGCAAAGTAGGACTTCAACAACCCAGAATTTACAGGGCTGAGAGCCTGGTGGGTCCCTGGTTTTTATTTTGTGCCAATTCACATTCACTCATGCTCCTGGTAAGTCATGATGCTGTCAGCAACTTTAGCACAACTGGAAAAGTGGGTTAAGAAAGCAGTGGACACTCGTCAAAAACTAGAGCTTGCCTGCAGAGGGGCACATAGGAGAGGCAAGCTGAAGCACTTCAAGTGGACATAAAATGCCTGTATGGACAGATTTATACAGAATGTTAATGTATCCCTGATTTGCCTGCTTCACTAGTAAGCCTATTTTTACTAAATCAGCTGAAAGTTAATTTCAATCTAAATAAGAGTATGGTCAGATCAGCCAAGCAATCGGGTCAGTGCAGGCTAACAAGTTGTTGTCCTTTCAGAGAGATATCAGTAACTCGCCATATGTGCTTCCAGTCTTCTGCAACACAAAGAAACTTACAGTATCTTCAGAGAAATCTCCCACAAACTGTTTTTGTGAGACTTAAAAATCAGAAGGGCCAGTTTGGCTGGGAGTCAGCAATCTGGTACGTTGGCAGGGGCAGGCTACAAAGGATATCCCAAGAGTTGCCAGTCTAGCACTATTTCTTGGCTCCAAAATTAAATAGACATCAAATTTTTAATTTTCCCCCCCAAAATACAGCTTTGACCCTGTAGGGATACTGCCTTGAAAACACCCAGAGAAGTTGCCACCAAGAAGAGGCATATCTGCTGCGGAACGTTTTCCAGCCACTCAGAAACAAGACGCCAGGCGAGGGCTGTTGCCAACTCACACATGCTACTCCAGAACTGGGCAGTAACTCAAGAAAATTACTTCCTGACATCCTCCCAGCAGTGACCCCAGCCACGCACCTGCCTCAAGAGATGCTAGCACGCCTTTATGACTTTGACAAGAGATGCCCCATATGCGTTGGCTTCCTTACTTGGAGGAGGCCCTGCAAGCCATGTGGTTTCAATACTGGGTGGACAGATCTCCTGGAAGTGGACATTGAGAGATGAGCTTGTCACTAAATACAGGGGAAATACAGAGCTGGCACAGTAGCTGTTTCTTGAGGAACAACAAGTTGCTGGCAGCAGGGAAAACCCTAGTTTGGCGTCCATCTGATTTTCAGTCGTTCCTGCCCTAGGGTTATATCACCCTTGACTGGGATTTTGTAAGAATGAGAACACAAGGACAGAACAGACACGTCACTGCTTCCCCAACCCTCCTGCACAAGGAGTCGGCTGGGTGTGGACTCAGTCCATTGTACCTCACCATACCATAACCCTTCCAGCCAATCTGCCAACATGTCACGAGTGCCATTCTCACCTGGCAGTTCCATCTAATCAGCACACACCGAGTGCCAGGGTTCTTCGCTGTTTGCTCTCTTCCCGTCTCACCAGGGCTATGCAGCATTAATGTTTCACCGGCAGCTCTCGCTGTCCTCACAGCCCCATCAAGCACATCTCTGCTCTGACCTACCGCCCCAGGCACCTGGCTCCTGACCCCCAGAACCCACAGCTGCCCCAGCCTGGCTGCCCCTCAACCCCGGCAGTGCTCTGCATGCCTTTGGAACAGGAAAGCAGCAAAACTCCTCATCACCCCGGGCAGCCGGCTCGGACCACCAGCCTCATCCTGCCTGCAGCTTAACCAGCATATTAAGGCTGGAAGGGGAAAATGCCCAGCATACGCCCTGCATCCCCGCCAGCCCCCTCCCTTCACCAGCTTGCCACCATAGCATAAACCCTTCTGTGTCTCACCAGAAATACAGCAATTATTTCAGAAAAATCTCTCCCCTCACCACTGGTAGAAATACCATAGTCTGAGACAGTAGCTCTCTTGATGATTGCAGACAGTGGAATATTCCAGAAAAAAAGGAAGATTTGGGGAGGGGGAGGGGAGGAGGTATCCGGGATCCAGTGTTTCTCTCCCTGCCAATCCCCTCTATCTCTAGCAGATTTCATTTTTATCAACAGGATTTCTGTGAAATTTTCACTCAACCTTCCCTCTCTCCCATTTCAACTCCCAGCTAAGCTCAAAGGTGCACAAGAATAACATGCTGCTACCCTTTTCTCGCAGGCTGGACAAATAAGTCCTCAGCTAGCCACATGGAAGCCATTAAAAATATATTAACATACCCAGCAGGGTCTGTCACTTTTTCTTTTCCTCTGCGCCCCCCCCTCCTTCTTCTTAAACACAGAGAAGGAAGAAATCTTGCCACAGTAACAAGAGGTTTTCATCAAGTCTCATTACCTCAAGCACAGCCGCGCACCACAGCCCCCACAGAGAACTGCCTTCAGTTCCTGCTGTCGTTAAAGGAATGAAGATCTTAAACAAAAATTAAACCCTGGACAGCATGAATTTGGGAGCATACGAATGGATCAGGCAGGGAAGGGTGCGAGAAAGCTGAGGGGAAGAGCAGGAGCAGAGCCACCAGACAGGGCTCCACTCCAGCAGCTCGGGAGGGATGGGGCAGGTTAAATGCTTTCCACAGAGAAGGGCAGAGGGAAGCATTTTCAACATTTTGAGCCAGCATCAAGGTAGGCTGTATTTCCCACACTTAGTGACACAGCAACATCCTGGAACATTAATAAGGCTCAGGGTAAAACCAGACCAGCAATTATGATAAAAAAGCACAAAGCTTTGTCTCAGTCTGCGATGTTCCACAAAAGGATGATTTTGCACACTTTGACACATGTCCATTTTTACTCCGGGGGTCCTCATCCCTTCCAAACAGCATCACATCCCATGCATCCCAGAGAGGCTCCACAGCACATCTTAACCTGCAGCAGCTGCTCTAAGCCTGAAGCAGGTGGCCGCTGGTGTTTAATAGCTCGGGAGGAGGGTTTGAAGGGTGGAGGCAGCAACTCTACATTTAAACAAGGGATTTCTATACCAGCGGGTTGTTAGTCAAAGGGCTATCAAGTCAAAGTGCTCTTAAACTATAGTTTTTCAAGTATTTCTTTGAGCAAATCGCTGGGTTAAGCAGCTTTCCTCTCCATCTTGGCTACTTTAATCCAGATCAATTCCCTGATCCAGTTCAATGTGCAGCAGCACATCCAGCTGCACTGGCACAGCTGAACAAGTAGCTCAGGAGCAGCAGCAGGGACTGCTGAAAACAACCCTCATAAAACAACACCCTCAGATTCAACAGGCACGACACTTAGTCCCAGGGGAGCAAGGCACTCCATGCAAACCCCATGAAAACAAAGGGAAGAGGGATACTTCATACATGGTTAACAGGGAAGAGATGAGCTAAGTCAAAGAGGATACAAACAAACCAAAAATCTGCTGACAGTGTGGCCATGTTTTATGCACCTCTAGACGAGACAGAAGTTTTATTTCTCTCACAAGAATGAAGAAAAGCAAAAAGCTCTCCCTTGTGAAGTGGGCAGTACAGTCAGGAAAGGCAGAGCTTGTGGAAGAACCAACAATGGCAAAGCACCAACGAAAGGTGGACAAAGACCTCTGAGGATCAAGGAGGATAGGAAACCACAGCTGGTGGGGAGTAGGAACTGTGTGGGGACACCAGAGAAGTAACTCACTGGCAGAGCAGTGAGGAGCAAAAGGGAGCCAGGACACGAACTGGAGGACACAGAGGCAGGATGAAGGTATAGAGGGTCCACGTTGGGCAGAGAGGAGAGGATCAGGAGAAACAGTAAGAAAGCTACTTCAGATCTCTGGTGTCACAACCATTCCGGTTGCGAACAGTTTAACGGGTCATTCTCCAAACAGTTCCTACACCCCCTGGTTCTGGAGTAATTACATCCATTCTTTAAAAAGACATCACATAACAAGGTCTACCAAAATTACAGAAGCAGATAGGGGAGTACTGACTGTACTAGAAACAGACTAGAAAATAGCGTCAATTTCATGATGATAAGATGCAAGTCAAAGATGTATTTGCCTCTGCAGCACTGAAATGTGCTCTACTCATCCCACCTTGGAAATGGAATACAAGAAAGTGACGAGGTTCAGCAAGCGGCAAGGAAGAGCAGAAACCTGAAAAGTATCAAATGCTTTCATGAAGTCCACATGTGCAAAACAACAGCCATGTGCTGGGGTGGGAAATCTTCTAGTGCCACCATACTATAGTGCATACCAGGGCTGTGACACAGTGGGTGCATGCTGTTCTCCCCAGGAAACCTGTCCATCGCTCACAGCCAGCCACCACAACCTGGCCTAACTGCCACCAGCCTTGGAAAAGTCACTCCTTGAGGAGCTAGCAAGGCAGACTCCTCACCCACACCTGCCAAATTGGATACACTGCACACAGAGTCTTCATTGCCGAGCCTCATGGTTGGTATTTCCACAGCCTCGCAGATGAACAGCTTGGCTGGATTGCTCTTCCTTGCTGCTCCAACATAGTTTGTGCTTCAGCACAAACTCTGTCATGTAAAAGAAATCTAAAGCCCTGCTTTAAACTCATTGCAGGAATATACTGGAGTCTTACCCACACTTTCGGATTTGACAGCAACACAATTAGGTCATGGGATAGCTGTGCTGTAACAGATTCCTTGGACTTGGCTCTATCCAAGGTAGAGACACACACGAATGCTGCTTCAGTGTGTATTTCCTTACTTGCCTACAGCTGAGATTCTTGAAAACCTATTCATGTGACAAGGCCATCTCAGATCACAAGTCAGACCCTTGATGTGGGCTCCCAGATCTCAACTTCTGCAACAGCCTCCAATAGCAGTGCTAAGGACAGTGGAGTTTGAGCCAAGGTACAGCTGCCTACAGCTGAAACAGGCCTACAATAAATGCCAGAAGAGGAGGAGGAGCAGGCTCTAGGCAGCATGTGCAAGGAAGGCACTGGTTTTGATGCAGGCTAAGGTCATCCCAGGGACCAGCAGTCTGACACCCATGGTTAAAGCACAATCAAGAAATGTTTCCTGACAGAAGAGTCTATTAGGCTGTGGAACAGGCTCCCACGGGAAGTGGAAGAATCCTCATCCCACTTCTCTGCAAGGAGTGATGGGACAGGCAGTAGGGAATCAAGCCCTAAGACTGGTGACATTGCCTGATAGGGGTTGTCTCATAAGATGCTTCAGGAGTAACACAAACTTAAGAACTTTCCTCTGCCCCTTTTGCAAAACATTTCCTCCCCAGTTCTGCTGACACTGCTGCTTGCAAGGCAGCACCATGGACTAGATCACTGCAGCCTGGGTCATTTCACGTATTCGGAGGAAGGAGGCTTTAACCCACAGCAGGTAACTGATGTATGTTTCAGCATGGTCCTGCCAATGGCTGCACCCTCAAAACCAATGGGATGATGGTGGCACAGGACAAATGAGAGGTGAGGGAATAAGAATTTCTTAGGCCATGCTACAGGCATCTTTATATTAACTCTGTGTGCACGAAATCATGCAAAGAAAGGCAGTGGAGGATGCAACTAGGGTGGAGGGTATTTACTAAACTATGATTGAGTATGGTCAGACTTGTGTAATAGGATATGGCCTAACATATATGGAGATTATCTTAATTCACAGCAGAGAATGTCTCTGTTGATAATATATACAGTATCAAGTAAGTTTCTGACACACTGGACTGGCACTAACTTATGAGTCTGAAGTCTGAAAGACTGTCTCAGTTTACACTTTAGTTAACATTTAATTGCATCCCTTACATATTTTGTTTTTTCTATTTTTTAAATGAGGAAAGATCAGCTTGGTTTGGAACTGTGCAGATCGACAGGAATGCTTATTTTGCCATATTTAAAGCTAGCAGATGCCTATCTCCCTTTTGGTTTGGGTTTTGGTTTGGGGTTTTTTTGTTATTGCTGTCATTATGGGGTTTTTTTTGTTTGGTTGGTTTTTTTGTTTTGTTTTTTTGTTTGTTTTTTTTGTTTGGGGATGTGGGGAAAAGAGGTGTTAAGGGTTCAAAAATTAATGTCTCACAAAGTTCAAAACTAATGTCTCAACTTGTAACACACTTCCCCTCTCCCACAACACTGGTTGCAGAAGCTACCCACGGCTGACACTACTCATGAAACTCCATACGGTTCTGCTTCTCTTCACTTTTCCTCAGCCTAACAAACTTTGGCACTGCTCAGATTTTCCTGGTCCTGAGGAAACATGAGAGATTCCAGCAATTCCAGTTTCTCCTTCCTTTGCTTTTACAAAGCTCCCACGGTGCCACCTGCGAAAAACCTATTGTAATGGCAAAGCACAAAGGCATACTTGTCTGGACACCACTGGTGGTGCTGAATTTTTCATACTGCATTCAATATTGGTAACAATTACTTACATTGCATTAGAGTTGAAGGACTTCAGTAACATCAGGGCACCTCCAGCTCAGCACAACTTACACGTACAGCAACAAATGTCTGTGCCTGACTAACAGGCTAGTAAAGTTTTTTAAGGTAGAAAGGCTTCAAAACAGATCGTCATTTTAAAGCACCCATGAGTTGACAACAGTTTGTACGATTATCACAAACCACTCAAAAAAAGCTTCCAGTACACCTGGGAAGTAACTATGTACACAGTAAGTACCCTGTACGCACCATAACTCAGCAAGTGCTTTTTGCAGCTCCCTTCTACACTCAGTCATGAAGGATATAGATCATTACAGCCTCCAGCTATAGAGCTTTAGCTCAGAGAGTAGCAGCTCACACTTTTAGCTCTGGAGATCCCCAGTTCAATCTGCTGCATGTCAGCCAAGAGGGCAGCTGTCATATAATTACAGCCACAACTTTGCATGTGAAAAAGTAGGGAGAACGAACAGAGATCTTATTATAGAATTCTAGTTGCAACCTGCGAAACAGCTCCCTATTTAAAGCAACTTCTTGTAAAGAGGAGGGAAAAGGGGCCAAAAAAAAAAAAAAGGAAAAAGAGGAAAGAGAATCTTCCAATTCATCTTCCCAATTCCCTCTGTTTGTGGAACAAAACAGTGATGCTTTGCAGTCTTTTGTTACAAATGCATACGTACACTAGATGAAGCACACAAGTGCAGAGCCAGGAGTAAGGCTCCTGGCTTATCAGTCCAAAAAAGAGAAAAAGGAAAAAAAAATTCTCATTGCTGCAACTGAGGGATCTGAAGTCCAACAAGGCATCACAGTTTCTTTCTGAACTATAACCATCCTGCAGCAGCCAACCCATTTAGTTATGCAATTTAAGTATTAAAATTTAAGTTCAAGCAATCTTAAGTCAGTTACACGCTGCTTTCTTCAAACTGTACATACAAGATTTAACAAAACAGAGAATCTGGGAAAAGAGTATGTTTGAAATACAAAGATACAAACCATAGTGAAAAATTCCCTCTCAAATTAAAAGTTCTTTCAGTGAGTGCAACATAAAACAACTAGACCAAGTTTCTTCTTATCCATTCATCTTTCTGCAGATCCTTCTGCACACACAGAGTCATTTTTGAGCCAAACTTTTTTCCAAGCCAAGACAGTCAAAAACTAAATTTGAAACAATGTAATTCAGTTTCAAAGAAACATCAGTTTTCCCCCAACAACAATTCTAGAAATCTATTTCAAGCTTAAGATACAGATTCCTTGAAGAACATTCTTTTCTCCTCGACAGTCCCATCCATCCATCCATCCATCCATCCATCCATCCATCCCCCAGCAGTACAGAACCTGTGGGCCTCCCACTGCCTGAGGTGAATCAACCACTTTGGACCACGAGTAACAAATGGGAGCTAACTCTCCAACTTCCTGCAAACTAGTAGTTTACCTGCTTGCTAAATACCACTTAAGAGGACCAATCTGGCTCAAACTGTTCAGTGTCTGCCTGCAAGAACACAGGCTTGCTGAAACACCTCAACTAGTTCATGCACGCTACACCATCGGCCCTCCAAAGCTCCCTGAAACACAGTGCCGTGCTCCTAACAAGATCTGAAGAAGTACCTAGTCCCCAGCCAAGCTGGAAGGTGTTCAGGTAATTGCTAACACCAAGCACAAACCTGCAACAGTAAACTCCAGAAGAGATTTTGTTGCAGAAATTTTGTTGCAGAATTCAGCAATACTTTGTATTTAAACCAGCTGAGTTCTCTGGCGACATCCTCTCATCAGCCTTGTTTCTGAAGACCCATTTTCATTTGGCTCAGTCTTCTGCTTCTCCCTTCGAGCAAGACCTACTCAGGAAACACACAAACTAGCTGACCATCTCCCTCCCTTTAGAAGAGAGTAAGGGAGAGAATCAAGGACATGAAGCTCAGTTTTGAAGAAAGTTACGTGCAGCTCCAGCAGCACAGATACATTTGCAATTGATTACGGACATGCAGCAAAACCCTGGCTGGGCTTATCCCACAGGAGTAACCCATAAAAAATCCACCTTCCCCTCACCTCCTGCAACCAAGGAAAGTTCACAAACATCTGAACCACACTTGTCCAACAAAAGCAGTACAACCCTATGCAGAGATGACTGAAATGAAACATCATTATGCTATTTTCTGGTATTACTTCTGTGAATTCAGCAGTGCTAAAAGGTTCCAGATAGACATGCTCTGAAGACCCAAATCCTCTGCCTACCTTGAGAACTCATGCAGAAGGAACAGCAGCAAAACTTATACATACTTTTCTCATCTCTTCCAGCCTGCCAAGGCTGAAATGACTGACAAAGGTCCAAAATGAGGAACACACATAAATTATTAATATTGCACTAGTACTCTCACTGTTGCTGTAACAGTCTAAAGACTTAACAGAGGCAGGCTCTGCAGGGAAATACTACTTTACTTCAAAATCATTCATTCAGGAAACTTACAGAGGAGAAAAGAATCATTCTGCAGCACACTCTGTCAAACCCCTCAGCTTTAAGACCCTTCATTTTTAAAGCAAAAGCAATTTTAACAAGAACAGGAAATTGATGTGAAGTGTAAAAAGCTTCACATTTCAAGTGAGCAACACTGGAACAGCATTACTTCTGGACACAAATGCCAACACACAGATCTTCTCATGCCTGATCTGGAAAGTCCATCCCACTTCTGAGAGCCAGGTAAGTGTTCTGTTTCTGCAGCCTCTCTGCTGGAACAGCCAAGTGGCATACCAGAGAGAGGATAATGGGGAGCCATGCTCTACCAGTTGGAAGGAAGCCAAAAAGCCACTTCAGTTTGCTTCTTGCATTGCAATCTGTGCTTTACACCCGAGCAAGGCTCCAGATTCACATTCCCACCAATCTTTTATTTCTTTCCAGGCCTCATGCAGTACCTGCTGCCACAGTAGCCATGCGAGCATAAGCAGTACACAGAGAGATGCAGCTTCCTACTGATGTATACGCCTCCTCTCCCCTGTTGCAAGGGGAACAGTTTATGCAGGGGTATTAGTCTGTTTTACATTAATTTCAAGAACTAGGACGAACGACCTGAACTTTGACATTTCTGAAAAAAAGCTGAATTATTTTCATCTTTCTTAGTAATCAGAATAGATTTACTTTTCATTTAAAACACAAAATTTCCCTCCCAAAATATCTGAAGTAGTTACTGAAATGTTTTCTTTACCAAAGCCTGCAAAGTCTCAAGATTATTAATAACATTCTGAATATAAAGAGGCACAACCTTGCTCCATACCAACAAAAGAGAAAGCAGTCAAGTTTTCACACAATGAAGCAATTAATTTTTAAACTAGTACTTTCTATTAAAAATTCTCAGATTAAAAAAAAAAGTTTTCCAGTTACTCTAGACACTGATGGGGGCAAAGAAAAAACAGACCCTACCCCCAGCTGGATGGCATTCCTCTCTTTGGGTGCAATGTGGTAACATTTGATTGACGCATCTGATCCATTCCAAAACTCCAGGCGTTGTTTCAATCATCAATGGGTAGAATCCTATTAATTTTCAGGGAAAGAAAAAAAAGAAAAACAGAAAAACAGAGTAGAATATGGATACAGGACACAGAGCACCTCATGTTTGCCTAGCAGATCCAGCTGATTTAGCTAGATCCACAATAATCAACAGATTGAAGACTGAGTTGGTGGCAGAAACTCACATCTACCAGCCTAAGCCCCTTTTTCCCTTCCACCCTCTTTCTGTCATCTCAGCTCAACCCAGTCTCTCAACATAACCTGGAACATCAGCCCCATACCAAAGGAAATGAAATAGGAATAGGGAAAGGAGTGGGAAGAGATAAACCAGGGTAAATAGAGATAGCATGAAGAGCCCATTGGCATGCAACCAAGAGCCTGCGCAGGCCCTTGCTACAGCAGGAAACAAGAGATCAAGCACGTACGAGGAGACAGCGGGAGAACAGATGTGAGAAGAAGGTTCAAGTGTCCCCGGGCTCAGGGGGTAAGAAATGGCAGCAGAGAACAGCAGTGAGCCCCAGCACACACAGTGAGCTCAGCCTTCAGCAGCAGAAGCACCAGGTGACCCGCTGGCTTGGTATTTGCCGTGATAGGCATTTTCAGTGTATCAATACTGATACTGTATGGTACGAGCAATGCCGTGTGAACCTTCCACATCAACTAAAGCTTCCCCGTCTGCCCATAAATTTATTTGGCTATCAGACAAACCCAAATCCACCAACACTAACCACTTCTGCTTAAAATAAGCCTCCACTTACAGTCTTGCAACAAACAGTCGCTGCTGTTTCATTTCAGCGCTGATGAGAACTGCAAGCCCTAAGGACCCACCAACATAAGAGGCGGCACAATGCTAAAGGAATTTACTCGTTCCAGAAGCAGCCAGAAGGTGAGCATCTGACCCTTCCAGCTGGCCAGCCGACACACCAGATCAGCCCACATCCCATTCATCCCATTCGAACTTGGAGTCTGGTACCTTCCCAACAGAAGCGGAAACCTGGCTGAATGGTCAGCAGGACATCAGGAAAATACTCCTGGCCTAGCTGACCAGCTGCCTGTTCGGGAACGCGAGCTGCACAAAGGTCTTCGGACACCCTGTTCTTCCTTGGTTGTTCCTTATATCTGTTCTGTGCTCCCAAGCCTCAGGAGGATTACCAGCAGAGAAGTGCTGGGTGAGGAAAAGTAGGAAAGGCAAGAACAAGCTGATGTACTGCAAAGGGAAGGAAGCTTCAGGTTGAAGATGGGACTTTACAGTAGGAAAACTGGTTGCTAGAGTGTAGAGCAGAATCTGGGGGGAACAGGAGGGGGCTGGTCACAGAAAAGAGGCAGGCGAAGGCTTGCTGCCACAGGGAACGGGAAAGGCCTGTAGCCCCAGGCTGATAAATGAGATATTGCTGCCAAAGTCTCACACCAGCCCCCTAAAGCCTCTAGCACTGACTGGGGGCTCAGCAACAAGCAGGATCTGCCACAAGTATGCCCACCCAACAGCTTCAGGTAGTCACTTAAGGTATCTCAGGTCCAGACCATTAAGTGCCCTGATGATAAGGACACAGACCTGAATTCCACATGACAGGTCACGTGGAACTCACACAATGAGAAGGATACGCTGCTTTGCCCAGCCTTGACAAGGACCACACAGCTGCAGCTCGTGCCTCCCTTAGGCTCCTCAGAGCCAGCGGCTGCATTCCCAGCCAGCCTGCCTTTGTAACCAACCCCCCGCCTGCCAGGAGGGCCTGAACCTTGCACCATCAGCAGTGAAAGCACAAACCTCCACCTCATGCTCTAAATAATTAAACTCTGTGGGAGCATCAACAGACTCATAAAACTCTTACACAGACCAAGCCAGTCATTAATGGGGGTCAAAGATGACCGCTCTATTTTTTTTAAGAGTGCTTTGATGCATGGGGAGAGTGGTGAGAGGAGATCTTCATTACCTTTCTCTGGTACCTGATGAATTTTTCCTTTCCTGGCTATCAACACCTCCTATTTCCACCCAAACCTCATACTGCTGGCAGTCATCCGGACAGTCAGAGACAATTGGAAGGTGTGTTTGGATGACATCTGTGCTAGCTGGTCATCTGCAAGCAGGGAAGCAAGAGGCCTCGCTGAGCAAAGCCAGGCTCTACCAGAGCCTCAGCCAATGCTTATTACGAGATTTGGGTTTCCCCAGGGCCAGTGCAACGCTTAAAGTCATGCAAACCACAACCTCACACACCGTCTCCCCTACAGCAAGGCACGGAGCAGAGCACAAGCCAGTAAAATATGTCAGGATTATTAGCTTGGGCTCAGAGCCAGAGCTGGGAGCTGCCACAAGGGTAGGGAGGCTGCCTGTAGCCCTGCAGGTCAGCAGGAAGGAAGTGGAAGTCCCTTGACAGGGAAGGAGAGGTAGCATGCAGGAAAGGCAAGCCACGGTTGAGAAAAGGTCACAGAAACACTAGTCTGACCCACCCCTTCCAGCCTTAAGAGATATATATACACACATACACATGTGAGCTTCTTGCTACTGTGCTTTGTTCAGACATTTTAAGGAGAGGTCTGCTCTTCCCATTCTATCTGCATTTTCCCGATCCATACCAGCTTCGGAAATGGTTCTTTAGGCTTTCCATCAACAAAAGCCTTGGGTAGAAAGAAGAGAGAGCAGGCAGTTTTGCGGAAAGGATCACCACAACACAGCAACTTCCCCAGCAGCAGGCAGGGTGCTGGATGCTCTATTGGGCAGCTCCGACTCCAGCTTGCACCAGCCTCGCCTCTGCCTGCTTTCTCTGCTGCATTTGCTTTGTGTGGAAGAGAGGCCCCAGACTGGAAGTGGCTCCAGGATCTCTGCTACTGTGCCAAAAAAGTGACTGGTGTAGCAAGGCCAGCTTCTATTTATTAACTATAAGTAGAACTGATAGATGCCCTTTTTTCAGGTCATTAGAAACCTTCTCCCAACAAGCCCCAACACTTAGATGTTCAGAGGGAAGTTAGGAGATTTACACACAGCACCAGCACTCATCTTTCCCAACATGGCAAAAGCAGCAGCTGTTACTTCCCTCATTCTTGGAAATAAGGTGGGAAATAGCTAGGACTCTTGAGCCTTGGCACCTTTTCCCTCCCATCCTTTCGCTACCAGAACTACTGCTACTATTCAGGGCAGAAGAGTGCTCCACAGGGCACACATTCCAGGGGGCTGAGCCATCCCACGTGGCCAGGCTCAAAATGGCAGACAGCGATGAATAAGATAATTAGAAAGTACAACAGCAACCGCAACATAAAAACAAGCAGCTTCTATTACAACAAACAGTTCTATGGCATGGTTAGATCCATCACCCCATATGCCGGGTTGTGGTGGTGCCTCAGGAGCCTGCTGCTATTATCTGTTTGCAATCACATTTCAGCCCGTCTTTCTGCTTAATGCTCGGAAAGCAAAGCTAATCAGATTCGCTCTCTCTTTCTGCTTAATGTCTCCAGTTCCCAAGCATGCTCTGTACTGCTTCAATTGATGTTCAAGTAACACTAGCCAGGAGCATGCAGTGCAAAGGAAAATAAAATGGGATTACCTATTAATTTTAGTTCTTCTTTGCACCTATTTTGTCTAAAATTTCTTCTATACTTGAGCTTTGCAAACAAAAGTCGGGAAATTCCCATTTCCCCCTCTACTCCACACCCTGGCTCCGTATGAGTTCCCTTCTTCAAACTGCTCCTCCAGTGGTATCCGGGCAATTAATTATAGCACAGACCTCTCAGGCTTCTCTCTTACTCTCTGGAATAGCTTTTTAAAGTATTTCCTGGATAGAAACCTCCAGATTAGGATGTCTTCTGCTGGCACTGTAATAGCCCCTCTTTGTTAATCTATCTGAAATGACCATCACATGCTCTCCTACTCCCTCTCCCTCCAGTACTATTTAATTACCGCAGTCCTACATGGGAACTCTACATGCTCTCAGCATTTCAGGTCTGAGGACAAACAGGACCCCAAAACAGCTGCTTTTTTTACTGCGTTCCTTCGCACTCCAAAGGGCAGCTGGAGCACTGCTGGAGTCAGCTACTATACCTGGATCTTTACTAGAACAACCATCACAAGAGCAGATAAGCTGCCCCCAGACAGGGCAGATTGCATGAAAATTCAGCAAGGTGATCCAGGAAGAGACTGGCTTACAGGAACACCCATCATCATGAGCCAGAGGAAAAGACTCACCCATTACAAGCACAGTAGAAGATTTGCCAGAAGAACAACAACAACAACAAAAAAAATCAGCAAGTATTTACATGAGAAGAGAAAGAGATGTAGGTGGAAGATAAATCTGCCAGGATACATATCTCCATCCAGGAGGAGTGAAAAAAAGGGAGACTGCAGAGATGAAATCCCAGACAGCCTGTGCATCTGTACACATCCCCCAGCTAATACCCACTACATCAATCAGAACAATGGCAGCTCCAGAGGAGACCCCCATAATCCAAGCTCCTTCACTAACATCTTCCCCAGAGGCTGCATGCATGTGCAAAGGAATGGAAAAAACCCATACTTCTCAATGAGATTACTTTCAGCGTTTTCTATATTGCTCCCACTCTTACAAATGTGTCTTTAAAAAAAATATTGCAGCTGGCTTATAAATGTGTCAGTTTAAAAAACCCCCAAACATAGCCTTGAAAACAAAGACACTTTGTACTCGCCATATCCAGTGGCATCATTATTTAATATCAATGCACTGATTCTTTCCTTTATTCACTCCATCCTTGGAACACAAACCCACTGTAACAGCCACCCAGTGTATAATCTTACCATGCAACGCGACACAACCCTACAATAACCTTTCTTTTGCCATGTCTCCGACTACCGATGAGAAGAATTTAGGTTTAAATGTTTCAAAAACCCAACCCAATCAACTACAGTACAGCACGAAACAAATCTCTAACTCTCAAAGCTGGAGCGAATTCCCTGAACCCTCCCTATGACTTTCCTTATTTGAAAATGGCTGCACAAACATTTCTAATTTGTGCCCCGCACCAATTGCAACCTGCCCCTCCTGCCAAGTACAGCTGCTGGGTCAGTCCACACATGCACAGGCTCACTGCATCCTGCTGCCTCTGGCACACTGCTCTTCACTGACATCATCTCCACCTTCATGCTGCAGAAAATTCACCAGACAGGCACTGTTTCTGCTCCTTTAGCCATAAAGCAATTGCTGTAGGCCAACAGATGCCTCCATCTCATCTCCAAATGCAAACTCTGACCTGCACTGTGCCCCTCCTAAGCAGACGCTTGGGCACGTGTCTCATTGGACACGCGTCCTCCCTGCAGCCAGCACGGGCTGATACACTGATCCATCAGTGGCAAAGCCGAGGCAGAAACACCATCCCTGCCAGTCAACAGAAGCAAAGTTTGCCTTGGCCAGTTCCCATGGAGCCAGAGCTCCATCTCACCCCTGGCTTCATCGCATCCCTGGAACAAGATGGCACTGTTCTACAATACCACAGCAATGTCCCGCAAGGCCTTCCCAATTTCTGCTAGTGTCTGAAAATTAGTTAGGCAGTAGCACCTGCAACAACTGCAAGCCACAGTTTGGAGACAGAGAGACTTCTGCCTGGTGCCGTGGTACCCAACTCCAGGCCTGGCTCACCACGGCATGCAGAAAATTCTCCAGATGTTTCCTCTCCTTGTCATTTACCCCAGACCACCTGGTCCCACCAGCTCCAGGGGTCTCGGTCCGAACGGCCGCCATCATCAGGTTTGGGAAAGCTCTTTTAAAAACTTGACCTACAGCTATCCCACCAGGCAGTTTCCTTTTGCCCTCATAAAGAATGATTACAGCTACTATTTTTTGAGCCAATTAATAATAATAATACATGAGCCTAATAATAATAATTCTTAGGCTTAGAGCAATGGGCTCCCAGGAACTACAGTATGTCTCTGATTGTAGAGGCAGTGAAACTCAACCTTTTCCCCTTTTTTCTTCCTTTTGAAAATACTGCTTGGGAATGAAGTCAGCATCTGGAGACACATGAGTATATCTGAGGGAAAGAAGAGGTGCAGGGGGGAAGGGAGGGATCTGAAAATGAAGGCTGAGGGCGAGGCTTCACATTACAACTGAACCAGGCTAATAGGTCACTGCTGCCAAAAAAGGAGGGGCCCATTTTCACCTTTCTTTCATTCCTTACCTTTCACTGCTGGCAAAACAAATCTCACCCCTCCTGCGCGGCAGCTCTGATACGAGTCTGAACCTGGTGAACAGGTTCAGCTCTCTGTCCCAGGAGAAAACAATTCACTTTTTTATGGTTTTGGGCAAGTCAGCTTTCTGAAAGCTGAACAAGCTGTATCCACAAGGCAAGGAATATGGCCACACACCCAGGAGCAAGGCATGATCACCCCTCTTAGGAGGAGCAAGTGGTTAGACTGGGTCAGCCACAGCAAGAAAAGCCATCCTAACCCATGTGAAACCGCAGTTTCATCCAACAAGGATACTGGTCAGCACAAAACAAGCAGCCTAGCTGAAAAGCCTGCAATAGAGGTGTTTGCTAAAAATCTTAAAACAGGTAGTTTTACCTATTATTAAGGTGTCCTTACCAGTAGCATTTATGAAGGCAGCCATGAGGATAAAAAACAACACTAAAACTGAACAGAACCAAACTAGACAGAAAATACAAGAAGTACTGCAGAATTTCAAATAATAATCTTCCCTATATCTAAATTGGACTCTGCTATTATCAAACAAGATGGCTGCCTTCATCACTATGTTAAAGAAATGTCTGTTTTCATTACAAACTTAACAGTTAGTTTCAGGGTGCATTTTTCTTTTCCCATTAGCTTCTACATCATCAGATGAACAAAAATAATGCTTTTCTTTTATTAAAAAAACCCAAGCCCATATTAACTCCACTGTCTTTATTTCTCTCCACCTCCTCTGCTCAATTACTAGAAGCAATTTACAGACAATAAATGTAACTTCACAGCTGCCTGTATGAAGTATTCCCTTCATTTTATAGATGAGGTTACAGGCTATACAGAAATTAATATCAGCAAGGTCTACTTCAAAGCTGGATAAGCAAGAGGAACAGATGCACTCTTAAAGAATACAGATCATGACTGTACTCTAGTAAAACCAGTAATAAAGAATTAAGAATGTTGCCAGTTGGATATAAATTCTTTGAATGTATCTACTTAAACACAGTAACAAACAAAAGCTTGCTTTGAGGTTTTGCTTGGGTTTATTATGTTATTATTAGGAACAACATCATGAGATTTCAGATGTACCGCTCACAGACCAAACATGCTCGCTTTACAAGTAAACATTGCTTAACTGCTTACCTCATGGACTCAAAGAGGGTCTCTTCCCAGTTGGTGCATAATCACCAGGAATCTGCAGCTAGAAACTCTGTACATAATTTTAATCGATGCAGATAAGCAAGCCAGGAGAGAGTCCAGTGTTTTCTGACATAGCCTCGTGGGCTTTGGCAGAGCTAGGAGGAGCAAGAACCTGTACCTGTTGTTAAAATTGCCAGCCGTGACTATGAAAAAGCACTGGGAGTAGCAACACTAAAGGGGAAAAAAAAAATCCAAAGGTGCAGTTTTGTGCAGGCACTCTTCTGATGATAACTGCTCCTTAAGGCTTAATAAAAATGCACAGCCAACTTGTCGTCTTCCACACATTATCAGAGCTCAGAAATAGCACCTGAGTCTAGTTATACAACTCAGCAGGCACAGCTTCTCCTAGGAAGCAACCACCACTGGCATGCAGGTACTCCAAAGGCTGACTCATCTCAATAGGCCCTTCAAGGGAAAATAATCCTATTAAGAATTGGTGTGTTGGTATTGAAGTCAAAAAGGAGTGTTAATTTTGGCAGTTAATTACACTGCTTCCACTCCATCCATTTTCTACCAAACCTAACACCTGTAGGTTAGTCAATTCACCACGCTTCGCCACCCAACCCCAAGGTCCTTTCTTGACACTATCCCCTCTTTAGCCAGCAACCAGCCTGTCATTGCCCATGTTTCCCTATCCCTGACTAACACAAACTAGTATTTGTACAATCACAGAGCTTGAAAAACTAATTTAGGACTTAGGCCTTCATTTCTAGCCTGCGTAAAAATAACTTCACCTGAGGACAGGCTACAGCACTCCCCTCTCTCCTAAACTCTTCCAAACCAGTGGTGTAGGTCAAGAATTTTATTTTTGAGACTGGTAGATCTGTTGTGGAGACTGATCCACTGATATTTTTCTAATATAAGGAACATATAAAATGCCTAGAATTTGATATCTGCTTTTTAATTAAATTGAAATAAGTAAATCACAGCCTGTTGCCATGGAGAATGAACAGACACAGCCTCTTGACTCCAGGGCAGGATCAAGCAGGAGAGGCAGACAAGGCTGTGAAATTAAGAACACCTATTTTAAAGCAAATGGTCTCCATAATTAGCAAAAAACGTGGCATAGGGAAATAATATAACCATATGGCAGGAAGTGGTTTTCAAGGTGAACTACAAAGCCGTTTTAAATAAATGAATAAACTGCTGGAGCTGCTGGGTCACCCACAGAATCATATATGCAGGATTAAACATGATTTGAAAAACACACCGAAAAATAGCAATTAGCTCTTCTTTCACTTTCCTGCCTATAGCCTGCATCTGTGTCTGTTCTTATTTTTAAGGACTTGTTTCAAGCAATTAATGCTTGCACCTATTTGCAGTTACCAGAGAGTCATCAAATTCAGACATTTTCAAAAGCCTTGCAGTCTACCCTGAAGCTAGAACCACGTTTATGGGACATAAAACCTTTTATCTCTTGCTCAGTGTCATCACACAATCCTGGTCAGGTCATCAGACACTAATAATCATTCCTGAATCTGTGTATCCCTGTTACGACTTCCATGACAAAGTGACTTTGGAGGGAATTTGCCATCCACACACCATGTGCCCAATCCTGTGCTATACTTCTCAAGAAGCATAGCTCAGAGAGAGTCAAAAGGTAACTCTGGTACATCAGTGGGAGGCTGACAGCGGATCCACGCTTGGCTGGCGGACAAGAGCCTTGCACGCTCCCTTCCCAGTTTGTCTGGAGCGCGGGACATCAAAATATTCCACCCTTTTTCAGATACTTTTGCTCTGCTCGGATCTAGAAGGGCCGCAGCAAGGAAACTCCCTCATCACCTTTCCGAGCCCAGCCAGGGCAAATCTGAGCAAGACTGTCTAACAATTTCCAGTGAGCATGTGGCCAAAGTGCATCAAATTCATAACAGCTTAAAATACTTGAAATAAATTGTACCTGATGACTCAGTTTCAAAAATGTGCTGTACATTTTTTTGAAGGGAAGGGACAGATGAACTTTCACTTCAAACCTCCCATCCACTCTAGAGAAAAAGCCAACCTTTTCTCCTATTTCGTGAAGGCACAAGTTGTCAGCCACAGTCATTCAGTCTTCCACAGCAGTTAATGACCCACATGAAACAAACTCCCAGGGTCTCAGATCAGACCCTTGTGATACAGTTAGTTGGTTACATTAAAAACCAGTTACATTCTCAGCGCTCAGCAGCATAACTTGAGCTGGCTATTGACAAGTTACCTTCTGTTTTCCACCATGACCAAGAAACACCCACAAAGTGAGGAGAGTTGGGACAGAAATCTTGCGAAAAGAAGGAGTTGTGGAAAAATGCACAATTAAAATTAGTATTCTCTGTTTTCACAGTTTTGCCCTGTTTTGGAACATTTGCTGCTTTGACTGAAGTCACACTGCTTAAGATGTTTGGCTTCCATTAAAAATAAACTCCAGGTCCAAGTCTGCATGAAGATAGGCATAAACTCGCAAGTCTGGTTCACCCTTAAGGACATCAATTCCTTAAAAATGGTGGGGTGGGGACAGTACATGTGGGCTACTTCACAGTCTTTGAACAGTCGAGGCTAACAGCAGTATCTGCCCAACCTCTTTGCTCATGCACACCATTTCTTTCCAAACCCTGCAGCGAGAAGAGCTGTGAAACGCCTCAGGACACATCAGCTGCACTGGAAGGTGTTACACACCCTTGGTTTCCTCACTGCCCACCACCTTCTCTGGCATGCCATCAGTTTCCTACTGCTTGAACCACAGTCGTGCAATACCACCCAAACACAAATGGCTTTGCCAGAAACTGTTTCTGCCCTCACAGGCACCTGGCACATAGAGGGCAGCAGGTGGCTTGTTTCTCCTCCCCTCATAGTTCTACTTGTGTTTAATTTTGACTTAAAGAGATGTAACACAATCATAAAGGCTGGCCAAGCATCTCCCTTTGAAAGGCAACTGCGTTTTCTTCTCCGTCTGCACAAGCCAAGATAACCACGCAGAGGAAGACGCCTTCCCAGGGACACTCCCAGTTGGACAGAGCCAGGGTTTAGGGGCGTCTCCATTAAAACTCAAGCCAGTGGCCACTTGGCATATGAAGGAAGACGCTAACCATGCCCAGGAGAGATTATTTTCATATCACGGCACACAGGGTTGCAAGCCAAAAAAAAAAAAAACCAAACCAAAAAAACCAACAACAAAACAAATCCCCAACAACAACCAAGAAAACCTTCACTTTAACAACAACCAAAACCAAACAAAAAACCCCCACACCATCCCTCACACTGTTCCCTTCAGGAGCATCCAACTGAACCATGTACACAATAGAAGGGCCAAGCACCCTGCCAGGTTATCCACAGCTCCTCATTCCCATCACCCATGCCACTGTGCCACCTCCCTACAAGCCCCTCCTGCACCCCCAGCAAACATCCCCAGGACCGCCTTCACCCTCCCACAAACTTCTCCCGCTATCTACGCCCTCGGGACCCCTTCAAGCCCCACAACCCGGGGAGAAGGCTTCCCAAACAAGCAGAGGCTTCAGATGTCAGCCTTGCTGGGGTGTTTTTCCCCCGGCGGTGCGGCTGCCGGGGCTCCCAGCGGGNAACGCACAAACCCCCACGGTTTTAACTGTTCGATCGCCGTAAAAAATGAAACCACATGAAGGAATTGGAGATTAACGAGACAGACAGACCCCCACGCGCCGGGACTGCCCGGCTGCCCGAGCCCCCGCCCGCCCTTCACACGCGGGAAGGCAGAGGAGGGACCCGGGGGAAGGCGGGTGTGGANACTGTCAACAACTTGCAGCCACTGTCCCAGTGGTCAGGTCCCGGTGGGCGGGGGGCTGCCTACCACCGCCAGCAGTAATCTGGCTTGGGAAAGGGCGCTCGTAAGCAGGACAGCGCTTTAACAAAAATAAAGATCACCTTAATATTTTCTTTAACAGCCAGAAAGGTCAGGCGTGGAGGTCCATAAGGGGGGAGGGGAAGGAGATGGGTGAGGGGAGGGGAAGGAGGGGGGTGGCAACGCACAAACCCCCACGGTTTNGCCCCGTCCCGCGGCGGGCACAGGAGCTCCCGAGTCTTTGTTGCACGGAGGGGAACGGGAACGGGAACGGGAGCGGGTCCTGTCAGCTCATGTGACGCGGCGGGCTCGGTCTCCGCTGCTCCTCCTTGCTGCTCTCCCCTGCTCGCCCTCCGCCGGCGCTCGGCGCAGGCCCCGCAGCCGGGCGCGGGTCTCAGGCCCGACTGGCTGCTGGCGGAGCNAGCGGAGCGCTGCCTGCCTGGAGCGGGAGGCGGCGGGGCCGGGCGGGCGCTGCCCCGCGGGCCGTCCTGCCCCCGCGCCAGAGCCTCCGCTCTGGGAGTGGTAACACGGAGCCCCGAGCAGGGGGTTTATTCTCCCCCTGAGGCTGCTGGTGGTGCGCTTGGGGCCCTGATGCACAGGCCCGGACCTGCCGCAGCAGTCAGGAAAGTAAATAAAAACGTAATTATGTGCTTTCTAGTCGGGGCTCGCAGTGAAAGAGAGGAAAACCCCTCGTTTTCTCGAGAAGAGATCTGAGAAATAGCAGTACTGGATCAGATCAGCATCCTGCCTTTCAGACTGCTGAACAGACAAACGCTAGTAGTCGGCTACAAGAAGCAGACCATGACGCTGCCCCAGAAGACCCCCCCATGACCATGATCCTGTGGTCAGGCACTTCCCAATAGCTGGGGTCTTCGTATTTAACAGCTCCCAAAGGATTTTGTTAAAAATACATTCAGTATTTTTGGTTTTGAACCATTTGAAATTTTTGTGTCTGCTCCATCATGCAGCGAGCATCCAGCTTTCTTCTTCAGAGAGCACTTAGTCATCTTTTGTTTGCCAAACTCTAAGTAGGGGGCACAGAGAGATTACCTTCCTGCAGGTCTTTAAAACCCCAATATGCCATTTTTCTTCACAATCCAAGACTGAAAAACAACACCACCAAGCCAGGCCTTGTAGAGGAAACACAGGTGACATTTCTATCAAAAATGCAGACAGCTCAGGAAACCTCAGATTCCCTCATCAAATACAACCACCAATTCAATGAGCAGCTTCCCTGCTGTCCCAAGATTGCACCTCCACTGGCATCAGCTTCCTAGACACCACAACTGACATTAAAAGTGGCACCCCACAAGCCAGCACATATACAAGAACCTACAGACCATCCAACTTGTTCTATAAAGCAGATGCAGTAAGACCAGCAGCCATTCACAACACAACAAAAGGCTGTGAGATTCAGCCAGCCCTGCAGATATTGTTACACCTGAGGGGAACACCCGGTGATCTGCTTTATCCGCGAAGGTCACTCTTCCATAAAATAGATACAAATTTACTACAATAAAGCTATGACAGCAACAACAGCAATTTTGGAAAATAGCTTTTCGAGGAATCAAGGTTTATTTGGTGTTCATCTAATGCTACCAAAATTAACAGGGACTGGCAAAGTCTCTAACCACATTAGCTCTCTGCCAATCTGTTTTTCTGCTTTTTATTTACAGTCTCTGCTGTAGCATTCTCTCCTGCAACCACATGCTCCTGCTAGTGATAATACTCCACGCTAAAATCCACACATAAAATAATCTCTTAAACTACTGGCTCTGAAAGGTTGTGTTTTCCCCCCATGTCTCTCCTCCTAACCTTCAGGCTCTCCCTTTTGCAACGCATTACAGGAAGCAAATCCACAGATGCAAATGTAAGAAATAGAATCAGATACCACCAGAGCATCAAATATGAAATATGTCAGTACCACTCCACAGACAGCATAATCAATGCCCATCCTCCCATAGCAAAGTCTTTGTTCCTGCATGTATTTGTCCCAAATCTCTACAGTTCATCACTTCATCCAGCACAAGATACCCCCACAGAAACCACGCGAATGAAATTAAATAACTGCTGTCTTACAACGAGCACATACAGTCAGCCAGTAAAGGACATTACGGGAGTATTTGTCAGACAGCAACAACTTGAACGCCTCAATCCTTACCCCAACTGAGACCAAAACCTTCCCAAAAGCTAAAGCTTGGCATTAAAACTTATAATCCCTTGATACTAAAGCTATGGATTTAAGGGAGATGTTGCCTGCCTAGCCTGTTACAGCCTCCCCGCTGACCTCTCCTTTGTCACCAGCACAAACAGCCCTTTTTCACTAGTGGTCCATCAGAGAACCAGCAGCCTGTCAGTCACTGCTGTTTACACCCTTTTCCACTTCATAGGTGCTCCTTTTTTTTTTTCTCAAGTGGTCCAATTGATTAATATAATTAGATTAAACCAAGAGCAATTGCATCTAACCTGTAGTTAGCTTGAATATTGCTGCTTTCTGTCAGATCTGATAAAAAGACCCTGAGCCCAATAGCTTGTTTGCTTTTTCTGGCTCTTATCAGTTGATCTAATACAAGATATTACCTTTCACCACAAACCTTGCTTCCCTAGGATCTTTAGACCATCATGGCTACAATACCATTTTAATGTCTTGCCTTAACCAATTCTTCCATATTCTCTTATCTATGAAGTAGAATATGATAAAGTGTATTCCCTTCTGTATCTGTATCCCTTCTTACACTGTTTTCATAAACACAACATCCAAGTACCTTCTAGGACTGCATTAGCTGATCTGACTACCATCTGTCATATGAAGAGTTTGGTTTTCTTTTTATTTTTTTTGTTCCCTCCCCAGGAAGAAAATGATGCATGGAGCAAAGTTTCGGTTTTGTGATGGTTTCATCCCCTTTCCTCTATTCATGTTGCTCTGTGTTTATACCAGAGAAAATGAGGACAATGGCAGTTTATGTGATAGACAGACCTTATTTCCCAAAGAAGCTAATTTCAGAGTGTTGAGCCACCCATAGAAATAGTCTCCCGCACAAAGCAACATTTTACTATGTTATTCCCCACCAAAGAAAAGCTAATCCATATTCTTGACATTTGGGACAGAAACTTCCTAAGGAAAGAACAGCGTTTTCCTTTCTCCAGAAAAAGAGTTTCAACCTGTGATCCTCAGTATGCGACGTTCAAACAGATTGTGGCAGATTATTAACATACAGGCCAGCGCTCTATGCAGTTATAAATAGGAAAATCTGGAAACCAAAAAGAGTAACACGCCTTTTAATTGCACTGAGGCAGATTATCATAGGACAGCTTGGAAGGGAAATGGTGGAGACAGACTATTTCATGCTAAAAAAATAGAGGGAATTTACTTATGTGTAAGGAATCACACTGCTGTTCCTCAAAGAGGAACCCTGAATGATCCCACGTGTCTACAAAGGCAGTAGGTACAACATACGAGCTACTGAAAGACAGAAACTGAGGTGAAGAGAGGAATCATCTGTGCTCAAGCACTGAAAGCAGAAATGCCAGAAGACCTCAGGGAGACAGTAGACAGCAGATTTAATATGTTTTTGCAATGTGGTATGGCAGCAAAAATCATGCAGTTAATTTAATTTGGGGTTGTAAAGGCACAGACCTCTTCTCAGAGATATAGGCAATAGTCCCGTTTTTAATATAGTAGTGAGACCGCAATTCGAAGACATGTTTAGTTCTGGACAACGCGGTGCTAGCTAGATGTCAACAACTTGGAGGGAAATAAAAAAAGAGGAACATAAAAAGCTGGAAGGGATTACAGGATGTGTAGGTTGGCCAAATAACAACTGTGAAGAGCATCACGGGAATTGCACATGAGAACTTCAGGGGCGCAGAAGCACCAGGGAGCGAGAAAGATTGTTCAGGGTTGTCTGAGTGAATATAAATGGTATAAATGTAAAGTAAATTAAGTAAAGGAAAACATTAATCTACAAGACTGCAAGATGGGATCCCACAGGAGCTCCCAACACCTGATTCACAAAAGACTATGGAGCAAAGCACACAAGAAACCACTAAAGAAATTCTGACTGCAGGGAAAGATTACATGAGGACAATATGCCTTTGGGACCATGGAACTGCTCACTGACTGGGACATCTGCAGAGCAATAGGTCTCAGCCCAGTACATGGAAATCTCCTTTTTCCACACCATTGCTGGAGACACTTGTAGACCAAAATAACCATGTGGGTAAGCATGGATGGAGTCTTTTATTCAGAGGGGTTGTGGGGGAGAAGGTCTATTGTCAGAATTTTTCCTTTTTATCCCTATGATTTCCTTGAGATGTCACTGGCTTATCATCTGGAAAAAACAGCAGTGATGTTTTAGTATACATTCACTTGGATTACACAGACCTTTGAGTAGATGTCTTGGACAGCACTAACCTCTTCCAAGAAATCTGTGGCATCCAGATACAGCAGTTAATTGGAATTAAAAAAATTTTTAATATTTCGTAATTAGAGGGATGAGACCAAGATAAGATGTAACATAGGAAAGCTTGTACCCATAACACCTTTATATCACATTGTGCCATCATATATTCTAGCCTGCCTGTCATACAGAAAAGGAGACCTGACAGCATAATATGTTGCTTCCAAGCAAAGGCTGATACACCACGTCGCTGCTCAATCTGGATGTGCCACACACTCATTGCTGGGGGGAAAAAAAACAGGAAAAAAAGAAAAAAAGCCCAAACAATTTTATAAATGTTCTGTAGGGACTCTGAATGGTTTGTTTGGGTTTTTTGTTGCTGTTGGTTTTTGTTCGGTTGGGTTTTTTTGTTTTTATTTTTGGTCTATATTTTTTTAACACCACCCTTTAGGGAAGCATATGCAGTGATCATTATCAGTTCATCCATACACAAAGCACACAAAGGTATAGTCCCCCATAACTGTTGACCTTAAATTGCCTTTCTCTACATAGAAATGTCATGATCTTCATGAAGGAAACCTTTCTGCTTATTTATGTAAATGAAAACATGGCCTAACACACACAAACATACAGCAAATGTAAGTGTACTAATACTTAACATAATCTTGTAAGGAATTGCTGAAGCATACGCTAAAATTAATTCATCACCCTCCTAGTTTATCACAAACCTGTGACTGTTTCGTTTGGACTCTGCTTAATGGTCCATCTTTCTCAGGACAAGATATGTTACAATCTCTGTAATTTCATGCTCTTAGCTTGCAGACCATGCTTAAAGAAAAGAAAAAAATAAGACAAAAGAAGCATTTTCTCCTTTCTTTTAAATGTAGCTCTTGTCTAAGTACTCGGACAGGCACTGTCAGCTATAAAATTCAAGATTAATCAAGCAATTAAGAATTGATATCTAGTGACTTATCATGACTGGAAATGAGAGATGCTGCATTCATTTTAGCTCTGCAAGAACCCAAAATAGCTAACCTGATTTTTATGGACAGCAAGATTATTTTAAATCTTTTGGGGAGAACAGTTACAATTCCTTCTATTAAAGTGGTTCTTTCAGAACCACCATCTGTGTTTTGCACATTCCTTAGCAAAGGGCCTGTCTGTACAGAGGGCCATGCTGGAAGAGCTGCTGTACTTGAGATTCACACCCTATCTTTACCTGAATGAGTCTGAAAGTGTACAGAAATCCCAAGAGCAGGAGCCAAGACGAAGTTTTGCTTTCTCTCCCCCATATGCCAGCATAACACTGCACTGCACTGCACTGCTTGAATAAACAACATAACTGAGCAGGAATTACATCACCTCCAAACTGTGGTTTCCTTTAAACATTAAAAGGAATGGCAAGCATTTCCATTCGCGTAATTATCAACATTATCACCTCTCCTCACACCTCCTTCTCCAGCATCTAATTGTTGTGATGGTAGGGACTTCCCTGCCTCCCTTTGCTCAGGACCTTCTTCCGCAATCAGAAAGACTTCATGGGTTGGATGAGCAACAGCTCAGCACGTTCACTCTATAGACATTTATCTGGGGAATTACAGCATACGTACTTGGGCTTTCTATGGTAATTTGGATCTGATGAGCTTTCCTTATTGCCAAAATGGTGGATGCCTCTGTAAAAGAGAGGAGTAACTTCTTCTGCAGCTTTGCCACCTCAGCAAACAGACCTCAGCTAGGCAGATGTGACTCTGATTGATACCTGCATGATAAATCAAAAATTAAAAGCAAAGTGCTGCAGAACCCAGTGCTGGTGACTTAGGAAGAAACTTTCTTTTTCCCTAAACTATAAGTAGCTCAGCAGCTCTTACTTACCCAGCTACTGCCTTCTTCCTGGACAACCTGATACAAATAAGAGCATACAAACCTGAATTCTGTTCCAAACTTCACCTCTGATGCTCTGCATTTTTGGAAAAGTCATTCAAGCTCCTGAGTCTCCATTTTTTCCATGCATGAAGCTGAAATGACATACTGAGCCTTGCAAGAACTTCTGAAACCTTTGATTTTAACAGCACATCAGTGCCAAAAGCACCATTACGGGCATTACAGCACTAATTCTCTCACAAGGGAGGGAAGCTCACTGTGTCACAGGTATTTTGGATACAATTATTACCCCTGGAAGTGCTCAGATATCATTGCACAAAATTGTAGGCAGATGAATCTTTCAGATGGGATAGAAACCAGAGGCCCTGACAGGTTATTAAAAGACATAACGTTTTGAAGAAGCCCATATGTTAGCTTTTTCATGTTCACCCTGTTCCAATTTGGATAATTACGTTCTAACTCCTTAAAGCAGGGTGGCTGACCTGCCTGGCCCTACCAGCTGTATATCCAAATCTTCATGTGGCCCAGAGCGGTACAACACAACCCACATATTTCAAAAAGCTGAAGAAAAAGAGGAGCTCTAGGAGAGGTTCATCAGCTAGTGAGAAAGATTTCCTCCTGGAACGGGAGCCCTCCCATCACGCTGAAACAGTCCTTGCCTCAGAAGCTGGTGGCTTCTCCTCCATGTCACTTTCCACAGGAACCTGCCTGGTATTGTCAAAGCACCATCACACTTTGTCCCCAGGTAGCTGTGTAGTTGCAGCTCCGTGACGCAGAGATGCTGTGAACCTTGAAGATCCACAGCTCGCAACATTCCAGTGGTTTACAGGCCTGGTTATTAATAGTGAAGGACTTAGTGACATACTAGTTACTAATAGTAATCTGCATTTCTACTTTATCATTAATAAAGAAAAACATTTCATCCTTCACAGTAAGTGGAGACTGGCTTGCCCTAGAATCAAGCAAGAGAAGACACTGAAGGTTCACCTTATTCTCTTCTCTTGGAGATCACTTGTGCTGAGCTGCTCCTTTTTTCTTTATAAACTCTCACTGATACTTCACTGTGCATTGTAAATCTTGACCACCACAGAATCCCAAAACACAGAAAGAGCAATACCTGAGCCTTCATCAGTTTCCTGACACAGTAAAGAAGAAAAGCAGCATATGGTGCAAAGGACTTCTTTCACCACGGACACACAGTAAATTTTTCCAAACTCAAGATAAGATGCCATTTCCAAATGGTGAAAGAAGGTGGTGGCAATTCTAAGCAGCCCCCAACGTCTGGCTAATTTTGCATTTCAGATGCCAACTCTGACCCAATGATGGTGCCAGCAGCCACTCTCCTGTCCCTCGCATGGGCAGCCCTGTACCGAGACATTGATACCTGATGAAGCGATTGCTCCAGACATCATGGATGCAAAAGAGGGGAGCCTGTCCTGTCTCCATCTCTTCACAGGTGCTGGTGGCACCTGGGCCATGGCGCAGACCTTTGGGGAGTATCAGTCACAAGCTCCAGGGGTAGAAGACAGTCATGGCTGGGGATGTTCTGCATGGTTGTAGCTGCCCACCCCTGGGGAGTCTGTGGTCTGGGGGCTACCAGGGAAGCGGGCGGGGGCATGTGGGCACGCAGGGGACAGGAAAGAGAGCAGACAGGACCTAGGGCACCATCTGGTGGCTTCACTCACTGCCTTCCCTAAATCCTTGTCTCACAGGGTCATAATATTCCATGGCCAAGGGCTGAAGGAATACCACATCTTTCCAAGAGACAGCCCAGCTGGAACAAGAGATCCCTGCCCTTGGCCCAGACTTGCACACCCATTGGGCACTGCTGGGTAGGACAGCAGTGCAAACCAGAGCCACAGTAACCATTTTTCTTGGGTGATGTTCAGTCAAGCACTTCCCTTGATAAAGAACCAGCCAGCCCTAGCTGGGTATTTAGAGATGATGTGCAGTAGAGACACCCCCGAGAAGGCTGAAGAAGAGAAGACAGATGTGATGAAGGAGAATGCTTTGGACGTGTTTCACTGGCGTTATCCACCACAGTAAGGTCTTGTCTGCAGATAAAGGCAAAATATAGTTTTGCACTGTTTCATATGACAAAACAGTACCCATGCAAGAGCTTGTCCTCTGCAGAAAAAGATCAAACCAACAAATCTCTCAAGTGCACCCTGGTTTTTGCCTTCTCAAATGAAGATTTGCTGTAAAGCATCATGAAGGAGTCCATTTCAAGGGAATAGATGACCTCAGTGTCACCAATACCCTTTGCAGCAATGCACTCTCAGGACCAAAGGCTCGTGTCTGGTGAAGAGGGCAAAGGATCCTAGTCCTAACACAGCATCTCCTTTAGAAGAAGGCAGGTAGTGCATTTCCACCTCACACCACTGCCTACTTTGGTAACAGGTCTCCACTTCTCTGAAATCCTGTCAACAGAAAAGGATAATTCAACACCTGGGAATCAAAGGTTACACCATTATAACCAGGGAGCCTGTTCTGTGCATAACAGCACCATCCCAGGGGGAACTGAGGCCCTTAGAGACACAATTTTTAAGAGGAATCCATTCTCAGCATTCAGTTTAAAGCAAAATGTATAGGGTGAACACAATACGCCAGTCACTGCTTCTCACATCTGTGGAGCTGGGGAAACTGATCCATAATTTTCTTCCCCCCCCCCACAATTGCATAACACTTAGAAATGAACACATTTCCTCTTGCTAGTAATACTCATCTTCTGCACCTATTCTCATGGGCCATAGAAATATGTAAGACAAAAAGACCAAATGACAACAAAAAGATCAAATGACTGCCTTTTCCCTGAACAAATCTCTGCTACAAAGTAGCTATACCAATATTATATAAATTATATTTCCTAGTCTCCCCTACCTGTGCCTTCAGGCATTTCCTCATACCACCTTGGAAAACTCCATACCATTTAAAAACATCCCTGCTCTCACAGCCTTCTGCTTTATGCTTTTCTCTGCTGTGGCTGCCCATGGTGCATGATGCTAAAGAAGTGATTTTAGATTGTGGCTACATAGCTTTAAACTTCCTTTTTCTCATGCAGCAGCCTTTTAGCCTTCCTCACAGGGCCAACTGGAAAGCCATTGAAATCAACACAGTGACCCTCACCCCGACTTTGACAAGGTTTGGCACACAGCCCAAATCCCCACACTTGCCAGTGTTTCTTGAAAATTTTTACTTTTTCACTTAATTGATCAAAACCTGGTGTGATTCTTCCAGTACTTTAGCACTGACTGTTCTAGAATAGCATTTTCCATTCCAAATACTGTTCTTTCTCTCATGTTTTATTTTAAACAGCTTCAGCTATTTAATATATAGAATTGTTCAGGCATAAATGTAAGAAACATGCTACTTAAAACGGTAACAGAAACACAAGACAAATCAACTTACTGCAAAGAGAGATCCTTGCCAGGAAATTTCCAGTACCACCCAGTATTTTTAGCATTTATAAAATTTAAAAAACAAAACACAAAAGCTAAGCATCATTATTTTGAAAGTTTTTACTTTTCATCTAATCCACCAGCATCTGCTGAATATTTTATTGCCATACTGCAACATATTTATAATTCATCTCATCATTTCTTCAAATTTGTTAAGGAAAGGAATTGTTATACCTCTACAATCCTCTGTAAATTCTTCTGTGAACACAAATGTTTCCTGGTCATATGAGTAAAACCTAAAACTTTTTACTTCAAAAATATTTATAATTGTTGCGATCACTTAACGAATTATAAATGGGTCTAATAAACCATGCTGTCCATTCATTGCTTTTTCTGAAATGAATTCCTCAGCACTGGGAAGAGAAAGAGCATTTTTCTGTGGTTAAAGAAAGTCCAAATTGCATGTTTGAAATCTCTTCTAATAAAAAGAGCAAAGCAATAAGCGGATTATCTCTTTAAACATAGTATAGGAAGGTTGGAGGCCCCGGAGACATTTTCCATAGCCTCTATCTCTGATACATAGCAACATTATCTTCAGCTAGAGAGGGTCCTATGACCCTGGAGCTCAATTTTAATTTGATCTTCTTCTTTAAAGAGGTTTCTGTGGTTCCTCTCAAGTTATGCTGCATATTCTTATTTTGGGTTGGCTTTGTTTGGTTGTTATTTTGTTGTTGTTTTTTAATTTGAGCTAAAACAGCCTCAGCTTTTTGATCCACTGGTTTGATCGTGTTATACGGATATTTAATGTAACTTCTTCCTATCAGAGCCAGAATATGCATCAGCACAAACGGTAGGCAAGTTCCAGCCGACAGGGGAGAAAGAATTTAGATAGAAAGCTCACTTCTAAGGCCTCCCTCCTCCTTCCTCCAGTCGTTCTAAGTTTCAGAACTGGTCTCCCTGGCCAATAATGTATGGTGGGGGGGTAAAGGAGCTTTATACTCTTTACAGTGGCCAGCTGAAACAAAGGCAAACCTATCGGTTTTGGTGGGACAGAGGTACCATGCCTGCTCCCACAGAAGCTCAAATCCCAAGTGATAACAATGCCCACTGCCAAGAAGAAAAGTAAACTGGGGAGCTCCGCTTGGACTTCTGTGGGCTGGGACCTGGCCCCAGACCCGCCTGGCTTATGCAGCCCCAGCAAGGGAGCTTCCTCACGTTCCCACCTCCTTGTTCCTCTTCCCTGTTCTGGAATGGGCACTGTCACTGAGACATGTTGTCAGGAAGGGATATTTTCTCTGTGTTCCTTTCCTCCGCCTTTATCTCTGTCAGTGCATCCAGTCCTCACCGTGTACTGCTGATACTGCTGAAGGGGAAGCATTTACTTGGAGGCACTGATTTGAGTCGCCCGAGTAAGGTCACAGCAGGCATCTGTGACTACTTGATGGGATTAGCAGATTATGAGAAAGCGTGTTTGCTGTGGGGTTCCTGAGAAAGGGAAGATGGGCAGGTGGTTGCTTGGATCGGGTTAGACTATGCATGAAGTCCTGATGGCCATTTCGGCAAAGGCACAAGCACAGCATCAGATGGACGGCTGCAGGTCAGGATCGGAACATCAAGCCAGCAAGCAGAGAGGTCTCTGGATTGTCCTACCACTTGCAGAGGATCGAGAGTTAAGTATTTCAGCCGGGGCAGGTGAGAGAAACCTTCACAGATTGCCCATTCCCAAGATAAGTGCTTGACAAAAGCAGCTTTTCTTTTGCATCAAACAGCTTTGCTGCAAAATAGCTTTGCTGCATCAATGCAGACTGAGCCCCGAGGGATTTTAACAGATACATTCTGTTGTTAATGAAGGGCAGTTTAGAAGGAGCCAGGGGTTCACAATTCCCTCGTGGTTGTGCTCTGAAGTCACTGTGGATCTCTGCATGTATCTGCATCTCATCCGGGATGTAAGAGAGTAGCTCTGCCATACAGAAAGATGTCTGGTCCACATAGGGTCAGATATCTTCCCTGTTAGATATTCTCATACAATGTATCAGAGGATTCTTCTAGAGTTTCTTGCTTCTTAGGTGTCTGCAGAATGATGAAAAGGGAGAAAAAAGAAATGGAGGAAAATTATTCAAAAGATGATGAATTAATTCTTAATAAGCAGACACTGACGTTTGTTCTGTTAGAAATGGCTATAAGTGATCTGCTGAAACAGAAGCCACTACAGTGAGAAATGTTGCTCCACCAGAGACGAACGTGACTAATCCAGCCCAAGGGATAAAGATGCCTCCGTTACTAGTCACTCTTCCCCAAAAAAACTGTCAGACAGGGAGGGGAGGGAAAATTGGACTCGGTAAGAAAATAAATCACTTTGGATTCTGTGAAGGAGGAATTCCCTGACCTCCTCAATCCTGTTTCTTCAACAGTTGAGTCTATTCCTCACGACCGTTCCTTGTGTAGACAAGGCGCTGACAGACTGATATTTTAAGTGCTGTGTGGCACAGGCCTGCTGTAAGCAAGGTTACACAGCAAGCAGCTGAAATGCCACCGGCTGAACTAAGCCCTACCTACACTAGCATTCTCTCTGTTGCCACCACCAAAAGGAAACACTACAAAAGTGCTGAGCGGAGGCACCTCCAAAGCATGCAGAATTAACCCCTTGCTATCCAAACTGGCCGACAGTCCAGAGTGACAGCATGCAAATGCTCTTTCCAAAGGCTTCCTGCCCTGCTTCCCTTTACAGCTCCCCCTATAGGTGCAGCATCCCGCAGCAAGGGTTGGGCTGGGCCCTCTGAAGCAGTCAGCCACTCTTCAGCAATCTCAGCTGCCACTCACAGGCCAAACCTACTGACCCACAAGTCTCACTCTTAGGGAAAACACCGTCTTATATTCTGGCAAAGACAGCTGGAGGACAAGTGCCTCAGGTGGTCACAGCCCAGGATGACTGAAGGAAGCTGATCAAGATGCTTGCAGCCATAGTGGATAGTGCAAATTCTCCAGTGCTGAGCTCATGGGATCCTGCCACTCACATTTCCCCTCCTTCAGAGCAGCACAAAAACTGAGGACACTTGGAGCTGTCTGCTCTCCGTGTGGGAGTTCATCCCATTCCCTCTTTGCTTTCTTCTCCTCTCTTTCTCCCATCTCTGCTTTGACCTTTACCCCACCCTGGCCGAGACTGCTGGCACCAGACCCACTTACACACACAATGCTCCTGTTGCTTTGTTGCTGCTCTGTTTTACAGACCCTCTGTCCCTCCAAGCAGCAGTTGAACGGTGTGGGCCACACACAGGCAACTCAGCACAGCCCAGACAGCTCCTTGGTAGGGAAAATCCCCACACATACTTCATCTTACCATTCAGACTGAATCATTTCAAAGGGGGCAGCTGGTAAAGGTATACAGAAGAATAAACGGGATCAGAAAGAGGGACCCTATCCAACTAATCCAAAATGCAGCAAAACACAAATGCAGGGATGCTGTCTTTTCCAGTGCATCATATAAGACAAGCCTATATAGAACAACCCATCCTCCCCCTCAACAGTCAGAGACCTGCCACTGCTTTTGCTACCACCACCATGGTGCTGCCACAGCAGTAACTGCAGGAGGCCAGTGGCCACGGGACCAGACCACACGGCAAGTACCTCTGACACAGAGGGGGCTGCTTGATTTTAGACCACCTTTTCCTAAAAGGTGGGAGTTGTGAAAATGTCTCAGACACTGGAAAATACTGTCCTTCATGAAAGAGAGGGACGGTGCAACCAGGGGAGCTCTCCTCAATACAACATTAGTGGGAGGAAGCAGCAGGCATTTTTCAGGAACATTTTCTAGCATTGGAAGAGAATATATTTTTTAAGCAGATAAGAGGTCTGGAGAAGAAAAGAAAAATTAAGTTCTGAGGACAGGAAGGAAATGTTCCTTCGGGGCCTGATGCAAGTTTTGTCCATATGAAACAGCTGATGCCTGGCAAAGGCAGGGTAGAAGGCTGTGTTGGCCTCTGATCTGCTTCATGTGGCCCCCACAACTAATTTACACCTGCGTATTCCTAGTTGCCTCTATTTTCACTGTGAGTGAATTTAGTTCCCTGTCTCTCACTCACAATTCTCAGCCCAATGAGAAGATCCAAGTCCAAAACATACCCACACTGCCGTTTCCTGAGCACGAGAGCTGACAGCAGAGATTGTATAAACTCAGCCTCTGCTCAAACCATCTTAGCTTCTGCTACCATGAAATGGCTCTCAGGTTCTTAATGCTGGTGAGAGGAAAGTTGTATTCAGGGTCTGCTGCTGGTGCACAGATTCCTTCAGCCCTGAGGATGTCTCAGCTGCCTAAATACTCTGGAAAGGGCAAAAATGGGACCAGCACCTGCCCAACTCTTCATGAATGCCCATCTTGTTCAGGGGGAGCAGTGATCCCAAACCCCTCAATGCCTTTCGGCATACGTCATACAGCAAGGCATCTGCACAAAACCACGAGTGCCAGAACCGGCAGAGCTGCAGGAGCCAGG
The DNA here is from genome assembly GCA_013397725.1 of Rhagologus leucostigma. Lineage (NCBI taxonomy): Eukaryota > Metazoa > Chordata > Aves > Passeriformes > Rhagologus > Rhagologus leucostigma. Next base: position 316,446 of record VZTD01002139.1, read on the forward strand.
GTTCTGCTGGAAGAGGGAAGACAGGCTACATGTGCAGCCCAGGTGGTGAGTGCATGCCGCATCCCATTTTCCCCTTTTGGTGGGACTGGAGACACGCTTACTGCCTGCTAGGTCATGGGATGGTGTGGGGTTTCTTTCTCCCTGTGCCCGGGGCATATGGGAACTTTCCAAAAACACAGCCCTGGCCCTTACCTTCCCTGGAGGATTCTTTCTGTGCGATGGGTTGTTTGTGTTGTTCTCAAGGCTAGAATAGACATCAACTTGCTGCACATCCAGGCTCTGCAAAGAGAAGAGAAAAGAAAGTAGGGGTCAAATGAAATACTTAGGTTTAAGACAACTTCCCACTGGGTTGATGCCTTGATGTGGCTACCTGAAAACAGAGGCTAGATAAGAATAAGAGAATAAAAGTAGGTATTTATTTGAAGGGCCTTCAAAGGCACACCTTGGGCAGTCAAAAGGCTACACCCAAGATGGACGCCAGGTAACGAGTTCTTCACGCTTTTATAAGTTTGGTTCATTTGCATATCAGAGTTAATTCCCCAATTATAACTTCAGTTAGTGATGTAATTACCCCAAGTTTGCCCCTCCTCTTCAAAGGCTTTTAGTTTACACATTTTGGGGCCTGGGACAATCAAGGTGTCCTTGAAGAGCAAACCTAGAGAGATTTGTTATGTCTAACCAGCATGAGAGAACAGCAGCTAACAGGCCACATGAAACTTCAGAGTTACACACTAGGCAGTACAGGATTCGAAAAATATAAAAGTTAAAACCTGAAGGCATCAGGGTTGTTTCCCATCTCATGCCTGACATTTTTTAGGAATCCCTGCCATCTCCAAAATTTTGAAGTTCCTGACCTTAACTTGGGCAAACAGAAAATCCTTTTCCCCTGAAATCCCTACGGTGCAGCTGCATCATCTTCTTTTTTTCAGGCTTACAGAGACAGGCTTGATGTTACCTACTCTGTGTAAGGCAGTGGAGAAGAATGCCAATGCCCCTGCCTCCCTCTGCTCCAAAATTGTCCCAGAATGCAGAAGGAAGACCCCTTTGCGACATGGAACAATGTTGTGCACCAGGGGGACCACAGGTAAGGGGCAGTACTCTGCATTGCCCAGGACTGTTTAGGTGCCTGACAACCGCAAGCTCTTGTTCATGATTATTCTGGGGACACAAAGGTGAGAAAATAGGAGAGGCTGGGGGTCCTGAAGCACAGAGGCTGTTGAAAATAAATACCATTTCTGTTTATTGTCTGTTGGGGTTTTTTTCCCAAGCCAGAACTCTCCCTTCTTCTTTGAGTGAGCAAAGAATAATAAAAAAATCCATATGCTCCCAGGCCCTCAAACATTACCATGGTCCCACACAGCTACACAGAGAAACACACACATGCCCTGCATGCATATGCACCCGTTGTCCCCCAGGTAATCGTGTCACAGGAGATGCATGTCAGCTTGAGTGATATTCCAGATCTGCCTGAAGGATCAAACATAACAATCAGGAGGACTTTTCCATGTGTGTTTCAAGGATGACAGCAGGTTGCCAAGGTGGCTGTTTCTCTGGCAACAGGAAGATGGGAGGAGCTCCAGCTGCAGGAGTGGCAGATGGTATTAGTGGAGAGAGCAAGGCGCCCTGTAATGCAGTGAGAAGGATGAGCATAACATGGAGGCTTCACTGGGGGCTGCCAATCACTTGAACCCTCATCATTCCATCCGGAGTTGCAAACACTCAGCATCTTTAAGGATCATGGCCAGCAGGACAGTGCTTTGAACAGGACCAGAGGGTAGAGAAGCAGTACTGGGGAGCGAGCCTTGGAATAAACAGGCACTCAGACATGAGTTTGCCATAGTGAATGGGACACCACATGGCTCTCACATTCCCACTGCTTCTCTGGAAACAGTCAAATTATTTCATCTGTCTGCTTCCTGCTCCCAAAAATCTGCTTTGCCTACTCAGATATCCCCACTATTTCCATATGCATATGTGCACACAGAAAATTCTATTTCCCCTCCTCATTTTCAATTCTCTTTGTGATGCTCACAGTGAGGATCTCATCTTGCGTGTTGAGCTTCCAGAAGCCTGGCTCCACGTCCCCTCGGCAGGACAGGCAGCCTCTTTCTCTACTCTAGTCTGAAGCCACTTGCAAGCAAGAAGGTGTTTAACCTCCAAAAAAAATTCCCTTCCCTCCATAAGCCTTCTTCCCATAGAGGCTGTTAACAATGACGGTCCTTTTCCGGTCAGTTGGAGAGCTGGTGTCTCCAACCACCATGTCCAAGTTAATTACTTTTACTTGGTCACTGATCACCTGCGAGTGTCACAGTGGAGGCACGCAGGCCACTCTCCTCCCTGCTGACAGATGCTTTCCTATCCCTGAGCAGCCTCCCGTCTCCCTCACACCTGGAAAAGCTCCTGTGCTCTGGAACTCGACTGCACCTGCACTGCAGGAGTTCTGTTTGCTGCTCAAAAAAGCTTGTTTGAAGTGTAAAGCAGATGAAGCAAGTCCCTCCAATTGTTATTTCCAAGCTGCTTGTTAACTAAGCAGCTAAGCTGGAAGTCAGAGGATATACAGGTTTGGTTCTGGGCAGTGCAGTGAGGTAGAGCTACTCTACGGCTGCAGGAGGACAGAGAAGTCAAGGAAGGCACTATAGAGAGAACAAAGTGGGCTCTCAGCTGCCCCCTTATTACCAGGCCTTTTGCCACGTTGTATGCTTTTCACTGCATGCAGCCATCCCCAGGGACCACAAGGTGAATAGTGGCACCTGGAAGAGCCACTGGGGAAGGTATTTGCTCCCAGGAATGTTCAGCAGGATGGCTTTGCAGGTGGGTCCTAAGGTGTGTTAGGACCCTTCCCACAGCAGGGATGAGCCTAGCTACCATGTAGGATAACACAGAGCATTTAATGAGCTGTGCCAGCCAGTTCCAACAGCATCTGTTACTTTGATGTCCAGTGCTGCCTCCTCTTGCTTCTGCTCCCAGCTTCAGGCCTGCAAGGACACTGTGGTTCCCTGACCTGACTTTTCTCCAGACGCCAGCCTCTTGCTTTCCCACACAGATAGCATAGCTGGCATGTGCTGGCCTCCTGTCCGGTCCCCTGATCTCTGACCTCCTTCTTTATCTCATCACTGGGAGTTACTTCTCACTTGTCCTTCCTTTTTTTCCTTGCCTTAGATTACCCCAATGCTGATCACAGATCTTTTACCCTCCCCATGAATTAAGCACTGAGTTCAACACCCACCAACAGATTTTCACAACTCAACTAGTTTCAGTTTGCAGAGCTGGGTTTAGACCATGCAGAGCCCCAGCAAAGTTTAGCAGTGCGGCACCAGAGTTACCATTCAAAGGAAATCAGGTTTGTCAGCTTTCTATTTGCTTTGCCTGTCCCGAGGGCCCATTCAAATTCCATCCCAGGGCTCTCACCCTCTTTCCCCCCTTGCCCATTATGCCTTGCAGGGCCGTGCTCGCTGCTCTCCACATCACAGCCCTGCTCTCACCATCTGCCTTGTCTGGAGCGGGAGTTGCTGCTTTGAGCCCCCCCACTGCAGCAGCTGCTCTTCAACAGAGGAAACTCCAGTGGGCAGACTCGTACCCCGCAGCGTGCAGGAGAGGGTCCCAGGCTGCTTGCAGCCCTGCCAAAGAGGGCCAAGCCACCTGCCCTGCACACCGGGCTGGCCAGGAGCCCCGCACAGCTGGTGTGTGGTTAACAGGCTGCGCAGGAAGGCTGGTTGGGCCAGGTCCATAGGGCTCCTGCAAGCACAGGGGCTCAGCCAGCTCCTGGGATTGCCTGTGCCTAAGGCTGGCTCTGCTGGCTTGCTATATTAGCCTTAGCGGAGCCTGAACAGAACAACATGATGAAACATGTAATTAAGATGGAGCTAAGGATGCATGACGAGGCCGACTGAGCGAGAAATGGATTTGATTTTTTTTTTTGTCTCCTTGCAGAAATCATCCACTTCAGCAGGAAACTACTCATTCGGATTTTTATAAGCCTGAATTAAAAAGAAATTATTGCATACAAATGAAAAGGTTTATAACCTGCAACCTCCTTTACCCACAAGCATTGCCTTTTGCCCAAAATAAACATATCACACACAATACGTAGTGCTCTCTTTTAACCTGCTACTCCAAAAATTAAAGGGCCACAAAATGGTGCCCCCCCCCCACCCACAGAGCGAGAACGAGAAGGGGCAGGTCCATCCCCTTGTAGGTATCTGCCCCCGATCAGGTCTCCTGCCTCCCTGGCAGAGCTTTGCTCCTCTGTGTAGTACATTCTCCAGAGCTTAGCTTTGTTTGCTTTAAATGATTAATGCAGCAGAGCTCACAGGTTTTCCTTGGAGAGACTTTTCCAGCCCTTATAGACCTCACAGACAGAAAGGTTTCCTAATATTCAGGCAACATCCTTCTCTACTCACTTTCATTTTATTCCTCCTTGTTGGTCCCACAGACCACAAGGAAAAAAAAAACAAACCCCTCCTTTCTTAGTGAAGCAGCCATCCCATCGGAGCAAAAGGAGAAAAAGGAATCCATCTAAAATGGAGCTGGACAGGTTGTAAATGGGATTAGGAGTCATGGTCACTTGAGGTAGCTGAGGTCGAGGCCTGACATTTCAGGGGAGTCACTTCAATCCTACTACCTATGACACTGTGGCTACTGGGCTCGAGGAGTGGGAACAGTTAGCATTCCTCAGTTAGGGAAATGGAAAAGGAGATCCTATGCAATGAAAAGGGAAATGCTTAAAGAAAGAAACTCCCTTTTCTTTCTTCTTGCCCATTTCCCCCTGCTAGCTAGTGTGCCTGCTCAGGACTGCAGTGGTCTGTGACATTGGCACCGGTGAAGGTGCCACAGCAGAAACTCAAAACAGCTGGGGGTTGTTCAGGGGAGCATGTCTCTGCCCCTTTCCTGAGCCTTCATTCTCCAGCTAGGAAGGGCATGTCCTTGAGATACTCTGCAGTACAAAGTGGGACTGAGAGTCCCTCTTCCTTCCTGGCCTTTGGAGATCCTTCTACCTCTTCCACCAGGAAGCCTCCCTGGCCCCACACTTGCTGCTCTGTGCTGCTGGCAGAGAGAAGGGTGCTGCTCAGCAGGGCATGGGGCAAGGCTTGGGCACTAGGGAGGCCATGACTGGGACCGGGATGGAGACACACCCAGTCCTGAGAGAAGCTAAGCAGGGCAAGGTCACCAAGGCCAGGCTGGTATGAAGGTATTGCTTATGTTTCACATCATGATACTGGCATTGTCTGTACCATGGCAGGGAAAGGAAGGGTTGTACCACGATGTGGACAGAAGAGATGAAGGGTGACTGTTACTCACGTCATAGACAGGAGGTGGTGGTGGGCTGGCGGAAGGGAGCTGTGTTTCCACCTTCTGTCTCAGGATATTTGGCTGGTTCCTTCTAGGGCACAACACCTGGTCAGGATGAGACACCAAATGACACATTTGGAGAAAACCACATCTCCCCAAAGCTAACATGAACACCAATGTCATATCAAAGCCAGCTGTTTGCACACCTCCCGAATGCTTCCACAGGAAAGAGTGCTGGCGGAGTCTGCACAGCATGTGCTGGTTACTTTCCTCACCACAGGGTTAAGTGTAGAGTCCAGTGACTTATATTGGAGCAGTGGAAAGGAGAACTGGGCTCTGTGTGTACATATCAAGCACTTTCACCACTGAAACCTTACTGGCTGAAGGGTGTATGTATTTAACAGCACAGAACAATGCTATGGGACAGGTAGTAAAGCAAGGCCCTAGTCATACTGCAGAGAGGAATTTCAGAGAGCCAAAATGCAATTACTTTTATCAGGATTTGGCAGGGAAGCTTTTTCTAATACACTGAGTCTACAGAAGAGCACCAGACAATCATTTATAGTGACATATAGTCAGTGACACATTAATGCACAAGTCCAGCATGGAGTTGAAGGGAGAAGGTCCCTTCGTCTGAAATGTTTCTTGCATTAGATGAGTTCTCCTTGAACACATTCCATTCACACACAGAGAAGGGTTAGCCCTGCTCAGCAAGCAAGAGAAGAGGCAGAAAAGGCAGAAGGCTTTGCTAAGTATCTCTGTTCTAATTCAGAAAGAAGTGGGATGATTATATTCACATCACATGAAAACGACAAACTGCTTTCCAGTCCATTAGTAACTAAGGAGGATGCTAAATAGCTTCTCTTAAAGATAAACATTTTTAAACCAGCAGATCTGAGCAAGCTGTGGTGAGAAATATGGGTTGTGTTCTGCAGGAGGGCAAATGTAATGACTGCACAATCTCTTCAGACCCCAAGGAGAGGCCATAAGTCTGAGATTTTCTGGCCCACCTCAAAACCCAGAGATGCCAGTTGGTGAGTCGTGACAGTGCCTCCCCTCCTCATCCCCACAGAGACACTGCCTCGGCAAACAGAGATGGGGGCCTGTCTCCAGCCAACTCCCTTTGCCTCTTACACACCTTCCCCTGCATCAGACTGCCTGCAAAGTACGTCTCACGAGACTAGCTGGGCTGCCAACTGCTGCCATTCTGTTTCCAACCTCATGATCTTTGACTGTGTGTGCTGAAGCCTGATGCTCCTTGGAGTCGAAGGACTGTACACACAGCACAGCCTCCACATAAAAATGCATGCAGACAGTCTGCTGCTGTGGTGGCAGAGAGCAGCTTGAAGGAGTTACGGGGTGTACTCCACCTAGAAAACAACGATCCCAAATTCCATTCTAAAAGACGTAAGGGTATTTTTAAGCCAGCCTTGGGATCTCTGGAAGAATGCAGATGATGCTATTTGAACACCTGAGGGTGGCAGTACTAGAAGCAGTAGGTTTTCCCCAAACAACAGGGATTCCAATATCACGACTCCAGAGGTTTTTCCACAGGGCCCATCTCATCCAGATCTTCCAGTTCTGCTTTTGGCTTTTCTTCTCCCACTCTCCAAATCCTTTCTTCCCCACTCCTGCTATCCCCTTTGCCCTCAGCTTCCCAGCTTCCACTTCCTTACCCAGCTGGTCCCAACCCGGGACACTAGTCTGCTCACCCAAGGGGCTCTGTCAATCCAGTCTTAAGACCCTCCTAGTGTTTCCTCACTCCAGATTCCAGTCTCAGTATTCCCCCTGAGGCTCATTCTTCCAGCCTCACAGAATCACTGCTGATGGAAGGTGTCCCTGGAGATTGTATAGTCCGATCCTTCTCCCTCTATTTTTTTTCCCCCCAGTTATTTTTAATTTCCACACAGGCTTATTTGGGATCCTTGTCCTGACCTTCCCCTCTCACTCTGTCTCTTAATGTTTTCTCTGCCAAACAGATGCCCAAGGCTTTGGCCCCCATCCCCATTACACTGCAGATTTTTTCTTCTATGGTGCCCGAGCTCAGGAATACAGCTGCAGTCTCCTCAAAACAGAGTAACCTCCATCTTGAAAGAGGATTAGAAATAGGGAAAGTCCTGCCATCAGGGTTGTAACAGACTCGCTTGGGTGCACAGGACATTACATGTCTAACCGGCCCCTTCTCAGGGGTTTTAGACAGTTGAACTGGTAAACTGACAAAAGCCATGACTGAGTATGCACAAACCACAATTTTCCAAAATTCTTTCACAAGGCTACATCTCCTTGAATATTCTCAGGGCCAGCACACTGCTAGTGTGACTCCTTGCCCTGTGTCAAATCCTTGCTCTAAAGCAGAGCATGCTGTAGCCAAAATGATTACCAGAATTGCTTTAACGGACAAATCACTTACTCGCTTTTGTCTTTCCTGTAATCTTTTCTTCTCAGAAAAACTGAACTTAAGAAAATAAACTGGATCAGACACCTAGTATGGAAAATTTCAGCATGAGGACTTCCAATTCAGCCAAGTTAGAAGCAAATGGAATTAATTCCTAGAATGGGTCAGGTACTGCTTTTTGTTTGGTTATTACTTGCCTTTCTTTTCCACAGAAGCAGAGCGGTTGCGGTGATGCTCAATACAGCAAGGAGAACAGTAAGGGTAACGAGGATTTCCCACCCATAAGAGGTATTTATATACCCTGTATCTGTAAGAAAGAAGGCAAAAGGTTCACAGTGTGAGTGGAAGTTACAATCCTGCTGTATTTTTAATCCTGGAAAGAAAGAGCCTTGAGAAAACTAAAATACAGGCATGCAGAATATGGTGGCAGAAATGCACACACCCTTCACACGTACTCTGACTGAAGAGAGAGCAGGGTGCAGATGCAGAATCACACAGAAGACACAGGGTATAAACAGCTCCACTTCATAGAGGAAGGTGACATAACCATGAGAGCCAAGAAATTTGGGAGATAGCGGCTGGCAGAGGTCTTTTGTGATATGAGCAGAAAGATGGTGGAAAGCACACAGGCCACGCAAACTGAGAGGGTGGGTACTGTAGGCATCCTCTGACCAGTATAGCAAAGCTACTTCGTCACACCTCTTCGCATTTACATTAACAAGTCCTTCATATCCAACAGTGAGTAATGTACATCCAGCCAGTCAGCAGCATGCACATCCTTATCACTTTTCTTTAACATTCCTCTTACGTTGCATCAAGCTATCCTTTGTTTTCCAGTGTGCTCATTAACAGACCAACCAACTCCTTGTACCAAAAGGGAAAAGAGGAAGGCATGTTGGTAAGTCCATAATCCGTTCGTGAGCCCCTAAAACTGAGCATGCTGAACCTGTACATGTGATTACAGCAAGCACCCTAATGACTGACCTTATCAGCTGCCTCTGTCATACTGCTGAAGGACAAACCGCACTGTCTCCTGAACACTGACACCTAAAAGCACCGTGTGACCCAGTGCCCAGGCTCCCTAGATAGATCCTGACTCTCAGGAGGCTGTGGCAGGGCAGATATAAATTACTGCATCTTCAGGTCCCCATCCGTACTTTGGGAGAAGCAGCACAGGTCACCTGTGCCAAGTGCATTCAACCCTGATGGCAGTAAGTATTGGGCATAAAGCATTATTCATACCTGACTTCATAGCATGTTTGGGTAGAAAAAGAAGAGCAAAGATCAGGTTTTCACAGCCAGATCCAGCTCATTTTTAACCTCCTGTCCTTCCTTTCTGATTGTTCACTTACCTCTAGCAAGGACAAACACTCCCTTTCCCATTTTTTGGATATCATTCCATTTGACTTCGCAGTAGTATGTGCCAGTAGAAGAGGTGTTTTCAAGCGGCATAATTCTGTAGTCGTAAGATAAGGCAGCAGTCTTATTCTCTTCTCCTGAAGGAATGGCTACATTTTCCGACCTATTATAGATAGATGTCTTCTGATCCAGTGAATTAATCCAGTAATAGTAGATTGAAAATTTGGTGTATTTTGGCATGTAAGGGAAGATAACTTTGCAGGGGATGGATACTCCTTCCTTGAGCAAGGCAACCCGGACTGGAGGTTTCTGCTGTACATCGACATTTCCCCCTGTAAGGGTAATAATTGTTAGCAGTCACCTAACCTCACTTTCAGTGAGAAGAGGATGGCTGCCCCAAAGACAGGATCACACTGAAAATAACCATACACCACGAAGCATGCCCATAGCATGCAGTGTTGGCCTTGTCAGAAGCTGAGTGATTCAGAGCACGTGCCCTGTGTGATCTGCCACATCTCTTGGGTAATTGCTGTCTGATCCATGATAGCCTGCTGCATTCACAAGCTTCCCCTTTTCTCTTGTGAGCTCCTCCATATAACACCAGCATGCAGAAAGACAGGAAATGAAGCAGGAAGTCAACTGATTTTGCAGTGGTGTATGAACGCATTTACAGCAGGTGAATAGAAAGTGATTTTCCAAGATAAATGCTAGCTGGACATCTCCTGAAACTCCCAAGGTATAAACCCTGCTTGGGAATCCATGTGTGGCTGTGTGATGGCTCTGCGGCAGTGAAGGTGTTGTATGCAAGCAGGTGTTATCAGTGGGACTGTATATTTCTGAAAAGCAAGTGAGGAAGGAAATTGCATATTCCGTACAGGGGCCAGCACCAGGGCCATGAGAAATAAGCCACAGCTTAATCACTCCAAACCTTTACTGCTCTAAAATGGGACCAAAGTGCAAGCCTCGATGCTAGATACGGGAACTATCTGCAGATGACTGCAGATCTTAAGTATTTATACATGACAGTATCTTAGGCAGAGATGAGAGAGCATGCCCTTCACGTGCTTCCTCCTAATACATACAAGGCAGTTTTAAGTGATCTATCACTGTAATTCAGTAGACAATGATGTCAGAAGTTAAAAGAGAGGACGAATAAGATGGGGAAGCACATCACAGTTCACTCCCTCTTTTGTTTAATAAAAAGGGAAAAAACCTAAGAGTGAGCCACAGGCTAGTAAGGAGACTGGGGTACAGGACTTCTTTGGCTTCCCAGCCAAATCTGGGTTCAGTATCAGGCAGTCTCTGGATCTATTTGTTCGTCAGCTGATATAACATCACATATAAAGCAACTTAAGAGGAGGCTTTTGAGAAAGGGAACTGGAAACTTACAAGTCTTCTCACAAAATGAAGGATTCTTTCAGAGACATGAAAAGAGAAGAGGGGAAAAAAGGGTAGAGAGAAAAAGTAGAGGATGGGCAGGCTTTTCCATTCATGCTTTTGATGGGATTCCCTGGCATTCTGCATCTGTGAACAGGCTCATTACAAGGTCTTAAAGCTGTCCCAGAGCACAGCCAGGCTTGCTTTTCTGTCATCATGGACTAACGCTGCATCACAACAGCAGCATCACCTCAGCACAGCAGGAGCTGGCATTGGAAAAGGCAACTCAGACTTAGCACTGCTGAATGCTGAGCACCGAGGATGCGTGGTGGGAGGCAACAATGGAGAGAGGGCACAGCCACTGCCCAGAAAGGACTGTTGGGAAGTACCACCTGTTAAGGAAAATTCTCTACAGATCACATAGCCAAGGACAACAGCCTGACAGCAAGGAAGCGCTTAGGTTACAACACCAGATAAAGGTTCTTGGCTGTAAAAGCAACTGAGATACAGTACAGTCCTCAGGGACATGCTCAGTCCTGTGTACACTACTTAGAATGCTATGGAAAGGTGGTAACAAAATCCTGCAGATACTGCGAGAGAGAGGGATAACCCAACTGGTTTATTCTGGGCCATGTTTTTCAAAAGCATTCATCATCCTTCTCCTCATCTGTACATAGCAGAACACACATGAATATAGTTTCTATGTAAGACATGGCTAAGCACTACTGTAACAAAAGAGAGGAAAGATCCATCTTCTTGCATTATCCCAGAAGCCACTAGCTTGAGAAGAACATACCAAGGAAAAAGGCAAACCATTTTATTTAGGTTATCTAACCCTTCTCCCATGTTCCCCCTTTCTTGAGGATTCACTCTCTTAGCTTTGAAATGCTTAAAAGACAGAAATAGCAGCAGTGTGCGAATTCCTAGAGGGGATCTCTGGAAATTAGCAAAAGATAGCAGCTGGAAATGCTCTAATATGAAAAAACATGAGAGTAAACAAAAGGAATTAAAAAGAAAATATTTGTTTACCTCCACACTGAAGCAACCAAAGAAACAGGAAGATGACTTTTAGATTAGGGGCCATGATGGGGGTCAAAGGCTGTAAGAAAGCAACCAGACACAAAGATCCAAAAGCCAAAGGAGATGGGGGTTTGTCAGGTATTTTCACGCCCAGGCAGCTGGTTGATCCCCTCCTGTTTGCGAAGGGACAGGCAGGGTGTACACACACTGCATTTGGCAAGCAGTTCCTGGCAGATGCAAGCTCTTCTGCTTTTTGGTCAGACTCCTCCCCACACCAGGGTTGATTTCTCTGTACTACAATGATGGTGTTAGACCTACCAGCGGGTGTCCAAAGATTAGACCGCAAGCACTTTAACACACAGAGCTTTGCCTCCTGATGACTGTAAAATATTGCATGCATTTAAAGCAAACTTTGTCACTTTCCACAGTGACATGAAAACTCAAGTGTGGGATCACCTGTTTTGCCTTCAACGCAGAAAACCAGTACACACATAAGTAGTCAGTACAGAGCAATGGCTCTGCTGTACCCCTGACTCCACAAAATATCCCTCCACAGCCAACTTCTCCACTAGGTCCCTTCAGAAGAAGGCACTCATATTCACAGAGTGAGAACAACCAGACAGCAAATTTGTGCTGAGCAGCTGGGCTGTTTCAGATCCACACCATGCTGGCTCTGAATCAGCTTCGCAATGCAGGCAAGCTTTAAGTAATCTATTGTAGGCAAATCTAAGGAGAGTCCTTTGAAGAAGAAAAACCACGTTTTGTGGGAGGCTCCTGCCGCCTATACTCACGAAGAGTCTTTGATTTTCAATGAATGCTTGTTTTTAGCTAAGACATCTGCAATGCAACAGCTGAGCAGCATCTGACTCATAAAAACTCCCGTGGCTGAGAGGTCTTCACTTCTCTTTAGGCAGCTTCCTCCTTTCACACTTCTTGTGAGACAACTGCACTGTCCACAAGAAAGCACTTTGCTGCAACTTTAAGGGTGCCCACTCACATGGGGGGGGTGCTGTGCTGCAGAGACTGGTCGGGGATGGCCACGTGGGGAAAGACCTAAGGCAGCAGACGAGCCTGTAAGCTTCGTGGATTCAAAAGCACTATCAGTTGTTTTATCCCTCCAGACTTTGTAGGAACGAGGTTTACTCCAAACAGCCTTTGGTTTACAGCATTTTTCCTCCCGTTCAGCCTGGGACAGGTCCCCAGGAGGAAGGGGTCTCGACACAGGGAGAGGCATGAAGCTGCGGCCACTGCAGCCCCGAGCCCAGGGATGGCTCCAGTACCTTGCTGAGAGCCCTGACAGATGGGGAGAGGAGCAAGGGGCTTTGTGCAGCTCTGCAAGGCTGGTGCAGCAGCTGCACTCCTCCAGGGAAGGTTTAGCTCAGATTAGCTAAAACCAACTCCTCTCCCGAAGACATGCCGATGTGAGCTGCACAGGGCTGGTCTTAGGTAGAAATCACTCCTCACAGGTCTTAATGCTGAGCAGCAAGGACAATCAAAAGCAGTAACAAGACACTTGGGGCCCACCTGGTATTTCAGATATGGAGGCACAGATCAGGCAGCAGTGGCTCTGGGGTCACAACAGTGTTCGGAAGCATTTCTCAGGCCTGAACGCATCTCAAGGTAGTTGGGGCAGGGAAGGAGAAGGGAGCAGAGGCTCGCTACCCTCCTGTGGAAAAACTCTGCTGAACAGTGAGGGCTTCCTCGGCTCTTATATCATGCTCATCCCCATGGTAGCACACAGCTTTGCAATTGCCAGTATTGATGTATTTCTAGAGGACAGAACATGCTGCTCCTGCCAGTGATGTGTTTTAACTGTTATCAGCATTTATCTGCTTCAGGAATTCAGAGTGATAAGTGGATTAAGTGCGGTAGGTTTGTAGGGCTGCTAGGTCAACATCGTCCTTCTGTCCTTTCTGTTCTCTTCCTATAAACAACCCTGTTGCCACTCGAAATGCCAAGTCCTAGAAATATCGCTGTCTGGAATTAAAAAAAAAAAAAATCTAGCATTTCAAAAGAGATCACACATAAGACTCAGCTGTGGGATTAAAGGCACAGCCAGGCCAGAAATACATTCACTGCTGGGATTTGCTATGGTAGAGCTCACTGAAAAGAAATGGCTTTGAAACGACTACCCAGCAGCTATTAACTGCGAGACAGGATGACATTCTGTTCCTCAGAGCCTAAAGGGAGCCTGAATCTTTGAATGTTAAATTCTAATTCAATTTGGTCTGGGGATTCTGAACTGAGTTTTAACCCTGGAGACATAAATGGGGGGAAGATGAGGAAAAGCTGGGGAGTTTCTATTACCAGCCTGTAGCGGGACTGAACCGATCGCCCCAAAACTTAGGTGGAACTAACCAGGATACCTGTGCCAAAGGAAATAAATTACAAAGCTCCAAAGGAATAGGTCATTGTATGACCTTCACTCATGCATTATACAGTACATTGGTGCATGCGAGCCAGTCCCTGCAGCATGATGAGGAGGGAACTGCCTGGCCAGTTGTAACCCCACCACAGCACTGACTGGGCAGGATCTGTATAGCTTGGTCCTTCCTTTGATGCAGCGAATGCTGACACTTCCTGAAATTAAATACAGGATTGAGGTAGATTCAAGCCAATTTCTGCCTGTAGCTGAAAAGCGGCTATTAATTTCACTCAAGCACTTTTAAAAGCCCACAATAGTGGCCAGCATTCCCAACGGTGAGGAAAAGCATGTTGTTCTGGCACGCACAAACGACGAGTTTGGGCAAGTGCTGCACCTACCAGAAGTGCCTGTTCACGGCTGTATCCAGCGTACACCCCCAAGTAAAGGCGCGCGCACACACGCACACACACACACACACAGGAGCCCACACATGCCCCCACAGCCAACTCCAGGGAAAGCATTAATTCAACCAAAAAGGCTGCTGCTAGCCAAGGCAAAAGCAATGCTGCAGAGACCACAACAAAGCCTCTTTATTGCTGAAGCGTTTAACACCACAACCATCCAAAAGAGAAACACCACTTGGCGCACAGAAGAGCTGCAGCAACTCAACGAGCCTGATTGCACAGAGCGTTTCAGAACATTCCCCAGCACGGCAGCTCTGGATTTGCTGCCTTGTCGGAGACCAGCTCAAACCCCCATTGCTGGAAAGCCAGCCAGTGGCAACATGTGCACCTCTGAGGATTCACAATCTCTTTGACTCCTCTAACCCCAAAATCCAAGGCATACAGTTTCCCTCTGTCTGGCGGCAGGAGTGATAGCAGAGCAAGCGTGAGCACGGCCGTACCTCTGCCAGCATTTTTTACCACTGTTGTGTGTCAAGTGCCTCTCAGCAGGGCTGGATGATGCTGAGGTAAAAGCTGCCAATGCCCTCACTACGTTTCTAACCATCGAACTGCTCTAGGGAAGAGACTGATCAGTGACTTAATGGGAAAACAGAAAATTAGAGGTGTTGACACCACCGTGGGGAAGGGAGGGGACACTTCTCTAATTCTCTTTCACCAGCAAAACAAGTCTGCCTCAGAAATCACCCACTCCTGCTTTTTCTCTATTCATCTGCTGGAAAGATTCCCAGGGACTAAGTTACCACCACAGGCCTGATGTATCCTCAGGGCCGTGCCTCAGCCTTGCGTGCTCCAAACCGTTGTCCTTCATAGGCTCCTTGTGTGGCAAGCTGTGGCGAGCAGGAATTCGCCTGGCGGGACAGCTTTGCCTACTCGGGGTGACACCTTCCAGAAGAACATCCACCTGGCTGGGCCTGGGGCTGACGCGAGGCCAGGGCAGAGCAGGCCATGTTAGGTCCGCCTGATGCAGGGGGCTAAACCTTCCTCCGGGCAGCCCCCCTCGCCCTCTGCGGGAGGCTGAGCCGCGGACACCGAGCCCCGGTCCGGCCGTGCCGCGGTGGCGGGGCAGGCACGGAGGGGCGGCAGCCGCTCCCGGCGACCCGCGCCCTCGCCCACAAGATGGCGCCGCCGCCCCGGCCGCCCCCTCCCTCCTTCCCGCGCCCGCCCACCCACCACGGGCCCAGGGCACTAGGGGACGGAAGGAGCCGCAACTCTGGAGAAAACGAGCACAACTAGGATCCACTTAAGGCAAAATTAATGCTAATTAACCGTAATCAACAGCTCGAAGAACAACTTTTACTCGGCAAGCTGCAGATACTGCAGTCGCAGTTCGCCCGTCAGGCAGCAGCAGCAGAAGACGGGGCGTGGAAAAGGAAAATGAACCTGTCTGCCGTGGGTGTAACCCATCCCCGCTGTGTCCTGCCCTCGTCGCCCCTCTCTGCTGCTAGAGGTCACTGTCCCCGCAGCAGCCCAGCCCAGTCCACCCCACATACACCTCTTGCCCCACCACTGGACGCTCCCCTCGCAGCCCTCTCTAGCAGCGGCAGCCGAGTCACCTCTGCTGAGCCCTTTTGGGGGGCAGCAGCCCCCAGCCGGGGGGCAAAGCACAGGGAGCTGCCTCCACAGGCAGCATTGCCTCCAGCCCTGGCACCGTCTCCACACTCACAAGCCATCCCTCCTATGCCGAGGGTGCTCTGGAAACTCCTGCCAGTGCTAGTGAGCACAGTTTTATTACGAATGACAATTCTCAGCTTGCAGAGGTCTCTTGGCACCACGTGTGGCTGCTTCCCACCACGAGCAGAGCCCAGGTACCTCTTTCATGCCACTGACCAGTGATGCTGCACTAGTCAAGGTGCTGGTAATGGTGTTCAGCTTGCTGTGGTTGCCTCAGCAGGGGCAGGCTCAGAGGAGTGTCCCCACAAACAGCCACAGACTCACACTCCTCGACAGCCCCCATGGGAGCATGAGAGCAGGAGTAGCAGGCACACAGTCCTCCCACAGTCACAGGATGTGTCACCAGCCCTGCAATGCCAATGACCAGGCCAGCCCAAACTCTCTCACATTAGCAGCAAAAATGCTGGGGGTGGGATGCTGGGCAGGAGCAGGGCATGCTGCCAGCAGTGCTCTCCTAAAACAGGAGCCCCTGAGCCCCTGCTCACCAGCTGCATGCCTTGAGGTGTGCACATCATGCCCTGAAATTGTCCTGACTGAAGGGCTGTGCATCCCCTCTGTTGGGAGTGAAGGGTGGGAGGCAGTCAAGTTTGGCAGGTGCTGAGTCCAGTGCAGGGCACACACAGGGAGGATCATGTTGGACAAGATGGCAGCAGTTGCAAGGAAGCCACAGGACTGGTCCCTGCCAACAATGGCCTCGCCAGATGGCCCTTCTGGTCTTGTCTGTGCAGGAAAACTGCTTGGGCCTCAGCCCTGCTTTGAGCCAGCCAGCTGTGCCAACCCCAGCTCCCTGCAGCCTGGCAACAGTTTCTGACTGCCCCCAGGTACCCAGGCCTGCACCACTGCTGACTCCGAATCTAAGCTACTTCCCCCTGAGCTTGTTCAAGAAGTCCCTGCACTCTCTTTCACTAAAACCACCTCGTTCTCTTCCCTGCTCCTCCTCTCCCTTTTTTCTGGGTTTTGTTTTTTATTTTCTTTTCCTTTTAATGTCTTCCTTTTTTTTTTTTTTTTTTTTTTTGTACCCTTTCTTCAGCCTGCAGGAGCTTTTCAGCTCAGGACATTGGGAAGTAGAACCGGCAGCACAGCTGCAGTGACCCTGGGAACCAGCATAGAACCCCACAGAGGACACTTGAGTGCAGTCACACCCTGCTTTAGATTGGCACAGCTTTCTTCATGCACACTAGGCTTCTGCCAGCTCCCAGGAGGAAAGCTGGGAAAGGATTAAGTAGCTAAGTATCTCATTGGCAAGTGAATATGTTGTTTTTTCCTTTCTATTAATTCCTCAACTTTGCTTTGATTGTGGACTGTGGAGAATATGCAGGCTGATACAGCTGTAATAGCACACCCTCCTAGGGTGGAAAAACATCTTTTTGCCACCAGGCCCTATTTTGGCTATGAAAACTAAATAAAGGATCCTGGCAAAAGCATGTGCTGGAAGAACCACATCTCTGCTAGGATTTTTGCCAATACAGAAATGTGTTTCATTCTGTTTTCCTCCCTACCCCTGAATTTCCCACCTGCTGTCTACAATCCTGGCTGACAGAACTACAGGACAAGGATCTGTAGTTTTGACCTAATGCAAAAGAAACATCACTGGGTTTTGTTTTTCAAACCCTTACAGACCACTGCTGAGCACACTGAGAGCATCCAAAGCTGCCACAGGCCATGGGGAGACCTGGGAGGGGTTTTGTGAACCTCTCTGTGGGCCTGGAGGTTAGGCACTGAGCCTGAACCCACTCCAACCCCTCCAATGGAAGGGGGTCTCCTCTCCCTGGAAAACTGCGTCATGATAGATGTGGGTCCCACAGGGATGAGATGCAAAAAACCCTGGAGTAGAAGAGAAAGCATATCCTGTCTGCATGGAGACACAAACCCCAGCGGGAACAAGTGCATGGAGGTGAGACTATACAGACACCATAGCAGAGTTCAGACCCCTTCTTCTGTGACTAACTGTACCTCCACTTGCTCTTTTTAGATATATATATATATATATGCATGTATAACCATGTACCCATATTTTATACCTAGCTACTAATATTGCTGAGGTTTCCCTAAGGCAGCCCCTCTGTGTCCCCCTACAGCCCAAGCAGCCATGCTGAGACCCTCTACGACAGCTGGGCCCATGGTTTCTCCTCACTCTGTACACTCTGGGGAGATCCTTCCCTACCCCGGTACTGCTTCCTTTATTATCTATGCCCAACTGTGGTTTATAAGTTGTTTAAATCTTTTCTAGGAACAGATAGAGATCACAATTACCCAGAATCCAAAAACGCAGACAGCTTGAAATGTGGTTAGACTCTGCCCTACTTTCATTGAGTTGAGAGCAAGGCTCTGCCAAGGTGCTCAGGGGAGACGAGAAGAGAAAGACCCATGTCAGCAAACCACCCCTTCCTCCCAGCCCAAGAAACAAACCTAACCCGTCCCCCTCCAATCTTGCTGCATCTGTTCAAACCACATCGCCTCTCCTCCTGGCTTGCCCAGGACTTGCAGGTGGAGCAGGGCATGGAGACATGGAGCCTGGGAGAGATGCTGTCCTGCACTGCAATACTTGACACAGGCACGTCCCCAAGCTGAGAGAGGTGCAAGGGATTCACTGAATCAGGGCCACAAGGATAGCAATGCAGGATGTGCTGTGGATAAAGAACGAGATGTGTCAGTAGAGTTTTTACTGTCCACACGCTCACTGACAGCTCTTCCCCATAGCAAGTTGCTCCCTAGGCTGGCAGAGCTGCAGAAGTGGAAGTGCTGCCTGGGACTTCCCTCCTGTGAGAAATCCCCTCCCTGCAAAGTCCACACTGGGTTTCAGAGCTGCTGTGGGGCTGTGCCTCCAAGGTGAGCTGGCTCCCTTGCACTGTCAGGCTCCTCTTACGCCAGTATTTCCAGGGATCTGCAGTGATCTGGAAAGGGATACTGCTGAATAAACGCCAGGGGGCTTTTTTCCTTCTCTTGAGTGGTGCCAGCCCATAGGACCAACCTGCAGACAAGGATGTGTGTTTCCTGCACCCATTTTGCCTGTGGTCTGATTCTGATAACCCTGGGCTTTTCTCACAAGCACTGATGGTGTTTGGAGGAGACAGGGCTCAAGCAGGAGAGAACAGCTTGCAGATACATACCTCCAGCTCTATGACTTTCTCCAAAGTAGAGAATCTCTGCTGAGTGATTCCACCTATATTCCAGGTGGAATATATGGAGCAGTACATAGACAAGCCACTTGCAGCCACTAATATTTCAAGGTACTACTTAACCCTGCTTGGAAGAGCTTGTATCAAGGCAAGGATCAGAGCAGCACTGGGATATTTTTGCTGGTGCTCTCATTAGTGGTAGCAACAGTGAGGTGTTTCAGGAGAAGGGCTTGCTGTAGTCAAAGCCATAAAGAGATGCTAAAGAAGGTTTCATCTGAAAGATAATATAGTCCAAGATCATAATGATATTTATTAACGCCACTTACAGGGGCTGACTTGAACAGCCTTAGAAGGAAGAATGAAAAAATGCCAGCAAACACATTAGGATCTCCTGCAAGAAGTTTTTTCATCCTATTGAAAAGCTTTGTTAGAAAGAATGATGAGAATGGTAATAATACGGCACTATAATTATACCTGATCCTTCTATAATCTCTCTCTCTGCAGAGTTTGGGAGCACTTTACTGCTATTATTGGATTTGAACAGTCCCATCTGGATAACATACGACTGATCTGTTTGCATGGCTTATTTTAGGTATCTCAGCATGTACATTAGAGTTGCCTTCGTATCTGGTTGACTCCCTGCACAGTCTGGAAGAGCAGGAAAAGATCTGCAGCTCATGTTCTCCACCGCCCCATTCTCCCATCCCAATGCCTTGGAGCGCTCCTTAGAGAAGACCAAGGATGAAAGGAACCATCAGTCCTTCCTAACTCAGTACCACAGAATGTACAACTGTAGTACTGAAGCACTTAGAGCATGGAGGCTGGATTTGTACCTGTATTATTCTAGGCTTGAGATTCCATGGGTCCCAAAACAACTCTAGATGCATTGAAAGTCTAGCAGCAAGGACCTGGCAAATACCTCGTGCTCTGTGATCAGAATAGCTGCTACCTGAACCTTTTAAACAAAGGGATGAACTGTGTGTTTCCAGCAGGT
The DNA here is from genome assembly GCA_013397725.1 of Rhagologus leucostigma. Classification (NCBI taxonomy): domain Eukaryota; kingdom Metazoa; phylum Chordata; class Aves; order Passeriformes; genus Rhagologus; species Rhagologus leucostigma. The sequence continues at coordinate 336,499 of VZTD01002139.1, forward strand.
ACAGAACCAGGGAAAGCGTGAAGGGCGCTCGCGTCTTTCCGGATTTAGCATTCCTTGCAACACCATCTCAGTTACAGAGATGCTGGCGAGCTCTCGCCGCAGCTCCCATTCACCATGTCATTAAATGAGCGACCATCAATGTCATGAACCTTGCTGTCCCCTTGCAGGAGCTCTTGAGTGTGAAGCTGGACACTTGCCACTTCACTCTGCCAGGGCCAGGAGAAATGAGACATAATTGAAAATAATTCAGCCCATACTTAAAAACCCTATATAAAAATGAGATTTTTAAAAAAATTATTAAGAGCACAATACAAAAACTATGGTTTACATGACTTGAACAGTTTTCAGTCTGAAATTCACAGCAATTTGTCACTAGTTTGCAGTTCAAGGAGGGAATGTCCCTTTCAGACTGAATCACCATAAAACAAGCACAAGTTGCCAGATTCTTTTGTTGCTCTCAGTGCTTTTTAGGCATTTTTTTTCTCCTGTGAACTGAAGAAGGGTTTTCTCCTGCATCCCTTACACATCCCACCTGGCCTCATTCGCAGAGACAGATGAGGTTTCCAGTGTCTGCCCATCCCTAAGGCTGTGGGACATCTTGTCAAGGAGTCTTGTAAGAGGACCCATTAGCCCTGTCTAGTTTTCCCCTACTTAATTTTTGGAGTATATCCAGTCTCCTCACTTTCATTCTCTTAGATTCTTCAGAGCCATCTCTGTCAATTTGTTTACTTCTAGTTTATTTTTAAAAGACAAACCCCCAATGGACATAAGCTCTCAAGTCCCTTTTGAAAATGCTGTCTTGTCTGTAAGTGCTTTGTTTGTGATCCTCTCCAATCCTTTAGGCTATTGTTTACAAGCTGGAAGGCATCTGCACTTGGGCTAATCATGCCGAATGCCAGCAATTCCCCCAGCATGATTTGTTGCACAAGCCAGTGGGAGCAGGGTTTGTTTTGATTACGTTTAGTGTGGAAAACCCACATTTTGCTCACATCAGCCTGACAAAACAGGGAGGCCTAATCCAAAATCTTCAGAGGGGAACAATAATCTGGTCATTGATTTCAGTAGCATCCGGGACCAGCTCAAAGATTGAGAGCTCTGATGGCAAGGGTGGTGTCTTGGGAAAGCAGGTAGCCCAGGAGGCAAAAATCTTTAAAAGTGAATGCATGTCATTTGCTCTGGGATGGATGAACCTAGGAGACTGCCAGTGCTATGATTCTCAAAGCTCTGGAGCTCCTTTCTGACACGCAGTTAGTCAGGCTAGGACCCCCCACCTCTGCCCCAACCAGCTGTCACCTCGGGCTGATGCTGGCCTCCCCCAGTGCCCTCAGCTGACAATACAGGCTCTTTCACTCATTCTGAATGATGGCGGTTTTTATCCTCAGCCTGTGCTGATGCTTGCCTCCAGGCATCAGATGGGTGTCCCAATTTTTCTGCTTGTGAAAGCTGGGAAGAAGCGCCCGAGGGCTGCTCCCTTTGGGGCTGCGATCAGACTGCTGGGGCACGCAACTGCACTGCAGGGGTGGGTGTAAAGGTCTGCCAGCTGCAGACCCCTCTGTCTCGAGAGGCCCAGCACAGGTTTGGGGAGCTCAGCACAGCTGTCCCTGGCCAAGCCACCGGCTCAGCTGGCCTGTGCTGCACCCTGTGCTGCTGAACCTAGGCTGGCTTGTTCCCACACTCCTGCCATAGCAGAGGTCTGCCCAACAAGGCACAGAACTCAAAGCTCCACCTGGATCCTGCCTCTCCCCTATTTCCCGACTCTGCTTTTCCTCCTCCAGAGGTGCTCCATCAATCACCATTAATCCCTTTTTGTACCCACATAGAGGTTAGCCTCGCTGGTGGCCTGTGGCAGAGATTTCCACAGCTTAAGCTACTATACGTCACACAAAGAAATGACTCCTTTGAGTCTTACACTTGAGTATTTCATCAGACGCCTCCCTGGATTTTTAAGAAAACACATGGTCACCTACTCCATGGCATTTGGTCTCTACAGAGCTCTGCCATAGACCTCAGCCATCTCTTTTCTGGCTGAGGAGTCCTACTATTGAGCTAGCCCTTGCACAGGAAGCGTTTGGAAGTACTTTGCTTTGCCTGAATCAAAACCCCAGCTCCGCCAGCCCCAGCTGAGATCAGAAGGCAGCAGGAGCCTGCCAAGACCCAGGCAGCTCTGCAGGGAGGCATCGCGAGTTTCAGAGAGACTCTGCCACATCTCCCTCTCCCTCTGACACCTGCTTTCTCTCTGAAGGCTGCCCTCAGTGGCCCAGCCTTTGCACTAGGGAATGGCACAGAGCAGGCAGAAAGCTCCAGTGCGTGCAGTTTTAACTGTACAGATGCCAAACATCTAAGGAACTGAGGCAAAACGAACTCAATCAGACAAAGCCATCACATTCCCCTAACCAAGGCGTGTTGTAAATTAAGGGGTTTAGCACACTTAAAGACTAATGACACAACTACACATTTTCAGAGGGATATCAGAGTAAGGGTCAAAACTGAGATCCAGCTGTGTGTACACAGGCTTTATTTTGAAGCTTGACTACCCAAGAAGAGTTCATTTCCCAATCACTGAGGATGACCACATACTAATATGTTTCTAAAGTGTTTTTGCACAAACTTGTGTCTTTCGGTGAATCTTGATCCCTAATGACATACAGACCCTTGTGTCAGAGGTAATCAAGTATTATTACAAGAGCTGATGGCTGTGGGGCCCCTCCTGAGCACACACATGGGTACATATGGAAGTTATTAGCAAGTTCCAGTGAAGAATTTTGGGAAATTAACCCTTGGGGCCCCAGAGCACTACCAATAGACAGCTAGTTGGGAGCAGACAGAGAGCAGTTTCCTGCTGGATGCCTGCAGCATATTGGGACTGAAATCCAGGCCCTTCACAGCATGGTAGAGGAAGCCCCTCTCACAACCGCTAAACTTTTCAACTTCTGCTGTTAGGAAGAACACTTGAAAAAAACCAGCTGCAAAGCCTGTGTAAGTTTCCTCGACAAACTGAAATGAGTCAGCTGGAGAAATGTATAACATAACATATAAAAATGCAAACAATTTTCTTCTATTCCCCAAATGGCGCTCAAGAGGTTGTGAGGAAGTTTGCAATTTCTTTTTAAGTCCCCTTAGGAGCCACCAAAAGAAACATTTGGATACAGACCACCAGGAGCTACTCCTGTGTGACAGAGGGACCCGTTCAGAGGCAGGGTCATTAAAGCGAACATCTCTCACTCTACTGAAAGCAGCAGGATAGTGTTACCCGATGGAAGTAAATTCTTACAGTTTTGCTTTGTACATCTTTTTTTCTCAAGAGCTGAAAGAAAACGGTTTCTCTTCCAACATCCAAGCGGAGAACGAAGGACTTTAACGCTTGCCTTAGCCAATGCACTTTTCACTTTCCTGTTCTTTCTACATTGATTTCCTTTCTTGCACCAATCCTGATCTGCAAAGTGACCTCTCCTTGGGAATAATGAGGATACTCACACATGATGTGCTTTCAACTTCCACAATATAACAATGCTTGGCAGTAATTCACTGCTTTTCATCCCCAGATCTCAAATCAATTCGCTGCAGCCCTGCATGGAATTGACTTACTTGTAAGACTGAGACAAGTGCTTGCTGTGCAATTAAAAAAAAAAAAAGAAACAAAATAAAGTAGACTTTATTAAAATCCAAACTATTTCCTTCTCCTGTGGTGTGATTTTCCTAAAGCACAATCCAGGCCGTAAATAGGGCTCTTCTGCAGCCCCCAGGCATACAACCCAAGATGCTTATTTGCAGCCAAATGAGAACAGTTCACAGCCAGGTCAGAGCAATACAGTTAGAAAGCTCTTCCCTCAGTGAGGTATAACCGTGGCCAGAAAACAGAAGCATTCCTGTGCTCGGTTCTAAACATGGAAGAAATTAGGCTGCTCCTCCACACCCCTGCTTTCTGAAGGGAAGGCAGAAAGGCAGCCAAGGCACCTCAGCAGACAACCTCAAGAAAGAAAAGGATCGAGGGGATGGACATGATGCCTGGGCCAGCAGATCCAGTCCCACTACTCCATGGCAGAGAGGGAGGGCAGCTGTCTGGCTGACCCTGCCAAGGAAGGAGCTTCACCCAAGAGCCAGGAACAGTCCCAGAGGTGCCCAGAGCCACCTGAGATGCTGGAAGCAAGCAACACTACACCCATGTGTCAGCTGCCACAGGGCATGCAAACCTGCAGAAATGAACAATCCCAGCTCCTGCTTTTGCCCTGGGCTGAGAGATGCAGCAGCTGCAGGGCCCCTGAGCTGCCTTTGGCCTCCCTGCAGCTGGGAGGAGCAGGCAGCAAGGACAAGATCACCACTTCCCTGACACTTAACTACCTTGGTTCATAAGCCAATGCCCTGAGCCAGGCAACCAGGCACCTCACCGCCAGCAGAGCAACAGAGCCCTCCAGAGAATAATTCAGAGTGTCTAAGTTAGACTCCTGTGATGAATCACAGCCTGTATCTCTCTCTGTGCTGACCACACACTTTAGTTCCTCAGATAAGACACCTGAAGACAATAGAGCAAATTCAGTGTACTCTCTTCCCCTGTTCAGCTTTTTTCTTCCATACAGGTCTGAAGAGGAAAGTCAGCATGAGCACAGCAGGCTGCCTGCCCAGCTGTTTAAAGGGATGTTTAGCAGCATATAAAATGGTTTGGCTCAAATTTTAGAGTATCTGAATGTCTCCTTTCATGTAGCGGTTTTCAATCACTTATTTTGAAGACATCATACCTGACTATCCCTGAAATAAACCATGACCCTATTTAAGCCAACTCAGTTCCTCCCATTTGTACTCATACTCACCAGTTCAAGTTCACTGATGTTGTGTCCTGTTCTAAGATCTTGAATTACTCCGTTTTTTTCAAACACTCAGTACAAATTTTAAGGTACTAAAAAAACCCTTCTAAAAATGTAGGGGTGGGATTTTAAGAAGTATTCTCTGTTTAGAAAATGTCTTCAATTAATTACACTACAAGATGAATTTAAATTTAACGTTCCCAGCTAGGACCACTCATTTATGCTCTGCTTTCGTTCTTTATGAGAAATTCACTTGTTCAGTTTCAGCTTGACTGCCACGCCTGGGCACTAAACTAACTGGGCTTCAACACTACAAGGGAATGAAGTTATCGCCATGTATTCACTGACTTTTAAAAATCAATATAAAAATTTTATTAAAATTTTAGAAGTTTTATATAAAAAATTCTTTGCCTCTTCAGAGGCAAAACCAAAACATCTTCTGATGCTCGACAGATGGCAGCAGCACACTATCAGATGAGCTTAAGAAAGGGTGCAGGATCCCATCTCTTCACACCCTGCCAGGGCAGATAAGACTCTCCAGACCAGGGTTATCTCTGCAGGAATGCCCTCAAGTACAGCGTAACCCATCTTCACTCCCAAAAATCCAATCAAATAAAGCAATGCAAAAGCCAGTGAAGCTGCATGTATCGTACACGGCTGCAATGGTTTCACTCTGGTGCAAACACCGGCCTCTGAAGTAACAGGCATGACATTCATGCTGCAAGGAGTGAAACGTGCTCTCGCTCCACCACAGCTTCGTGGGTCAGCACAAGGGTCACGCCCATCGATGTCCAAGCTGCACTGCTGTGGGACTGGACTCAGCTGCACTCCACAAGGGCAGATTTGAAGCAGAAATGAGTTCAAGCACTTTGGGGTAGAAGAGAATGCAGGGCTGACCTGGGAGGACAGGCAACTCACCTCCTTCTGAAGCTTTCAAGTTATAAATGGAGCAAAGAGCAGGACTTGGTGGTGGTGGAAATGCCTGTTCTTCAGGTCTAGCTTTACCCCAGGCATGTATGGGGAAAGTCACACACATTGTGTACGTAGAGGACACATCTGTCACAGCCACTGGGTTCAAGCTCTGCTCCCTCTGCCCTTCCCCCTCCTCTCCCAGCAGCCAGTCCAGCCTCACTGGTGTGGCACACATCCCACCAGCACAACCATAAAAGAGGCATCTCCCTTCGTCTCCCATATGAATGGCATCATCTCCCAGCCCAGGACAGAGAGGGGCTGGGACCAACGCCCCCCTCTGACCCTCCCCTTCTGTCCAGGGGTGAGAACACCTCTTTCCTCAGACACATCCCCAAGGAGGCCCCCAGCCCTGCTCTGTCCCCCATCATGGCACCAGCAGGGAGGCTCCGACAGCACAGTTCTCGCAGCGTGGGCACTGCCCGGCGGCTCCGGCACAAGGGCTCAGAGAAGACCAGGGGAGTTCCCCCCATCTCATCAAAGTGCAAGGGGTTGTTCCGGGTCCCCGCCACCACCAGCTCCAGCAGCCGGACCACGCAGTCTGAAAACCAGTTCTTGAGGCGGAAATAGCCCTCCTGGAAAGAGATTCGAAGGCTGACGGGCCCCGTGGGCATCCTCACGCTCAGGCTGAACAAGCAGTTCCCCTGCGAGCTGTCCCGCACCAAGTAGGTGCCTACAGGCTCCCGCTGGAGCTTGGCGTGAGCCTCCCCCACAGACAAGGGGCCCCAGTAGAAGTCACTGGCCTGGAGGATATTGAGGGATCGCTCCAGGACTTCCCACTCGCAGCTGCGAAACATCCGGAAACGATCGGGCAAGCCGGGTGGCGCGGGGCTGGGGAGAACGCTCCGATGCTGCCTTTGCAGACGAGAAACAGTGGTGCGTGTGTTGTGCAGATCATCTGGCCTCCCTCTGATCATCTCTCAAAGAGCCCATGAATCCTGGAAAGATGCTGCCTTTACCATGCTTCCTCCTTTGCATCCAGCCTGTGGGACAGAAGGAGAGTGAGGCAAACCCAATACCTTCTTCAGCCTGGGCAAGACACTTCACAAGGGAAAAAGACCAGCAAGAGTACCAAAGAGGGTACCAAGGACCTATTGCATGTCACCAAGCCCCAGCTGTAGGGACAACCAAGGATATATGTGCAGAAAGGGCTCCAGCTGGGTCCACACCAGCACAAGGTGGCACTTTACAGAGCTCTGCATCCATTGGGTTTCTGTGATTCACAGCCAGGGGCTCCTGCACACCCTCCAGCAGGCTGGTTTGAACCTAGCAGATCTCAGCATTTCAAGACTTCTCTCTGTTGGATGTTTGGGACTTTTCAGAGTGGCCTTGAGATTGGAAAGGGGAAATGACACCACAAATCAAAAATAGAAAGATTTCCTAAAGCAGGAAAAGTACCATTTACTTTTTCTTTCAGTGAAAGGTAGAAAGGTTTCCTCACACCTCTCCAACCCTTTCTCCAACAAAAAGATTGACAACAGGACTTAGCAAAAGCAGAACACAGGGATAAGCCTTTCTCACCAAATCCCAGGAACCACTCCCTCATCCCAAGACATGCCTGTTTCACCATGTCAGGAGAAAGCAAAGGTCTCAGTCCAGACCCCTTCAAGAAATGTTACATCAACTTCAAGGCTGGGACTACCATGAATGAGTTCACTTAACACTGGTACCAGACACTGCTGATGCCCTTCTAGACTCTTAACTTCTGTTTCTTCCAGAAGGACAACTCCCCCTGCCTGCAGACAACGCTGCCCTCTCCCAGTCACCATCCTCTAATGTACTGTCATGACCCTGCTCATCTCCTGCACCTTGTGTTATCACCAGGCTGTTTTCAGAAATGCAAATTTCTGAACCCAGTGTTGCCATCAGCCATCCAAGTCACTTCAATTATATTAAAAAAATACATATTCTAAGTGTGCGTATAGGCACAAACATAAAACCCACAGCCCCAAGCCAGAGGCTCATTCTGTGTGAGAAGCTGAGCTGTAACATACCACTTCCCCAGGCCTGACAAGTCAGTAGCTCGCCAAATGCTACCCTCGGTCCCTTGACATACTCCATTAACCCAGTCATACTCACTCACAGCACAGCCATGCTTGGAGCAGAACAGAGTGCTGGCACAGCCTGCAGCAGAGGAAGAGACACACTTCATCTTCAGCAGTCTCCTCCCCCCCAACAGACTTGCCAGAGCAACGGAGCTAGTATCAGGCAGCCCCCCAGGGAACGTGCAGGGACCTGTGGAGGGCTTGCTTTGCAGGGAGAGCTTTATGTTAAGCTTAGCTCCTCGCAAGGTTCCCCTGTCTCGCCCCCTTTGCCAGCTATTCAAAAGCCTCACATTCCTTTTGGTGCTCGCGCCAGCTGGGTGGCCATGCACACTCTGTGCCCCAGAGAGGACAAACATCTTTCCTTCACACAGGCACGGCAGTTCAGGAAAGCAGGCATGCGCCTGGCAATGCCTGACTACAGACATCTTTTCTAGTCTAACATCTCTCTCAATACTGAACAGTAATACCAATAATGTAGCTGCCAGGCACGTTTCATATATGGAGCCATAAGCATCCCTTCTAAGAGCAGCCTGGGACGATTATCCAGCCTATAGCCCTGTGATTTGCAGTCCACAAGCCGCTAATGTCCCTGGTACTATTCTGAATGCTGTTGATTCTGCCCTCTAGGTAGTGTCAAAGTAGGAGGGAAATTCCATGCTTAGAGAAAGGTGGGAGGGGTAGGAAGGAGTTAATCAAGTTGGGTTTTTAGTTTTCCTTTAAAAAAAAAAAAAGCAGCAGTTGAAAGCTGCTCAGACCATTCAGCAAGTCAGAATAAATCTTAGGTGAAAGTGATTTAGTGAGCAGGATGCAAACACAGTCACCACTACAGCAGCTAGGGCCATCTATCACCACCGAAAACTCAGCACAGAAGGCACCACAAGGAGTTGCAGCATCTCTGTCCCTTTCCTTCTCCTCTCTGCTGGGTGAGGAAGCTATAGGGCCCTCTGACATTAGCTCCCATAGAAAACAAAGGTCAATCTGCCAGGTGCCTCCAGGGCTGTGGCCATAGCTTTGAGAGCAGTGAGAAAGAACCTTCCTAAGCAGCAACTTCTCTTGGGTCCAAATGGAAATTTTGCCAATTTCACAGGTCAAGGTTGGAAATTTAATTCAAGCACAAAACCACTAGCAGGCAGCTGTCTTTCATTTCCAGGCTAGTTTTAAAAATAACAACAAATACATAATTTGTTTAAGGCTGCAGATGCTACTTGATAGGAAAAAAACCCCAAACTGGTTTGTCCCAGTTTTCAATCTTGAGTCATTCATGCAAGTCCTTTAAGAAAAATCCACTGCTACTAGAAATCTGACTAAGAACTGAGACTGTGTCATCATTTCAAATTCAAAGTAAATGCAAAAATAGCACCTTGACAATTTGTTCACTTGGTTTGAAATCTACATATAGGTCAGAGCCTCAGATGGGGGGAATTTGTTTAGCTTCAGTGACCCATTTCCAAGAGATAAGTGCCTGGCCTGCAGCACAGCATTAGTTACATCAATATTAGCCCTAGAAGTGCTGCCTGATACTACCTTTAAGGTTCACTTTTAACAGGTCAACAGGTCTTATGAGTACATGGCCTCTCACATCAAGGAGGATGTGCAGACCCAGGATCAGGAATAAGCCAAGCCAGGGGTGTAATGAAACACACGTGCATAATTAGTTCTGCTGGCTTGCCACACCATGACTTGCTTTCCCTCTTCTCCCCTCCAAAAAAACCCCAACGCCCAAACAAGTTACTACCTCCCTACTGCAAGTCAGAACAATGCTTGCAGCCAAAGCAACATACCCTAAAAAGCTGGTGTCCTGCTAATTAAAAGGCTGGATAAGTTTTCCCAGACTTTCTGATTTACTGCAAGTTCAAGAGCTTTTCAAACTAAGTGCTCTTGACACAGGGCATTCTGCTTTCCTCCTCACTCACAACCCAGGCAAGGCAGCGTATTTTATATAAGGAGACAATTCTAGTAAACCAGGGGACTGTACACAGCCTGTGGTGTCAGCCAAGCCAGGCCTGCTCCCTGGGGCTTGACAAATCTGGCATGTTCAACGGCAGCCTCAAGTACTCAGCTATGATGCATCCTCGCACTCTTCTTCCAGAACACTTGAAAAAGCTTACCTCTTTGTCTTTGCCACCCATAGGGATGAACTTCTGGATGTCAGGCCTGGAAGTGGTCCAAATTCAAAAGCTCTGATGCAGCACTTCCCAGTTTTTGCACAGCTTCACTTAAGAGCAGATCCATCCTTTGAAAAGAAAGAGACGTCCATCAAGCAGGTGACTAAGCCCATTAGTTTGCTGTAATGTGGATCTAAAATACAACAAATCTGGGGACAGGTTGTTTGTCTCGATCTCTTTGATCTGTGTTACTGTAGAAACACGTATATAGCACTTCAGATAGCAACAGAGACAGCAGATTATTGCTGTTGTTATTATTATTGCTACTTACAAAGCCATGAGCTGGTTAGGTCCAGGCAGCTTACAGGTGGCCTCAGGACAAATGGAAAGACCATAAAGTTGCCATCATCTTCCAGAAGCAGGAACCATAAAACCCAAATGCTAAGAGATGGTGGCAACAGGAATAAACATAAGCATCCAGAACAGCAAACTTCCAATTTGTGCTGAATCCAACATACAGCATTTAGAGTATCTTATTTGACACCACGTAGGTAGCCATTCACTGCTGAGTTATCCTAATTGTGACACACTCCATTCTGGCCAACACTCTTCTGCCCTGCTTCCCCAGCTTTCAAGACTTTTCCTTCTCACCTCACAGATGGAAAACTGAACCCACTGACCTGGTGGGTCACACCATGTGTGCAATCACGTGTCTGTCAGCGTATCCATCAGCAAGCTGAAAAAACAATCCCAGCTTTCTGCATGCCTTTCAGAGGCAGTCCCTGCACAGCTTCACTAGTACCCACGTAACATCACTTCTCTGCATCCTCCCCAGCCCAGTCCAAACTGTGCATACACCCCACAAGCTACACTGACTTGCAGCTAGCTAAACTGGAGGTCTATCTCATTATTACACTTTCCCACGACCATTCTATTTGGCTTTAACATCTCCCAGATATCAACCCTGCAGTTCCCAGAGCAGTTAGATAGAGGCTGGGATAATTAGAAAAAGCTCTCCCTAAGGTACCCTACAAGCCCTTGCAACAGCGTCCCTAGTCCAGGCAGCAGAGCCTGAGCAGACATCTCTTGTTTGCACGTCTGCATCCCACAGAAATGCGCTGCCTACTGATTTGTGGCTGGGAAGGCTGTTTCAAAGGAAGGCTTGAGCAAAGGGCTGGAAGAAACCTCCCTGCTAAGAGCCAAGCACGCAGCACTGGGGTTTAACGGTGGGCCAGCCTGGTTCCCATGGCCGCCGCCGCCTGCCACACACCGGCACTGGTTTGAATCGCGCTGTCACCGCCACGGTGCATGGTCACACCAATGTCCCCTGTCATGAGCACCCTGCCACAGCCAAGGTGACCAGGGCTGATCCAGAAAGGGATCACGGAGGGGAAAGGGAAAGGAGATGCACAGACACATGCGCCAAAGACAACAGAGGGGGATGTGGTTAGGGGAGGAATGTGGCCCAGCTCAGCCAAGAGGACCAATGCTAATCACAGCCAATTTCTCCAGCACAAAGCAGGCCTCGGAGACACTGCAGCTCCCTCTGTCTTTTATGCCACGGCAGTTTGATGTGAGCCTGCCATTATGTCTGACACACGAGGGAATATGTGGGAAAAAAACCAAGCCACATTACACATACATATCCCAAACCAAAACTGCATTTCCCTATGTAACCAGCATTCATGGATGCAATATTTAATAAAATAAGATGAGGCAGCAGACACACTATGGCAGTTCCTACTTCACACAGTAGAAACACAGTGCAGGAAGATCCTGGACACCTTGCAAGAGGACCGGTCTCATCAAACACTTCCCAACATTTTGGGGCTGGAGAACATACTTCAAAACCCACAAATAACTTTTCATGGATCTGATATTCATGTTTGGTACTTCTTAACATATTTTTCTATGACATGTGTTTTCTGAATTAATATGGCACTTTGCTGATAGGGGCTAAAAGGTTTTTACTCCAAGAAAACCAACAAGACAGTGTGATGTGTGCCAAATATTTCTCAAGACAGGGAAGTCTGCAAGCATTTTTCACTTCTCTGTGACATGCATTAAGAAAAACCCAACAAGGTGGCAATTTACAGGAAAAGCTAATTGTCTTTACTGGGCTAACTGAAAGAGCTGGAAGAAAGACACCCATTTTTAGGGTCCCCTCCTCACACCTTGGAAACACTATGCACTTTCAGAAATATTTTCAAATAAAAGAGCCTATTCCTCATCAAAATAACCCAGTGTGAAACTGTAATCCTGCCATTTCAGAATAACAGAGAAGCCTCATCACTTCCCTGAACTCAGAGGCTGCTCTGCAGTAGCCACAAGCAACTACAGCTTGTTCCACAGCAAGTAAAACTACCAGAACTACCATATGACTTCTGGCAAAGACAACTTCTAGTGGAGACTGAATTATTTCTGCCTTCTCCTGTAACTGGGGAAACAAGAAGTAAAAAAAAAAAGTTAGAAAAAGGAAATCAGGAAGAGTTACTACTACGTTCCAAAGCTGCAGCTGAAGCCTATCCTGCCACGGCTTAAGCAAAGAGAGTCGTTGCTTGCCTCTGGCCAACAGCATTTTTGGTAAGTGAGGGAAGCCCAGTAGCGTTGCTCCTGACCTTTGCAGTTTCACAGTGAGCAGCCATTCCTGTGAATCTCAGTGCTGCAGAACTACGCAAAACCTCAGCCCTGTGCTCGGCCAGGGAACACAGAGTCTGTGCTGCTGCCTTACCTTCCCTCCCTCCACACCACACACCGGCTCAGGAAGCAGCCCTCTGGAAAGGTGGCTGGAGCTCTCCCCAGTTTGGGGACAGAAACAAGGAGATGGGGAGAGGGTACAATGAGGAAGAAGAAAGAAGCCAAGATAACAGCAGTCCCTCATGTCTCCATACTTGAAATGCTCTGTCCCATCTCCCTGCTGAGAGGGGTATCAGTGGGAAGCGGGTAGCGATGCCCAGGGCTGCCTCCACCCGTCGTGGTTCCGCAGCGTTACCAGCTCCTCCCACACCCAGACCAGCAGCACAGGTACATTTCCTCTGCTTCTGTCTATTAAACTCACTTTTTTCAGTTGTTCCAGAACCCTGTTTGAGGAAATGAGTAAATCCTGAGACACAAAGGCCATCAGTGGTCCCTGTGACGACCATGGCTTTTTATCAAAATCATCACATCGAGCCAGAAAGGAATTCAAAGAAGCAGCTAACTCTGAGAAATGGGCAGTGTCTGCAGCTAAAACTGGTTCAGTATCCTTACCAGAACTATGCTGCTAGAGAAGAGTCCCAGGTGATTAACCAAAACGAGCACAGGGGGACAAGGGAGACACCCTACCTTGACTCTTCAGAAGGACCAGCTTCGAAAGATGTGAGGGGCCATTACGCAGCACCAGTTACTGTGCCTTCAGAGGAAAGGGCAAGGGTCAGAAAGCACAGACGCACCACAACACTAAGTTTTACAGTGGGGGATTTCCTGAGAGTCAAAAGTAAAAAGAATTTTTAAAAAAATTAAGTCATGAAAGGTTATTTAGAAATCTTAAAGTGACAGAGCAGGCAGACCTCCCACAAATGATGGCACAGAGATGCTGCCTGGCTAAGAGGATAGGCTTGGGGGACAACACAGGTCACACTGCAGGTATCAGCTGTAGGTGCAACAGCTTGCAAGGGCCTCTGCTGTGGATCAGAGATATCAAACACACACACCACAAAACCACAGTCCCTGGCCAAATCTCTCTACAACCTCAATAATCCTTCAGAAGATGAAAAAATAATCCTGGAGGAGCCAATATAAAGGAATATAAATTACTGACAGTAGGGCACAAATTTATATGAGGATGGCTGTCATGAAACTGGGACAGTAGGTGGCCAAGATAAAACAAAACCCAGAAAACATATGGCATTTTCAGTTTATCAAAAACAGAAAACCTCTGAGGGAATCATTTAGTTGAGTGGGATACCAACTAGTGGGGACAGGGACACTGCAGAAAAGTTACACAAGCAAGCAGATATTAATTTTTTTCTTGCACAGGATGTTGAGGAGATCCCCCAGTACTTAATGCTGATTAACCTGAAGTGAAAAGAGAGGGTGCTTTATCAGAAGAGATGGGAAAAAGTGACATTAAAGCAGAAAGCCAGCTGGGCACGGTGGACTATACTCAGAGATTTTGAATTGGAAATGGATGGTTGAGATAAAAGGAGAGGTGCTCTCTCAATCAAATCAGCTGCACTAACAATTGCCAGAGGGCTGCAAGTATTGTAAGGAACTTTTTTTGACATGTGCTGCTAAGGCAGGAGCAGCACAAGGCTACCTGGTGTGGGGGAGAGCCAATCCCCAGGCAGATGAAGAAGCAACAGATGACAGGACACACTTTGTGCTTCCCCAAAGCCTCCACACCAGAAGCAAGTCAAAAAGCGAGACACAGCACACGAGCTAAAGAGCAGCCAGCAGCACCCCAGGACCTGCACAGCAGAGGGGCAGAAGACATGGAGCAGTCATGCCACAGGGTGAATGGGAGGTGGAAGAGGGGTGGCCAGAGGAAACCAAGGCATTTCAGCCCCCGCACATCTGTTCACCTCTCTGCCACCCTCCTGGCCACTGCATCTTCCCCCTGGTTCGACTCGGCGCACTTTGCAGAGCATCCCACCTCACTCCTCAACAGGTTGGTGGGTACGAGCGGCCCAAAGGCTCCTCCCTCTCTTACGCAAGCAGCTCCCTCCCCCCGGACTGTGCAAACTTACATGCTGATCCAGGTCTCTCCCTAGAATTGTCTCTCCCTGTCTTCAAGCTGTCATTACTCACACCTCAAACCCCCGAGGTCTAACCCTGCCCCCCAGCAGGCAGCTTACAGCCTCAAGTTACTTAAATCTAGGCAGCCAACTCAAAACGCGGCGAGCCCTCTCCATCACCTTCCCAGGGTAAACAGTGACAAAATCACTTCACTCTCTGCAGGACAGAGAAGTCAGGGGTCATTCAAAATTCGTCAGCAGGAAAGCAGCAGGAGGTCAGGCAAGACTCTGTCCTGACACATGCAAACGCACACAGGCTTGTAGGAAAACCAGCTGGGTCTGTATTTTCAAGAGTAATAAATTAAGTGGCGCAGCTGACCAATGAGCTGAGTAACAGCGCTGAGGGTTCATTACGGAAAGCTCCAGCTCCAAATGCAAAAGCAGCCATTAAAAAACCGAAGAAGCAAGCGTGAGGGTGCAAAATGGATGGGTGGGAACATAACAGTAATGTCACCACCTGAGAGAATACAGTCAGTTCTAGTCACCTGAAATAAAAACACACAGAGCTGAAACAAAGAGAATAGGCCTAAAGATGGGTAATAAGAAGCAACACGTAACTGTACAGAGAGAGACTGGAGAAATTTCATTCTCAGTTTAGAGAGCAGATATATATACAAGGGGATGCCAGAGAAAGATTCAGGACATTCTTTTTGTATTCTTCCAGAAAACCAGATGAGAGGAAGTTCAAAGGTGACCAAGATTGAAAAGTAACTAATACTAAAACTCATAAAAGGAAAATCTCCAATCATATAGACTGGGGAAAGTGAGAGACTTGATCTGAGGAGACTCATTTCTTTTCTTTCTCAAATTTCTTTGCTTTGTTTCTGTGCTGTAGCCACCATGTCATGCTTTAGCACACCTCAGGCAGAGGAGTCCAGCAGCAAAGGGCTGGGTTTTTTAGCAACACCTTTTTAAGACACCTCTTAACCATTCAAAGCTAACATAACACTAAGGAAAGCCCAGCACAAGGCATAAATGCCCTTTGTGTAAAACTGAACTAGTAAACAAGGGTATATGAAGTCAATATGAGGAATCAACTATGGACCTGTTGCAGAGTTAAAATCAGCTCTGCCCATGTTTTCCCCATTCTTTAATGACTAAAAAGAACAGCACCTCTTCTTTGGATGTGCTGACTTGAATATCAACGTGCACCCTACACAAATGGCAGATTTCAGTGTTTACCACTAAAGCAGTAAATGTTTCTCCAGCTCCGACTTCCCTTCTTCTACACCACGAAATCTCATCAGAAAACAAGGAAGAACTAAAATATGGATAAAGGACAACACTGCTGGTCTGCCAAAAAGCATAAACAAACCACTCCTGCACAGTCAAACCTGTGCTCATCACCACTAGTGTGCCAGCTGAGGCAAACTTAATGCTGAACCCCCTTATCTTCAGCAAGGCACCTTCAGCAGGATGTGCAGAAGCCCAGCTACACAGTTCAGATTGCAAATCTCGGGCATTTTCCAACTGCTAACAGCCACACTCATTTTCTTAGCTTTAGCCTAAGTTTCCAAATAAACTTTGGTACTGAGGAAGTTTGAAAGTAGATCCAAACTGTTTCTGAACTGCAGAATCACACACACACAAAAAACCCCCTTGTTGCACAAGTCACAATCTGAAGTCAAAATTTTTCTTCAGCATTTGCAAGGAGTGAGGGGAAGGACAAAAACCCTCTGCAACAAAGGCAACTGAATGCTGCCAGCTTAACCCAATTTTGCCAGCCACTGCTCCAGTATAAAGCTAAAGGAGCCCATCTGCAAACTTAATAGTGGCACTGTTCGATTCTTCCCCTCAACTTTGCATGTGTTTGCGAACAAGCAGAAGCACACAAAGTGCAGGAGGAGCAGGAAGGGAGAAGGCAGAGAGAATGTGCATTATCAAAATACCTTGAGAGCGGTTCTTGGAAATGTGCAGCCTGCAAGCCTGTATCAGACACTCATTTCCTGTGAAGTGCACACAGGCCTTTTCATTTCTCCACTGAAGAGGATGAAAATAAGGGGCAGCTCTAAAGTCTCCAAAGACAACACAAACCAGCATTTAGCCATTCTACTAAAACTGAATTTTCATTTTTATACTATTAAATACCTATTGAACAGAAGCATTGATTTCCAGAAGTTTAGAAAGTAGGATTTTCTACACCTCTCACTTCTAAATCTTAACTTGAAACCTTGCACTTGGTCAGGGGCGAGGGGAAGGAAGAATTTTATTCGTCATCTTGATCACCCACTAACACAAAGTCACCAAATCCTGCTACATCAAACAGCACCGCATCTGGTTTTTTTTTTAAAGGCTGAGACTGATTTCAGCAAAATGGTGAGCTAATAAATACCTTACTGAGGCAGAAGGATGCCGGATATGCACAAACACAGACCAGAAGAGTAGGTCATAATGAAGTAGACTGACTGGATAAAAGGGGTTAAGTTGCTATCATACCTGCTTTCTGCCTCTACTTACACGTAATCAATGATCTAATTAATGTAGTGTTTAATAGCATTATTTTAAATAAATATGCCTCCTAATGACACACACACTTAATACCTTCACTCTGTAAAAACTTATCGTCCCTGTATAGCATACTCAGCTCTCGCACCATCCACATTTTAAGTTACAGAGATGCATGTGCCCTCCTCTCCCATCTTGCAAGTTTTTGGCAAGCACCACTAGCTAAGGTCTGCAGCGGCCTGGAATAACAGCTCAGGAACACACCACCTCCCCACAGCTTTTATTAATCTAACCACAGTATCAACCCGACCCAAATGATGTCATATTTAAGTATTGGAACTCTTATATCTCTTTATTGCTGACCAGAACAAAGCTGGAGGAATCAGGACAGAGAAGCCTGTGGGTGGCACAGGAAGAGAGGGGTGGCAAAGAGCTGCAGGGAAAGACTAGGAGAAAACAGCAAAACATTCCCAGCGGGGATAGAGAAAAGAGAAACAAGAGAAAAAACATAGCTCCAAAGGCACATTTTCTCCTTTGTTTCTCAGCAATGCAACCGCAGTATTAGTGACAACAATTAAGAATTTACACCACCCAACCCCAGCTCTATCCTTGCGCAAACCGACCACCAACTTCACAGAAATCCCAGATGGACTGAGGAGGGTAACAGGCACTGGCTGCATGCTTGAAGCTGTCATCTGGAAACTGAATTTGGCCCTCTCTGAGCAGACACAGTGAGAACGGAGACACACACCTGGAAGGATCTGAAGAAGCTCAGCCTCTCCCCAGTGCTCCTCTATGCCCATTTTCGGAGATCCCAGCACAGTTTACCTGTGCCTCCCAACACAATCTTATGGAAAACCCGTGTTGCCACTCGACCCCAATACATTTAAGTAAGTGATAACCAAGCCAGGTTATTAAAGGACATACAACATACTGAACATTAACAAGGAGCACAGAAATAACAAAGGCCCAGATCCCAGCCTAACTTAGGAAAAGATTGGAACCTGTGTGGGAGGTTGGCATCCCAGTAATCCTGTGGGTTTGTGCCCAAGAGCCTTCTCCTCTGGAGGGAACAAGAATACATACTTCAACAACTATGTTTTAAATCACATACCCAGCAGAATCACTCATGAACACAGAAACAAAGCTTGGCTTCATCTGCAGCGACTGGCCACATTTCATCGTAACTTGATTCAACCAAGAGCAACATTACGTGATAATACAGCCTCAGTCTCACAAACTTCTGTGCATGTGCATAATTTTTAAGCACATGACCATTGCCCTGCTGTGACTGAATGGGCCATTTGACATTCACACAGCATCTGAATTGCAGTTGCAATTGTTTGGAGAAAGAAGATATGCTTGCATACCTTCTTAAGGACACAGTCAACAGAGAATGAAACATCAGAAAACTAGTTATTTCTGATTCCACCCCATTTTACAGAGTTGAGTGTGGTCAACATGTGACTGGGTTTTTAATTTAAGTTCTCTGAGAGCTGCAAGAACTAGAACTAGTAAATGGCACTGTCTGGACCACATAGTCCTAAATAGCAGCTTGCTAACAATACTCCTTACCCTCAACTTTCCAGAACAATGGTCAAGCCACATCCCCCTTCTTCACCATGCAGGAGAAGAAAAAAGCCAGGGACATTAACCTAACATTCTTGAGTTCCTCTCAGTTACCTCTGGGGTTCATCCAGATCCTGCTTCCAAGCTTCTACTAAGCAGGGAGGAATATACACTTAAACTAAATTTTTTAAAAAGGAAAAAAAAGAATCCTAAGAGTAGCATGAGCTGAGGTTTTACGTGGTAACCATTCCAAAATTCTCAGTAACAGCGCGTGTGTTTGTGGGAAAAAGTGAGTAGCGGATCCTGCATGGCTGTGAGCACCATGACTCAGATTGCATAAAGAAGGAGGATTTAGCGATAACCTTTGCGATGAGGCTTTTCATGGGTGCGCAGCACTGATCTTCTGAGAAATGGCAGGTGAGAGGCTGCGTTCTGACTGTGCCAGGTCTGGAGGATGGCGAGTTTCTCTGCCTTTCAAGGCAACCCCAAACGGGCATGTACACCCCTGGTTCACAGTCACCCCGCTTCCCTGTAACGCCTTCACTTCTGGCAGGCAGCTCCCTTTTCCTTAGCTAAGACTAAGTGTAACACTCTGAGCACCGCTTCTCCAGTGCTTTATGTGAAAGGAAAGAAGCGGTGTGAAGACCAAGTTACCCGGACCTGTGCGGCTGCTTCCTTACAGACCCATCTAAGACATGACATAATTTGCAGGTTTCACTTTAAAAGAAGCATCTCCCTACCCTGACGCTGTGAAGAACACCTTGACAGCAGGACAGTCACCACGGAGCCTGCCAGGCTACTCCGAGCACCCCGCCGCCACCCTAGTACAGCACATGGCTCCCTTAAAGGCCGGCAGTGAGATGCCAGCACCCCAAATCTTCCCCGACTCCTCGGGAAAGCCCCCCAAGCCCCAACACGCTCCTTCTTCCCAGCCAACAACGGCCCCAGCGCCCCCAGGAGCCAAACCAGCGGGGATGCACCCCCTCGTAAGCCAAAGGGGGACCGGAGCAGACAGGCAGACGGACGGGCAGACGGACAGACTCCTCGCAGCCCGCCCTCCAAAAAAGGCCGTTTCCAGTTAACGCAGCACAACTTACTCTCGGCACCTCCGGGGCCACGGGCGGGCGGCGCTGCCTCCGGTGCGAGCGGGCGCTCAGTGCCGGGGCGACNGGCGGGCGGGCGGGCGCCGCGGCGTCGGCTTCGGGGAGCGGAGCGGCACAGAAGGGAGGGGAGGGGTAGGAGGGGAGGAAACCCCCCAAGTGTTTCTTTTCCGAGGAAGGAGACACGGGGGAGGGGAAGGGGAGGGGGTTCTCCCTCCTCCACCACCCCCTCTTTCCACGGCGTGGTTCTTGCAAGGGGGAAAAAAAAAAGTAAAGAAGAAAAAAGTTTGGGTTTCTTTAAGAGAAAACTTGGACGGATAGGGGGGAGAGAGAGGAAAAAAAGGAAAGGAAAAAAAAAAGATGCTGTGAAAGCCCCTCCGCTGCAGACCGGCAGAGGAACCCCACCGGGACGGGGCCGCTGCATCCGCCAGCCCCGGGACCCGCCGGAGCCACGTGTCGCCCCGGGGAGGCGGCGGCCGGTCCGGAGTTCTGCCCCTCCTCCCAGCCATCATCAGCTGCCCTGCAGCGCGGGGCTGGGGCATCGGAGCTCGCAAGCACGGGGGAAGGGGCAATGTCCAGGGCCGAGGGGAGACGCAGAGAGCTCTTTACATCAGCGGAAAACAGAGAGCCTGCCCCGACCTTCCCTGCCAGAGTTCTCCCAGCTCCTCTCGGGCACTGCAGGAGCTCTCAGAAGGACACCGGGCACCCTGGAAGCACAGCGTGAGTGGCAGGGTAGTGCGCACTTAAGGAGCGTACGCCAAAACGCACGCTGTTACCTTAGTGGGTCAAATTAAAATACTGGAAATCACGTACAAAATTACAAATGCAGAGAAATGTTATGATATAAAATATAAATAGTGCACCGCGTGGTGCATACTGTAAGCATATTGCTGCTCAGAGAAAATAGATGTAACAGAAGAAAAGATAAACTTCGGAATTCAGTACAAACCTCAGTTTAAAGGCCTAGCCTATAATGAGGCTATGATTTGATCATGTCATCAGAGCTCTCACTCACCTATGTATTTCCTTTAGATGCTGCCGAGCCTGCTGCACACATTCCCTGGTGTGTGCCTACCAGGTGAACTGCCCTGCTGAAAAAGCTCTATGCAAACCCCAAACGCAGAAGTGCTCTGGCTGCTCTGTACCAGCCTAGTGATGCAAAGCAGCTGTAATTCCAGCTTGAGCAGCAGACTAAAAGCTTTACAGCTGCTTGGCATTGCTAGGGAGCATAAAGCCGTCAAAAACACACCGCTGAATCTGATCTCAGCCTTGCCAGAAGTTCCACTGAGTGTTGAGACATCAGTTCTTGTTTTTTCTTTCAACCAAGCATGAAGATGTTGCTGACCACAGAAGAATTTCTGAACTTCCATAGGAATCTGGGCAAAGCACTTCATTCTTTCTCAGAGAGGCTTCAGTGGGAGGACCTGCTGCTGGAGCTCTAAATCACAGCAGGGATGAAGTGCTCATCTGTTCCATTTTTGGTTTTTAAGTAGGCTTGTCACACTTTTCTTTGTATTTTTGGATGGCAGCTTCAAAAATATCCTGTGGTTTGCTTTACAGTTGCCTAGTAGGGAGTCTCTTTCCCTCTGTGGATATTTATAACATTTATTGGGTGACTTCATAGACTCTTCCAGCCACCTTGCCTTAACGTTAAATGGCCTGGTCTAATCCTGCCTTTTATTCTTCTTCTTCATCTTTGCCTGTGAAAAGTTAACATCCAGGCTCACTACTCTGAAACCATCTGCGAGTCTTGCTCATATTTCTCTCATCCACTTGAGACCGTGACCTTGCAGCAGTTACAGCTGAAGCGCATTGCAGCAATCCTCTTCAGCCATAAAAGCCAGTGAGACATGTCACAATGACACCACTGACCGCAGTTTTCCAAAGTTCAGATTTGACCCACAGGGCCCAAAATGCGTTCAGGATCAAGGTACCTCTGAGGTGGCTTCATTATAGGTGGAAAACACTAGGATGCTGAACTAGTTTATGTCCTGTGCCATGAAGGAGGAGAAGGCGACCACATCATGCAGAAGCACAGGCTTAGCTAGTGCTGCATTTCTTTCCTGTGAGCCTGAAACCAAGTCTGGACGTGTTTAACGTGAAAAACAAAACCTGTCTTTAGGTGAGTTTTCTTGAGGAAAAAAGAATACCAGTAAATTCCCTAGAACCAAGAGACTTCCCATGCTCTCACCACTGGATTGATGATTTTTTTCCCCAACTGCTTTCAGTGCAAGGATACCCACCTGAAAGGCTTTGTGTAATGACGGTGACGATACAGGCAGGCTAATTTGAACACTGCCCACTGCTGCATCTCTGGAGAAAGCTGGATCCATCCTAAAGACAGTTTTTGAGATGCCCAGGATGCTGATGACAGCGTGACAAGGAATAGCTCCCAAGAAGGTGCCAGGATTTGTTCTTGGGATTTACAAGTTTTATCCTACCCCTCATTTTTTCCTCTGCCCATGGCTGCATATATCCTCACTATCCCCGATACTAAAACTTTAAGCCACATTAAACAGGAAAGCATTAAGTGATAGACCTGCTGACAGAATGAACCATTTGCAGAGAGTTTTGTCTGAAGTCCTGCTGCTGAGAGCAGTAGGTCTGAGTTCATTCTACCTTTGGATCATTGTTTTACTTTGTGGTGTTTCTCTGTTCTTCAGCAACCTTCAAGTCTTTGGTAAGTTCCAAGATGTTGCTATCCAGCAGCCCGAGAGCCAGTAACACCCTAACAGCTTCACTTCTTCACAGCATGCAGATTCCTTACAGCTTGCATAAGGTAGAAGGAGCCACAATCTGCCTATTTACTCCTGTCAGTTTGGGAGGTGTGGGCAGAAGAAAGGTATTTTGGGGCAGGTCACTGCAAACTACTGAATAAAGATGGTTTTCTGGGAAAGCAAAAGGCAAACATTGCCCCAGAGGAAGGGAGGGAATATGATGAGGGAAAAGAACTGAAGTGGAAATAACGAAACACTGAAAATCTGCAGAAGAAAGGAAAAGAGATACAAAAAAACCAAAGGAGAAGAACATAGATGGCACAGAGGAGGGAAGATGGATGAACACATTAGATCTATCAGTACTGACTTGCCCTTCAGCTTAGCAGACCTGTGCGTGAAAGTTCAGCTGGGGCTGGAGCACCAATTCCACATCACAGGTGACCAATTACTTAGGATCTCAGTGCCTTACTGGGCCCGCAGCCAGACCCAAACGTGTTGTTGCCCACGGGTGTGGACACCGGCTTTCTGGATGGGATGTGAGTAGGATATGAAACTGCCCTGACAGTGTGGCTGACCAAGTGGCCCAGACATAACCTGGGGGGTTCCTGCCAGGTGGTTAAATGGGAAGGAAAGGGAGAGAAGAAAGCAAGGGGAAGGCCTGGGTACCCTGGGATGAGAAGGGATGCAGGCAGTGCCTGAGATTTTGTACAGATAGGAGGATGGAAGGATGCTTGGGAGGCGAGTAGGAAATGACTGCCACCATCTCCTGATGTGCTGCAAGTCCAACCTGCAAATAATACAAAATGTACAACGTTTGACTGCAGTCAGTCGTAGGTAGTTTTTCCCTTTTGACCTTTCCTCCCCTTTAGAGATGGTCTCTCTCTTAACTTGCTAAAAGCCTCCTTTTAGGAGGTGCTAACAGCAAAGCATTACGAAGAAGGAAAAAAACCCCAACACCACAAAAAGAGAAAGCCAGGAGGACTAAACCAACACACAAAAATCCCCCAGCCCTGTTCCTCTGCTCCCCCCAGGAAAAAAAACCAAAAACAAACAAACGAAAACAATCAAACAAACACCTTTAGTGGTTTAGAGCGAGCAGAGGCTGTTTTAGTTCCACTCTTATGAGAAAAATTAGCACAAGTAGTGGCCCCTTTGCATAAAGCGGGGGCAAGGCCCCTCCTTCCTCTACCAGAGCAAGGCTCTTCTCAGTAACGAAGAGAAACTGCTTTCCAGGAAAGCGAAGGTACAGGGGCTGCCCAGAGCAGGGTGACCCAGCGCGGCTGCGGGGAGCCAGGTGCCGCGGCTTGCGGGCTGCCAGCCCCGGCTCGGAGCTGCTGCGCTGCCGTGCCCAGCGGTGCTGCGTGTCCCGGCCGATGGATGGAGCGAGGGGAGCCCGAGCCAGCCGCGCAGGGGGCACGCCGCGCCCCGCGGCCGATGCGCCTTCGTGCCGGTCTGCAACACCCTCTGCTGTTGCGGCTTTCCCCCGCGGCCGCCGCAGAACACGAGTTCTCGCTCGTTGCCAGCCCGTGCCCCTGGTTCTCCTGAGGGAGGAAGACCCAGCAGACGGCGACCTTCTAGGTTTTCAAACAAAGCATCAGGCTGCATAATCTGGAAGGTATTTAGGTCAGATTTAAGCAGCTGCAGTCTTTTATAACTGTACAGCAAACCGCTCCCTCACCTCTGAATCTTGCTTATATGTCAAACACCCTGGAGCAGTACAGGACGATGTGGGACAGGGGAAACGAGGTACCAGCCTTCCGCACCACTGGACACAGGTGTGAGCTCCTTGAGGCTCTGTGGCCCCATAAATCCATGACCACCCCAGGTAACTGCTCCCAACATTGCTGCCCAACAGACATGGAGGTAGAAGCTCAGTTAAGGATTTCATTGTATCCTCGAGGTCTATTGCCGCTCCTCCTAATCTCACATTTTCAGGACTTGACTGGAGGCCGAAATGGGTGGACCTTGCCCAAATCCCTTTGCTCAGAATCCTTCACTTGGAACATGTAGCCTTCAGTCCTGCCCGTGCTTTCCCAGATTTGTTCCCCCACACTGAGGTGGGTGGTGATGCTGAACCCCACTCACAGGACACAGGCACTGAGTTCACTCACTTCAAGCATTTCTCCAAAGCAGACACAAACAGCCAGGAGAGGCTGTTTGCAGGGAGTGATCCAAGACAGAGATCCCATAGCAGAAAGGTCCTAAGTCATTGCTTGACCTAAAAGCAGGGGCTTCCTCAGCTGAGGAAACCAAGCCTCTAAATGAAGTAAAACAACATAAAATGCAAGGAGTATAGCTATGGACTATAATTTTGGGAGTGGTTGCAGCAGAAACATTGCAGGCTGGTACCATCTGACAGCAGTGTCTATTGCAGCAGACTAATTTCCAGACCACTCTGCTTTCCAGATGATCACAGGACAAAGGACTCTGTCACATTAATCATTGTTGTTTTGTTAAACATCCCATCTTCATTAAAAAACTGCCAATGGTTGGAAAGCTGCCAGGACCCTAAGTAAACCACCGAAGTATTTAACTCCTTTCTCCATTATCGAACGTATACCTCGTCTCTAGACTGTTTTTTCTTGTGCCATTGTTAGGCAGTGTGACAACTGGAGGAGCAAAAATGCAACGCTACATAGGTATACTAAGGCTTTGATCATACTGGTCCTAAATGCTTTTCTCCCATAAAATGTCTTCCAACTCCTTAACAGGCCTTAAAGTTCTGCCAGGAAGCTTCTCCAACTTGTTCCCTTCCTCACTGAATCATAGATGTCAAAATTGGGAATTCTTTCACACCAGTAATCACCTCCATGGAATTAGCAGACATGATATAATCTCCTGCAATATAATCTCATTACACCTGCTCCGCATTCCCTGCTTATATATCGGAGAATGGAATTAGCCTTTCTCACTGCACTGGGAGCTCACAGTCAGCTGCTACTCTGCTATGACTCAGTCCTTCACCAGAGTCACTTCTTCCACAGACAGCGCTGCCAGACCAAGTGTGGCCCGGGTGGAGTAACTCACCATTGGGCTGTTTCAAAAACCCCCCTTACATGCTTGTATCAACTTTAATATTTTGACACTTGCTATCACGTCAATTCTCAGTCCAATTACTACAAAATGTGTTAATTTGGTATCATTCCAGTATTTTAAAAATCAAAACACGGTATAAGACTGTATCAGTTTCCTTGCTGGAGAGCTATTACTTCAACAGCTTTTAGTTTTGTCAGCCAAATCCATAACCCAAATCTATAACTTACATCTCCAAAAGTTCCCAAGCAGTTTTATAGATTCTTTCCCATAAACACATGAGACTTAGTGTTAACTAGAACTTTTCCCTTGTTTTTAAATGATCCTAGTATGTGCTATTTCCTTATTCTGTCAGAGGTCAATAAGGAGCTGGTAGGCCTGTAATTACAAGTGTAAGATTACTTGTGATTTTCACTATTATTTCATCTCAGCCTATGGGGAATCTGCCAGATTTTCCAAGTGAAAGAAGGTTAAGTCTACGCAAGAGCTGGAGAGAAGCTTCTCTTCTTCCCCTGCCACTTCATACATTACAATAGGTGCCTACTCTAAAGGTGGGTATGGGTTTTGTAGAGATCTGGAGAGTCGCTCACCTCACGAGTTAACCTAATCAGGCCCAGGGGATGGGAACCAGCAGAGACTCCTGAATCTGTCCCAAATATAATAGACTTTCTGATTAAGGAGGAAATGGAAAGCTGAGACTGGAAAGAGTTTATTTGTATGACAGGTGCTCATATATAATTTATATGCAATAAATGTTTCTAGCTATTTCATTAGTTGCAAATAAAGTGATACAAATGTGCACCACTTGGACCTGATGCATGGTGTGTGCCTGGGGCTGCTTCCAGCTGAATGGTGGTGGTTCATGTGGGAATGATTTAACACTCCAGCAGCCCTACTATCCAAATTATGCTGCAGGTTAATCCCTGAAGTAGATGCACTCCACTTTTTCAACCACTCATCGCTTGGCTTAAAACAAAGATTTCCATTTAAATTATCATATCGGCCTCACACTGTGGTGGGTAAAGAGCCAGCATCTCTTTGTCTCTCCCACCTTCTGCATGGCTGGAGAGCTCTGGAACAACTGAGTTTAGCTCAGCTGGTTACAGCATGATGCTAATAAATGAGGAGCACAACAGGTCTGGAGCAAGGGGGGAGAAACCAACTTAAGCCATCACAGAATTTTTTTGCACTTAATAGGTAAGCAATTTTTTCAGTCAGAAATTCACATAAATGAAATTCAGCAAGAAATTAGGGAAAACCAAAGAAAAAGTACACCACACAAGGTACCTGGATGGGTCTGTTGCTGTTGAGCAGAGCCCAGAGGCCCTGGGATGATATCCTACCTCAACTCTTCCCACCTGGGGAGCTCATTTAAACTCTTGAGACTTCCTGGGACCATCTCCAAGGCAAGCTAGATTTGTAGATGGAGCTGAAACTAAAGCCTGTGAGTCAGCATGTTGGAGCTGGTTGCATGATAACATGCTTCCCTGTGATCACTTTCTTTTTCCTGTCTACTATAGATTGCAGCATATGCTCACAATATGGGGCTTTATACAGAGGTGTGTCCTCTATATATCCTCTGAAAGAAATCAGTGAAGCTAGAAATAGCATGCTTTTTAAAATTTGTATAACTGCACAAAAGAAATTGGGGTACAGGGCTATTACTAATAAATCAACATAAATAGATCAATATGTCAGTACTTCAGTGCTTGAATCCAACTAGCTATGGGGAATTTGTCCCCTGGTAGCAATCAATCTGCTTTACTTAAAGTTTGCTCACCAGATCTGCAGCTAGCACAAACTGATCAATGCTGTTCCAAGTCAGCGGAGCATAACAGCTTTGCATGTCCCAGTGTTCACCCTTGCAGGTCTCCTGCTCCTTTGCAAGGATACAGAGGTTAAATTATCCTTTGTTAAGCACATGGGATATCTCACAGTAACTCACAGTTCTTTATTCAAAACCACCAGTCCAGTGTAGCCCAGCCAACACCTCAGCACCTTTCCAGGTGGAGTCTAGTTTGGTCCTCCACGAGCAGCAATTCCACTGCAGTAGCCTGTGGCACTTAGTAGAAGTAGATGGAGCAAAATGAATTCTTTGAGCCATCCAAATTCTGCTGTGCATCCGGCATAGGGCCCTCCCCTTGAGGGGTGGTTTTCCAGGCTGTGCTGGGGAAGATGCACAGTCTTGTAAGATGCTGGGCTGCTCTTTTAGAGGCGTAAGTAGCATTGCTAGAGAAGGTATGAGGGACCTGGAGGACAACTCAACAATTTGGCTTTGGCTAATAGGATGACAGTCCTGCCGCTGAGGGGAGGGTACAGAGCACATCCCAGTGCAATCTCCTCCACTTGGAGCTCTGTCTGAAATCACCTGTTCCCGATCATTTCTGTGAGGAATTTTTCCTTTCCCATCAGGCAGCTGCTGATGCAGCCTCCTACCAGAAGTGATTTAGGATGCCGGTCACAGGAGTCCAGCGTCACTAGAGAATGCATTATTCCCACCTGAGTCCCAGAGTCATCTCTGTGACCCAAAGCAATGAGAGCCCAGATCCTACCGGCTGCTGGAATGGGGGAGAGAACCCAGTGTGGTGGTCCAAGACCTCTGGGTGGTGATGTATATACCGCCAGGGCAAGCATTTACAGCAGGATCCCAGGATTATCCCAAACAAGGCTTGTGCCCAAAACCTGGTATTAGGTGGAGGTCAGGGCTGACAGGTAAACAACTTTGGTAACTACCACCTACCTAGAGTCTCTGTCCAGAGCTCTTGGCTGCT
The DNA here is from genome assembly GCA_013397725.1 of Rhagologus leucostigma. Lineage (NCBI taxonomy): Eukaryota > Metazoa > Chordata > Aves > Passeriformes > Rhagologus > Rhagologus leucostigma. Next base: position 364,827 of record VZTD01002139.1, read on the forward strand.
AACAAGCTGCGTGAGACCAGCTCCAGCACGTAGCACTCAGAGGATGTTGCTTGTGGGTACAAGTTCTTGTGGGTGAAGTTCCCCATGCCCCAAACACAGGTGGTAGCCAAGGCCTGGGGATAATCTGTGCTGTGCTTGTGTGGCTGACTGGACAATGCCACCACCTTCAGTGGGCTCATTTCACTGCTCCCCAGAAGTGGATCTGGCTCATGAGTGGCAATGGATTTTCCTGGCCATGGCCTGTTGTCCCACCAACCACTGGAGTGTGTGCCAACGGTCCACATAACTCCTCATGGCACAGGGTCCTCTTCCTCAAAAGTCATGCCATAGACTGAAGAACCACAAGCCTAGCAGCAGCCACTGCCTAACAATTACACTGCCGTCTGGTGGCTTCTTTAGGAGGAATTCCAGGAATTCACAAGAGGGCCCTGCCCTCTGCAGCAATTGATTATTGAGTGCATTTTACAAATCTGTTCTGCCAAGCTGTCTCTTGCTTTTCACCTTTTGTAATCAGCCACCCACCTCTGACAGTTGGAGGAGAGAAGCTGTAGAAGTTACTGTGGCCTCTCTCTGTCCGCAAGGATCCCCAGCACTTGTAGTCTGCTTTCGTGCTCCTCCAGCATGGAGGCCTAAGAAAAAGCAAGGCACTGGACACTTTGCAAACCTGTAAAAATTCATGTTCTAATGGTTCACAAGGAGAGGAGGCTGTGAGCTACATAGCACTTTTGTTTCTTCTCAGTGATGGGTCCCCAAGGTTACGTTTCAACTGCCGTGGTGCAGAGCCCATTTTGCCAGGATGAGTTAGAGCTAGGCAGGAGAAATAGGGCTGTAAGCTTCTACACTGGTTTCTTTCAAGCTTTTTAGGCTGTTCTGAAAATATATTGTGTAATTTAGGAGACTGATGTGCTGAACTGAGCATAGGGCTTTCAGTTACCAATATAAAAATGATTCCCTAAGAACATACATTCATCCTGCTTTCTCCAGCTGTTCCAGCAAGGGGTGCCACTGCTCACAGTGTGATTTGGCTTTGCTTCCTTTGACCGCAGAGTCCTTGACTGAAGAGAAATTGTTGTGGTCTGCATAAGCCCTAGCAGACTGACTGCTAGAGGGAACGAGAGACACCAGCAAGCAGCCATACTTGGGTATTGACTTTCTTGAAATTTGGTTTATGCAGACATAAACCAAACAAACAAGGTTTGTTTGTGTAACAAACGAGGCAAACTGTATAGAAACCTCTCCATCTGAGGGGGGTCTGTTTTCGGAGAAGAGGAGTGGAGCGGCTAAGGCAGTGCTGTCCACTGTGTATCTGTGGCAGCTTGGCCCTGTAGTAGAGTCAGTTCACTGCGATGGGTCACAGTACGGGAGGGTGACTCTTGTCCCTAAAGCAACACGATTCCAGCAAGCGTTAGGAGTTCAGAAGAGTCTCTCTATCAGAGAGTGACAGAAGTTCAGCGCTAGTGTCTAGCACTGGGCCTGTCTGATGTCAATACGAAGCTCCCGGGTCACAGTTAAAACACCTCACACTGTGTCACCACAGTACAGGCAGTTTCCATCATCAGTAACATGTCTTCTGGAGGTAGTCAGGGACGCAGCCATACCTCCTTGATTTCGACTCCTCAGAGATTCCTATCATGCCCAGGAAGTTGTTCGCAGCTTCAGACCCAGCAGCCATCGTTAAATCCAGGTTCCTCTTACTGAACCCGATCCAGCCAGAGGCGGGGACGGAGGCCGGGGCGCCCCGGGGAGGCGGGCAGCGGGGCGGTGCAGCCGGCCCGGCCCGCCCCNGGGAGCGGGGGCCGGGTCGGCCGTGGCGCTCCGGAGGCTGCTCTCGGCGCCGGGCGGGGGTCGGTCCCCAGTCAGCCCTTCCCCGGGGCCGGGACCAGGGGCTCCAGGGCGCCCTGAGACGAAGGCCCGGGTGTAGCAGCGCTTCCTGCTCGCTCAGGGAGGCCTCACCCCGAGGCCGGGGGGACCCCAGGGCCGGAGCCCCGCTGGGCCCAGGCAGGTCTGCCCGGGGAGGGCCATCAGGCTGTGCCAGGAGCCCAGGCCGTCAGGAAAGGGCAGGTCCGTGTTTGCACCGGAAAGCCAGCCCACGGTTGTTGTCAGGATCTGGCCCGGCGAGGGCAGCTGGGATCAGACACAGCGCCGTGATCAGCAGGCAGGGCCACGGTTCCGGGGTCGAGGGCGCTGCTGATGGAGACCGGCACTCCTGCAGCACTGCTGCTGCTGGTCCTGGGCCGAGCTTGAACACACTCACGGGGAGCCCCAGGCTTGGCTGATTGGGACCAACCGGGCCCTGACAGCAGCCTACCCCCTCTGTCCTCACGCCTTAGAGAAATATGGGCTCAGGAGGGACTTGCTGTAGAGTGATTTAATTGCTGTGCTGTCTCAGAGGGCTATTTAAGGGAGCAGATATGCAAGGCAAGTCACTTGGAAGGGGATATGACATGAGAGACTTGGGGATAGGGGTAGTCAGGTTGCCCATGGCTTGGGGGTAAAGGGCAAATGTTTAAACCACCACTGGAGGGTCCCTAGAGGCTGTGTTCACTCAGGAGCTGGGGCTTGAGCAAGGGTCAGTGATTGCCAGGTAGATGAGATGGTTTGAGGTCGAGCAAGTGCCTGGCAGGTTGTGGACCCATATCCCATGCGAGGTCCCTGGCCCTGAGGGGTGCACAGGCGGGTGGCAGCAGTGACCTGCCGTGCAGCGTGGAGCCAGTTGCTCTCGTGAATGTGCCAACCAGTGGTGCGAAAGAGAAGCACCAAGGTAAAAGAGGAGAAGGTGGTAACAGTCTAATGCTGGAGGCAGCATCCTTATTCCCCAGACTGTCTTTTTGGTCCAGGACAAGTGCCTGGCTGACTGCAGCTAGCTGGGGGAATTCTGCATGGTTCCCTCTTGTCAGATCTCCTGCGTCTTCTGGTCGGGCTGCAGCTGCTGCAGAGACAGAGAAAAGGCTTTCTCCTCCTGCGTAGGGAAAGCTTATTTCTTCCTAGGAGCATAGCTAGTACGTGCTGGGAGGAGGATTCCCCAAACAGGCAGTCAGGAACGGTAGCTTGGGATGTTGAGTGGGGAGCTATAAATCAGCAAGCTGCTAATTAAGACCACAGGAGGCTGGTGAGTTACTAAAGACCTGTATTACTCTTTTCAGAGCTCTAGACCATTAACAAGACCCCTGGGACCTACTCCAAGTACGTGACTCTCCAAGGACATCACCCTATTTTGGGCATGTTCTCAGAGCTGAAGTTCCCTGTGCCCTGGGGACATGTGGCAGCCAAGGCCTGGGGACCCTCGGAGGGACACCCTGTGCTGTGTTTGCATGGCTGGTTGGACAATGCCAACACCTTTGACAAGCTCATTCCACTGCTCCCCAGAGGTAGGTCTGGCTCATCAGGATGGCTTGTGTTGTGTGGCAGGGCTGCACAACTGATACTCTTTCCCTTTCAGGTTGTTACTATGTGGCAATGGATTTTTCTGGCCATGGTTTGTCATCCCACCGACCTGCAGGCTGCCCCTACCATTTCCTAGATTATGTGACTGACGTGCGCCGGGTGGCAGCAGGTGGGTAGTTGAAAGGAACCCTTGAGGAGGTGCTTGTGCAGGGGGTGCTGTATTGGTCCTGCTCCTTACAACAAGCAGGCAACATTTACTGCCAGGAGAGGAATCAGTTCCCTCTACTTCTCAGTTTGATGTTAGCCAGTGCTTTGTGACTGAATAAGCGTCCCTCTTTCTCACTGTTGTGGGAAAGGAAGAGACGGTAAGCCCTGGGTGTTTCTGTACCGAAAAAACAGTAGCGGTGAAGTGGTGGATGCAACTAAATAGTTTTGCCAGACTCGCTTTTTGTAAGCAGCCAGTGACCCCTAACCAGTGTTAGGTGTAAGTTGGAAACTTCTGGTTCTCCCTGATGGCAGTTTGCTACTTGCTTTAGTATCATACAGAGAAATCTAGAAGTCGAAGTGTCTTGTATTCCTAATAACTCCTGATGTAACTGTCCATCTGTATACTTGGCATGTGTGGTTTTACATCCCTCATTCAGTACACAAAAGAGCCTCTAGAAGCTCTCAGATGTTCCAGAGGGTAAACCCCATCTTTCAGGGAGATATATTTCAGATGGGCAGCACAGATAAAGCTGTATTTTCCTATAAGCCTCCCAGAGTGCCCTAAAAATGGACTGAAGAGCCTGATGTGCTAAATGGTGCAGAAAGCTTTCACTTGGAATCATACTTCCCTCAGTACAGCAGACCTGGCTCTGTGTCCTCACATGTCTTGCAGAATGCCCTGCAGCAGGATGCTCTTGTCAAGGTTTCTCTCTTCCACCAGATGCTGCCCAGTTAGGCTCCTCTGCTTCTTGCCAGTCTCATGTGTGGCAGTGAATGGGAATTTGCTGGAGTTTGTTTGACATACAGAGAGAGCTTGAGAGCTGCATGACTGAACTACCACAGAAATGAGGTGGTGAATGCTCTTTTTCTTTAAAACTGGCCTACTTAGCTGCTTAGTTTCTGGATTAAGAAGGAAATTAGTCGGTGCAAAAGGCCTCCTGGGAGAAAGGGCCCATGTCAGAGGAGAAGCAGCAAGATGCTGCTGCTCTGGTTTCTAATGCAGCACTATCTGTTTTTGTCTGTTGCCATTTAGCCTTGCAGTGGAGACGGTTCACCCTCATGGGTCACAGTATGGGTAAGTGGCTCTAGTTCTTGTAAGCTGTGAGATTAATAGAAATCAGTAGATAATTAACTTCCAAGACATGCTGCTAGGAGCTGTGTTGGAATATTTATTATATTATGTCAAGTACCAGGTTCCTGCTTGAGTGATTCAAAAATCTGTGCCCTTGTTTGAAATGCCTCTGCTTTCAAGACCGTGTAGTACAGACAGTGGTAACTCTTGCTGTGAGCATTTCCCCCACTCACAGGAGGGAACACTGATTGGCAAAGAGGGGTGGTCTGTGCAGGAGAATTCACAGCAGGCCTTCCTGCCTGATCCCCGCAAAGCCTGGGAACAGACAGCCCATTTGATGGGCTGTAAGCTTGCTGAGGGGAACTGGTCTCCAGGATCCATCCCTTTGAGCTTGGAGATGATTTAATTTTGCCACAATTTGGAGTTTGCTTCCTAGAGCTGCTCTGGTCACCGCTAACAGGACCTGCACACCAAGGCATTTTAAACAGTAACTCCTCCTTGGCCTTTGCTGCCTGAGGGAGGTGGGAATGGCACACGATGGGGAATACAGCATGTCAACGGCCCTGGTCTCTGCCTGCATCCTGTGGGCTGGGAAAGCTCTCCTCTGTACTGGGGCTTTGTCCCATGCTACAGTGCAAATTTTTATTTCTGAGGCAGCTCCTGCTCTGAGGAAGGGGAATTTCTGTTACCAGGGGCTGTTCTGTGCATAACTGAGCACCCTTTTCTCCTTTGCAGGTGGGGCTGTGGCAGGAATGGTGAGTAAAGCATCATTTCTTCATGGGGTTGTGATTCTGCAGCTGCAACAACAAATGGGAGAGGAATGAAGGGACAGACCTGGATCTCAGGGGAGGAGAAGCCCTTCCCTGACTCCTCTCCCATGTAGCAGGATAAAGACATCACTCAGTGCTCAGCTTTTCATTCTCTTATTGTTTCATCTCTCCTCAGTTCTGTTTCCTTTATCCTGAGATGGTGGACAAGCTGATCCTGCTGGAAAGTCTTGGCTTTCTTCTAGCTCCAGAGGTTAGATCTCATGTGTCTTTCTCTTCACTTTTTTAAAACAGAAAAATAGATGGGATTTTTTTCCCTTTCCCTCATTTGTTCAGAGAAAGCACTGATGTGACCACTTCCTGGCAGGTCACACAAGTCCCAGGGCTCCTCCTTTTGGCAGGCACTGATCTGCTCCTTGTTGCATGGACTGAAGTCCATCCTTAGGGTGGCACTCGGGGCACACTTGGTAGTCCCTTAGCACTGAAATTTACTTGTCTGTGCCAAGCCCTTGTACAAAGGAAACTGGAACCTCTGTCCAGGCAACTGCCAGCTGAGGTTATCTTTTTGCCAACAGCTTGTTGGGCGACCTGGGTACAAGACTGGTGGATTTCTTTTTCTGTTCCTGGAAGTTCATAAAGCTACATTCCCAACTTGCCATTACTGCTACCAGATGCTGGAGCTTTCGTTGGCAGAAATGGGACAGAAGCCCTATGTCAGAGAGACAAAAGATAACAAACTTTGGAGAGTTGTCCTCAACTCAGAAGTGAGGTAGGAAGGGTTAGAAAAGATTGCAAGCATAAAAACTTAGTAAGTTCACTACAGCAGTAATGATGTTCCCTTTCTCCCAGAAATGGGCATTTTTAATAAGATACCCAAAACTGGTACCAGTTCTGAGGGATGTTGAAGGGTGAAATTCCCTCTTCCACACTCTGATAAGGGGTAAAATCATTCAGAAGAGAGGGGTTACTCCTCTTCCCTGCCTCTCTGTGTTTCAGGACACTGAGGCATGGCTGAAATCTAAAAGGAGCGTGATTGACAGATTACTGAGTCTGGAGGCAAAGCAGCAAACCCCCAAGGCACGGAGCCCCGAAGCAGCATTGCAGAGGTGGGTTCCCATCCACCCTCTTTATTTACTATCTGCCCTCACCTTGACAGAGTTACAGCTGCACAAATAAGAAAGGAAAACTGCCCCTGCATTTCACCTTTCAAGTCCTCTGGAATCCCAGCAAGACCTTTTGCTTCTGCTGCCAGAAGCTGCTGCTTCTTCCTTCTCCTTTCTGAAGCAGCCTGAGAGCTCGCTGTCACCTTGTCATGCCATTTTTCCTTCGCTTCCTCATTTTTTCCAGCAGCACAATCTCTCTGCCATGTCTCCCTCAGGCTCTTAGAAGCAAACAGCCATCTGACAGCAGAGGGTGGGGCAATCCTGCTGCAGCGAGGAGCAACTGAGACACCCGCTGGTAAGGGGCTGTGTGGTGCTGGGCCACTGCTGGGTGTGGGAAAGGACTGGTGCCAACAGCCATTGTCTTCTGCAGGGTACAGGGTGCCCTAGCTACAAATTTACACAGCCTGAATGGGATCAATTAAGTCTGGAGGCAGAGTTCTCCATTCCCAGCAACTGAATTTGGTGCTCAAGTCCTAGAACAGCTGAAGAAAATAAATTTAAAAAAGGAGAAATATGAATTAATCCTATTCCTCCCATTTCAAAATGTCTTAGGCAGACCCCAAAAGTGAGTTAAAAGAGAACAACTCCTGCTCCTATGAAACATGAAAACCTTCTGGTTTTTTTTTTCCAGGGCTGGTGTATAACAGAGACATGAGAGCCCGTACGGTGAGCACTGCTCTTCTGACGTGCCCCCTGCTACTTTGGAGCCCTGAGCTTACAGAACACTCAGACAGAGGATGCCTGCTCACTGAGCCAGGCCCAGCCTCCACCCAGCCACTTACTTTCCGCTTCCCTAATTCCCACATCTCCTTTAAATGCTGCTTTTAAAAGAGCCTGCACTTGATAATTGATTCAGCTTACAGAGTCACTGGAAAATGTTACCACTTATTTTTTTTAGAAGTTCCTCTGCTCCAGGGCCTCCTGGCCACATTTTCCTGCTGTTATAACTCTTCAGGCAGCAGATGGATGGATGCTTTCTGTCAGCTTCTTTGTCAGGTGACCTGAATAATAAGGGGAGTGGAGCAAAGTCCTTAGGTTTTGTATTTTGATAGTTTTGTGCCACTTTTGAACAAATAGGGCCTCCTCTACCTGTGCTACTGCCAGGATATGGAAGCCAGGGTAATGTACTCTCTCCTTTTTAGTAAAAGGATTTTTAAAGCTTTTCTCTATGAGATCATTCCCATATGTGCTGCAGCCCAGCAGGCAATGTTGTTGGCAGCCCTGATACACAGCTGGACAGAAGGAGCCTTTGCAGAGCCAGCTACTCCTTTGTGCAGCCTGAATGCTTGTCATGTCCCAGCATGGAAGCTTTGGGGCCACAGCTACTTCAGCCTTCAGAGCCACTTGTGCAGGAGGGCTTGGGGATACTCTCTGCCCCCAGCTGCTGTCCCTAAACCTTGACACTTTCCCTGTCTTTGCACCTGCAGCAGAGTCGAGAGTTCTTCACAGTGGAGCAGTGTGTGAAGCTGCTGCAGAAGATCCAGGACCGTGTTCTCATCATTGTGTGAGTGAGGCACAAGCCAAACCAACCCTTGCTGTCTCCCTCAGTGGATGGACTGAAGGCTGGGAAGGAGTCCTCCACTACCCTTTCCTCTAGACCAGGCATCCAGACCTTTGGCCACTTGGCATAACGGCACAGCCTCACATGTGAGAAGGTATTTCCCAGTTCTCCACCACTGCCCTGGGTTGGGCAGGCTCCTGGAGAAGGCAGAGAGCAACTGGAACATTCTCCCAGCCTGGCACTCTACTTTCAGGCTGGAACTCCTTGGTGCAAGGCCGACTGAGGAAATGCTAGTCCTGCCCCATCTTCCCCATGCTCCTGGCTTCACAATCCCATCTCACAACTTTCCATTCCTTGGAGCTACAGCAAGGGGCCATCCTGGCAAATATGTGATCCTCCACAGTACCACACCTACTTGCTATCCTCCTGACCTGACTCTACCCCAGTCAGCAACACAGCCAACCCCCTTCTCCAGACCCCAAAACTTCTTGCCTGAGCAAACAGGTGAAACTACAGCAGTGTCCATCTCCTTCAGCTGGTCCTGGAGCCCCTGGTCTGACTGAGCTCCTGCAAGCTCTCCTGTGGCACCTGGGGCAAGAAGCTCTGGGGACATGGCCAGTGGCTTGCACAGAACCCCACAAGCTGTTAAACTGCCTGGGTGCATAGCTTGTTCTGCGAGTCGTCCTCAGCATTTTTCCCATCTCCTTGGAGGGCAAGGTGTGCAGGGCTCTGGCTACCTTGGCTGGTGCGGTGCTGTTAAAAGATTGTCTAGAAAACAAGGGGAAGTGCTAGCAGTTGAGAAAAGAGGTGCAGTTTTGGCTTCCCTGATCTGTTGTAGTATCATAAGAGGTTACGGTTATTCCTCCTTGTCCAGAAATGTAGCATTGTGATGAGGTCAAGTGCTCTGGGCCACAGAGATGCCTTCGAGCCTGGGATGTCTCCTTGTCCCATCACCAGCACAGCAGGAGACAGCGTGATCTTAGCTCTGCAGATCTATTGCTGACTTCTCCAGGGCAACTGCCCTGGTACATCCCTCTCTGAGCAGGGCATACCCTATTTAAATAAGCAGCAAGGAGAGGCAGAAGGGACTGAGAGGAGATGTGCAAACTCTTAAGGAAAAAGTTAAGAGCAGAAGGCAGAATGGGGGCAGGGAATGATGTTTTCAAACCAGTTTCAGAGCCAGCGCTGGGAGGACAATATTTAGCCAGTCTCCACTCTGATACTACTAGGCAGTCACCCAAGGTTTTACAGAGATAGCTTGATAGAAAATAGCTGCTTAGGCAAGCTGTGCAGTGCACTCTGACTACCACCTATGACCCTGTCACCCTGCTGTTTATGAGCAGCCTGGAAAGAACAGTTGGGACTGTCACCCCACTGTCTTGGGGACACTGCTTCTGCCCAGGATAGCCACAAAGACAAATGGAGGCACACTGAGTACTGTACTGAGCCTTGCTGTTGTTTTTCAGATCACAAGATGGACTCTTGGTACCACACAACCTACCCAGCAAAAATCACTTTGTGAAAGCCCTGCAGGAGGCATTCGAGTCTACCCTCAAAGAGGTGAGAGCAAACTTCATCCTTGCATTTCTATTTGCCACCAACCTGGGAGCAGCAGCTGGGAAACAGCTGATCTTGGTGGACACCCTCCACTAGGTGATTTGTCCTGAACAGCACAGCCCTCACACCGGGGGTAGGGGGGAAGACAACTTTGTCCCTGCTGCCAAAGTCCCAAGTTAGTACTGCCCTCTGGACCCAGCATTTCCCTGGTCCTCCTATTTCTGTCCTGCCTCACTTGATCTGCCCCTTCCCCTAAGTGTCACACAGCAAGCAATGTGTGCCTGAGGGAACTCTTTCCTGGTCCACATCTTGTGTCCTTTCCCTCCAGCACATCCAGCTAGTAGAGGTGCCTGGGAGTCATTTTGTGCACCTGAATGAGCCCGAGGTAGTATCTGGGATCGTCAGCAACTTCCTGACAGCACAGAACACCAGGGCCAGACTCTAGGAAGCCCTCGCAGCTGCAGCAGTCCAGGAGAACTGGGAGCTAACAAGCAAGCACCAGAATTGTCACCATTCCTACCTCGCATCCAACATCAGATCGTGATACTCTTTCCTACGCTTAGCTCACTGTAGGGTGGAAGCAGGTCTGCCAGGGGTTCTCTGAAGGAGAGCTGAGCAAAGTATCTCATTTGCCAAAGGGAGGAGGAATCCTTGCTCCACTTCCAGCTCTGTGAGTACAGGGATAGAGGCCCAAAGTGGTCTTCCCCTTGGCTTACTCCAAACTTGCACCCTGAAACGGAGCAGAACACAGGCAGAGGCATCCTCTGTGACAGCAGCAGCACCAGCTTTGGCACTGCAAGAGAGGTGGCTCATCTTGCCTCCTTCCTGAGGATGGTGTGGACAGGTTGCTCCCAGGATTTAACCTGCTATTTCCAGGATTTAACCTGCTGAAAAACAAGGAAAGCGTTCTGCTTCTCTGCTTACTTCCATAGATGTCTGAGCTCAGAGGGCCTCAGTGTCTCTGTTCTACTATGAGAGCTACTGTTTTTTTAAGAATCAGCTTAAATAAGAGCTCACCTGTGCAGAGAAGGCCATTTTAATGAACGCCAGACAATGTCCCTAATCCTCTAGCTGAAGCAGCTGCAAGAACTACAAATTACAGAAAAGTTGGCAGAGATTATTTCTGTCCTAAATAAAGATTAATGTCCTAATGTTAAGTCTGTCTTCTTCACTCTGTACAAGAACAAACCTCCTTTCTCTTTCAGGCCCCTCACCCAAGCAGCTAAAATGCATCTTGGGAGGCAGCAATTTTTACACACAGTCTGCCTTAGGCAGGCTATATTAAGGATCTGCCTCCTAGTTAAATTGATGCACAAAGCCCACTGAAGCAGGTAGGCCCGTCATCTCCGCAAGCAATGCAAACTGGATCTGCAGTGAGGTTTTAAGGAGAGAGTAAATCCATTTTATCTCAGCTCTCTGGAATTTATCACCACTTCCACCTTACATTCATAGTCACATCTCTAGTGAGGCTGCAGGTAGTAAAATAAATGTGTAAAAGCCGGGGGCTGGGTGGGTTACTTTGATAACACACCTACCACTATGTCCAAAGCTGCACAAATGCTATAGGAGCAGTACAAAAGCATTGCCCCACACCTACATGTGCCTGCTGCCATCCTTACCTGCCTTCTGTGGGCTGGGGACAGGTTAAGTGGAAACAGGCCGTGGAGAGTCTGGTTTCTCCTTCCAACCCAGGCTGCTCAAAGTGGCATTTATTTTTGCAACAGTGCTGGGTATCAGGAATTTCCCATGGCCTAGACATGGCTGCAGAGCTCCATGCACAGCTGGATGACTGGGCACCACAAGACTTGGCTGAGAGGGAGCTGCCATGGAGGGAATCACCAAGAAAAGGGGTAGGGCTCTGTACCAAACCACTGATCTTTCCTTGTGACAACAGGTCTAGGGACTTTGCAGTTAGGCTTCTCCTAAAGTCACTTCCCTCCTCTTTCCTTCAATAAAATGTGCAAAGGAGCACCAGCTTACAAGCCATGATTTTTACTGCTACCCCAGCACACAAGAAGCTGTTTCCCACAGGGGGGAGAAAGAAGCATTCTCATGTTCTGAAAACAGTAGCAGCAGTTTATTTACAGTTCTTCAGCCATTCCCTGCCCCTGCAGAGGCTGTGCTAGGTCAATCCCAGTTCTCATCAAGCTTTAGGAGGTGCGCTTTTGGGTGGCAGGGAGATAGAGGTTGTCACAGGATGTACCTCAGCCCCTTGACCTGACCACCCCGAGAAGTGGTGCCACATGGTCGAATGACAGAAGAGCAGGATACTGGTGCAAGTAAAGGGAACTCGCCTCCAGCAGCAGGTGCTGGGATCTCCCATTTCAGATCCAAGGGTAGAGGCAACCCAAAGCTGCCTCAATTCCTTAAAATCCTTTGGCAAATGGAATCAGTAGGCATCTCTCCTACCCTCTCCAGCACAGGCACCTGAGGAACAGCTCAGCACAACCTAGTATGGCCGAAACTTGCGCTGGGCTCGCATCAGTGCGATCCTCTGCTTGTCCTCCTCAAATTTCTTCCTCAACTGGGCAATGTCTAAAACACAGAGAAAAAGAAAGAACAGGTCACACGGGAGCAGCAGCTCTCCCTCTCCTGGGAGCTTCACTTCCACACACCACGAGGGGCTCAGTCCCAACAGCCGCAAACACACACTTCCCAGAGCAGGTCGTTTTACACCTGGGCTGAGTGCCAAGCTGGAGCTCCAGCCGTTCATCTCCGGCAGTGCTGCAGCTCCCTCTTGGGGAGGAATCTGGCTAGTTTCCCCCTTCAATTGCTGCCTTTGTGCAGACTGAATAAGCATCTCTTGGAAAACCACGACCTGCACACCCTCCCACAAAATATTCCAGCAGCCCTTGCTAGGACAAGTGGTGGCAAGAGGCCTTCCAAGAGCTGGCGAGGCCATTCAGACCCAGCCAGCCAGCTGTTTACTGGCAGCTGGACGTAGCCTCCACCGAAGGCAGAAGGATGCTCTTTGGGCCACAGTGTGAGAGACAAGAGACACTGGCAGGGGTAGGAGATTTGCACACTCACGCTCTCTCTTGCTCTCACGATGCTGCCAGGCATAGAAGTTGAGCAGCTCCTTTCGGGCCCTTTTCTGTTTCTCCTTCTCCAGCACCCGCAGGTTGGCAGCCTCTGTCCGGGGCAGGCCAGGCTTCCGGCCCTTCCGTGTCACCTTCACCCAGCCCTCCTCATCCGGAACACCCTCCTCCTTGGCTGCTTTGGCTTCTTCCTGTAAAGACAGGAGGGTGAGGCAGCCCACTGCAGATGCACAGCCAGATGCACAGCTCGCTCACAGCCCTCCCTTAAACACAGGCAAAGTTACAGCTCCTGCTTCCAAGCAAGATTTAAAGGAAGGCATGGGATCAGGGCTGTAGGCATTCATCTCCCAGTCAGAACACTGCGTGCCAGCCAGGAACCAATTTATTTGTGGATATCTATTGTAAGCCCTGGGGGAAGGGTCAGGTGTTGCAGACCAAACCAGGGCCTGACTGCCCACCAGCAACTGGGAGTAAAAAACCTCTGCCAAACAGAGGGACCCTCAGCCCTTTCCACTAAGGAGAGAAATCTCTCTTCTTTCCCTCTCCCCCAAGAAAACTGCTTAGTTCGATTCCCTCCCTAGCCTGGCCTCACCTCAGCCATCCTTTTATCATAGTCTTGCATGTAGGCATCCACCTCAGCCTTCAGCTCCTTTGGATCCACGATGGAGGCCTCATAGCTGGCGATCCACTCTGAGACAGAGAGGGCACAAGTCAGCAGTAGCTGCTGTTAGAAGCAGACTAGTGTGGTGCTTTTGGGCAGCTTTAGAGTGAATTCTAGAGTGGGGGAAGGACACACCGTTCCCATTTGTGTTCAGCTTCCCCCCTGCCACAGCTCAAACTGACTTGCAGCCGCGAGCACAACCAATCTGTGATGGGAAGAGTTTGCAACCTTCCCAGGCAGAAGTGGCCTAGCCTTAAGCCCAAAGGGCACAACATTCAGGGCTGTGTTTCTGTCAAGGGGTTATATGTGAAGTGCTGTCATCTTGACAGACAACTGGTGCCTGTTGCATGAGTCTGGTCTCTGTTTTGAGTACAAGACGCAGACTATCTCTGAATCTATGCAACACTGAAAAAATGTCAGGAAAAAGCACCCTTCCAAGTGACCCTATTCTCCCATAGGGTCACTAGACCAGACTTCAACACCTGCTTCAGTAAGGTTGCTACCCCGTGAATAGTAAAAGCACACAAAACACTGAACATCCCCCAGCTTAGAACAAAATGGGACACGCAGGGTAGGATTCAGCAAACGAGTATAGTTCTTCCCTAGCATTAGCCAGTAGAAGGATAGCTAGAGCTGACATACTGCTAATGCCGGTTTTCACAGGGTGGCTCTCTGTTGATATTAGCAAGGGACCTTCTTGTGATAGAGCCTTGGCTGCCTGGACACCTGCTGGTTTCCTGAACACCACATATGCTACTTGAAACCCCTAAAAGAAAAAAACACCCAGGTGAGTCAGATATGTCGGGGAAATTGGCGATGAGCAAGGAACTGCAGTACAAATAACTTAAAAAAATAAAATAAAAATCAAACCACAAGTGGCAGTAGGACAGCAAAAAAAAGACGGTGTAAACTTAAGTAAGTAATCATGTCACCCAATACCCCATATGGTTTCCTGTGCCTCATGTTCTGAAGAGAACCATTCAGTACTTGCCATCTTTTTCCACTAAAGCATCAGAATTCCTCTCCCTCAGGACTAAAGCATCAGTATTCCTCTCCCTCAGGAGCTTTACCTTTACAGTTTTGTGGTCGAAGAATTTGGACAGTTTATCCTTTTTCTCTCCTGGCCCTGGCTTGTCACAGATGTCCACAGACTGCACACGCCCGCAGCGAGAGAACAGCCTAGACAGAGAGTCCTTGACACGGACAGTAAGAGAGAACACGCGGTACAGCAAAGCAGGAGAGATACCTCCCACGCACAGCCTGCAGAGCTCTCCGGGCGGCTCTCCGGACGGTTCCCCGGCCCCAGCCCGGCCCCCCGCCCGCAGCAGCCCCAAGGCACGCCGGCTCCCGGGCCCCCAAGGCACTGCCCTCGGCCCCCAGCCGCCCCACTCACCGGGCCGCAATATGGGGGCACGTTGAGGACGAAGAGCGTGCGGCGAGGCGGGTGCGCGGTGTCGGCTCCTTCCCGCACCTGGTGCTCTTTCACCAACAGGCAGTGCGGCGAGCGCTGCCGCTCCGCGAACTTCACCGCCAGAGCTGCGAGGGACGCACCAGTCTGAGACGCCGCTGCCGCCCTGGCCCCGCTCCCGGTGCCCCGCGCCGCCCCTCACCCGTGTACCCCGCCGGCCCCGCTCCCGGTGCCCCGCGCCGCCCCTCACCCGTGTACCCCGCCGGCCCCGNCCTCACCCGTGTACCCCGCCGGCCCCGCTCCCGGTGCCCCGCGCCGCCCCTCACCCGTGTACCCCGCCGGCCCCGCTCCCGCCGCACGCCCCGTGGCGGCCGCCATCTTCTCTGCGCGCGGCGGCGCGGGGGCCGCTGGGAGCTGTAGTTCCTCGGGCGCGGCCGGCGCTGGTAATGGCGGCGGCGGGTGGATTCGCCGCAGCCCCTGGGTTGAGTTTGTGTTTTTTGTAAAAACAGTGTAAAACTCAGGCACTATCCTTAATCTGAGAGAGGCAAATAAATCTTAAAGAGATGTAGAAACATTCAAAGACAATTGTTTTTAAAGACTCTTGTTAATTAAAAAAACTCAAAAAAACCTTTACAGAGGAACTTGTAATGGAAGACAGGACCATTCCAAAAATACTGAAGCAAGACTAATGTACGAGGTGACAAAATATGACATGATATGGAGAGTTAACCCAACCAAATATCGAGTTAATGAACATTGTTGGAAGGTACATGCAAAAGCCATGAAAATATACCAAACTTGCACATTGTGGCATCACTTCAGAAGTCCTCACATTTTTGAAATCAAAAAACCCAAAACAAACAAAAGAAACACCGTTACAAATTACCTACCACTTGACCTGGTCAGCCATTTAATTTAATGTCTAAATTAATGCACACTAAATTAATGTGCAGGCAATTAGTATTTCATATGCAAGTTCATAATTTCTACCAGTCCAGGAAAAAAAACCAACACAAAAATTTAACCATGTTGCATGAGGATGAATGTAGACAGATGTGAGGTCAGAAGGTGGTAGGTACGAAACCATGATTAGCATGACAATTGCAGGACGTCCAGGAGAAACTGGAGAGCCAAGGTGAACTACCTGAAAAGCACTGGGAATAACCTGAAAAGGACTGGGAATAGCAGTTACTCTTGTTTCAGTGCCCAACAGAAGAAGCCAGGCAATGGTGCATTAAAGAGCTGACCAAGAACAGAATACCAATGTACACCAAGACACTGCTGTAAGACAAGTCATGGAGTGGTGTTTGGACAACCACTTAATTGACTGATTTATAAAAAATAATATACTGCCATAGATCACAGAGCTATGGAACAGAGCAGTCAGCAGTTCTCCCAAGGAAGTATGTCAATGTCATCATAAAACTCTCAGATAACCTAAACATAATACAGAGTTTAACAGTAAGTCAAAATGCATCTTGTTATTTGGCTTTTCAAATGGACATGAATCTATTAATTTTAAAAAATCCTTGAGTCTCCCCATTCTTTCAGAAGAGGCAAGAGATGCATTCACAATGCATCTTCACATTAAACAGTGTACTGTCTAGCTGATAATGAAAGTGCCCCATTTCACCTAGAACAGGTACCCTGATTTCAAAGCTGTTTTTGTTATAAAATTACTTTTTAAACGACTAGGCTGTCAGTAACAAAGGCTGCTTTTTTTCTGTGAAAAGACAATTGGAATTAGATGGACACAAATGGCTCCAATTTAGCAGCAAGAGTGAGCTGCTAATTTCTGTGATCCAGATTAAAAAGTGAATGAGTAACAGTTCTCTCACCCATATGCTCCTCTTGCTCTTCATCACATTGTCAGTTTTGAAATTTCTGTGTTCACCTAGAAAGTACGACTGACTCAATGTTGGAACACCACCACTTATCTTTAGCTGCTTCACAGTGTCTAAAAAGGCTTAGAATCCACTCTCTGTATAACAAACGTTTATTCAGAAACAGGTAATACATTATCTTCTCCAACCCCTAATGTTTCATGTTTCCTCTCCCTCCCCCCCCTTTTTTTTTATTAAAACACAGGTATTTGGTGGGCAATCTAAAAAAGGAGAACAATAGCTGTCTTAAGTCCCCTCCCCTACAAACATCTGCTGTTCACATAAAGCACCCTACCAAATCATGGTGTCACTGGCCTTCAAACCAAAGAGAGTACTCCAGAAAAACAAGTCCTGCCAAGTCCTTATTATTTCTATGGCTAAAAGGGATACAGTGAGATACAGGAATGGTCTGCACGAGCTAGATAGAGGAAAGAGGTCATACAGAACAAGAAAGCAAAAGAAACATAGGGTTGTCCAAGAAATGGAATCTGGACATCCAGGAGCTACTCAGCAGAGCTGAACAGAATGGATTAAGTTAGTCTCCCAGCTAGTAGGATCAACTTCAAACCCCAACCAGATTCTGGAAGTTGCTCTCAGCCTTCCTCTCTTAGAATACAACTTGAACAAACACAAACGAGTGGAGCTACCGGGACTTTCAACATCCAAGGCGCCAATGCCGTACAAACAATGGGAAGTACTGGAAGTGCCACCTAGTGGCCTGTCACACACACTCGCTGGCCCACACGACGTCCTCACCACCCTGCACGGGACTTCACACTCCTCTCCTGTGCTCCTTACACAGTGCCCTCTGCTCCTAAACCTCTCCCTGAAGCAATACACTGCAGCAATCATCCTCCAAATCCAGGCATGCCAGCAGCATACTGGCAGAGCAGCCAAACACTACCCAAATAGCATCTCTCAAAGAAATGAGTTCTCAGACACAAGACTTTGTGTGTATTAGGATCTGAAAAGGGTCCCAGGTCCTTCCTTTTTATAGGAGACGGGCTGAGTTTAGAAGGTAAGAAAGAAACTCACATCTGTGCATCAGCAGGAGGATGCAATATAGTCTAATGGGAGTCAAACAGCTGGGCTTCTTCTAGCTCTGAACACAACTGGTTCTTAATTTTTCTGTCCAGAAAGAGGAGAGCAACTGAGCCTGACCCTCCCGAGCAAATATATTCATTGTACAAATGCCAGAACAACCCTCCAGCACTACCAGAGTTCAAACATCCCTGCCCATAGCACAATGGCTGGTGCACTTGTGCATGTGGCCTTTCTGCCTGATGTTGCCGTTGGCACACACGGCAGGCAGCTCAGCTTTTCCCGCTTCTTCTCAATGTCACAGCTGCTGAGCAGGAAAGCGTCCAAGAGCCAGAAGGAAGAGGTATGCCACCAAATGCATACAAGTCCATTCTGTACAGAGCCCAACCTGACTTTGTACTCAGCGCAGCAACTTCAGAAACAACGTGATGCTCTTGCCTGCGCACAACCAAGGGGATGCACCTTTCAGTTAAAGGTCAGTCAGAAGAAAAGAGAAGGAGATCGCCACTCCTTCCCTCAGAGTCTATGTGCACTTTTAATGGCCACTGGGGGCTTTGGAATAAAGGATGGAGTTACATGGTATATGCTTGGTAATACATTACTGGCAGAAGGGGGAGGTTATTCTCTCGGGAAAAAAAATCATGGAAGAAAACTCCAACTATGAAAACAGAAAGTACACACACAAGAGGAAACACTATTGTACAGTAAGGTAGCGATCATAGAAAACAAAAAAATTCAGGATAGGCAAATGCAAATAACATCTGCACTCCTGCACTTTCCTCATCCCCCAACTTATATATGAGTTTTCCAGTCCACTGCTTGCTCCCCCCTCTCAGAGTTTAATTTTGAATTCTGTGGGCTGCACAGAGGCAGAGACCCCTGAGGATTTGAAGAGTGCCTTCAAGATAGTTTCAGGGTCCACTTCAGCTGGGGGATTTGAGGAGGCGCTTGCACTTGGCCGGCGTGGTTCCCCTTCCTTCTTCACTGAAGGGGTATCACTCAATCGGCTGGAGGATTAAAAAAAAAATTTTAAAAAAAGGGCAGTATTTAACCTCTCTTTACAATAAATAAATTTTAACACTGTCTGCATTTACTGTTATCAGTGCTGCCCCAATATTAGAGAGATAAAGGTTTTAAATACACTTTTCTCACAAGAAAACATCCTCATCTCAGATTATTTTTGAGCCTCAGGGCTGAGAACACTATGTAGTCAAGCTACATTGCACTCCACTCAACATATTGTGCCACAGAAGGGGAGAGAAAGAAAATTCATGGGACAGCAATTCTCAAAATAGAACCTGCAAAAGCATTTGGTCCTTTTCCCCACTGAAGGACACTTACAGCAATATAGGCTGGTCTGAAGTGATGACATTCCCATTCATATGAAGATTGCATTTCATTGGTTGACCTAAATAAAAACAAAATACAAAATTCATTCTATCAGAATTGGGGTAAGGCAAGATCCTTGAAACATCACACAACAGTGCAAGCAATAAGAGTTCAACAAGCTGGGGAAACACGAGGAAGAACAGCTGATAAATCTTTTGTTGCAAAACCAGAGCAACAGAAGAGCCACTGAAACACTCAGTAAAATATGAAGGATCACACTAATTCACAAGTTACACAGAAGTATGAAGCCCTTAGCAGGGACACAAGAGGATCTCCCATTCTTAGCTGTCTGCTCCTCATCTAACATCCATAACGTGTCCCTCGATCTACAGAAAGAAAAAACGGCTATTTCCAGCTAAAAATTAACAGTTCAACATTAATCTCAGTTTAGCATGGTTAAAAAATAAAATTGCATTATTCAAAGTTTATGGAGAATCTGATAATGTTTTACAAGTCCAATTCAAAATGTCTCTGAGTACACCCTGAAACTACTGCAAATGCTAGTTTTACTTGTACTTTGCAAGCAGCTCTGTAAGCAGGTAAAGCCTTCCTAAGGACTATCCAGCTCCTGGTACCAAATTAGAAATGAAAGAAATTTCATTTGGAAGTTAGACCAGGAGACTCATCAGGACCCTGCCTCCGGCTCTGAACCTTCTTTTTCTAGGAAAATGTGGGTGAGTTTTTTTATTGTGTTTAAATAAACTGTGCATATATTCAGCTAGTTACACAGCAGTTATCACCTTATCTGGCTCTTGGACTGATTTTCTGGTCTTTCTCTCTTGCTAGCATATTAGCATCTAAGATGCTTTTAAATCTTCCACTCAGGCAGAAAAGTCGTCGTTGATTTATTTATCCTAAATGCAACTCTGGCGTGAAACTTACCATCTAAGCACCTGTTGTTGTATTTCTTATATGCTGTGATAGCATCTTCTTTCTTCACAAATACTACCTCAGCCACTCCAGGGTGCACCAGCCGGGCTCGCTTCAGAGCACCACACACACAGAATAACTCCTGAGGGCAGAGAGTCAGTCGTGACCATGGTCACATCAAAGGCACTGCATGAGAAGGCTTTACTTGCTTCATCACACCACCCATCCTGCTTATTAAACACCCGATAGGATCTGGACACTTGTCTTACTGTGTTTGTTATGGCATAAGTACTTGGCACTAGTAATAGAGACTACACAAGCAGGGAAGTTCAGGGCCAGTACCCAGTAGTGTTTTTTACACAGGAAGACCAGATTCATTCTCAGCCCAGTGAGAATGGAAGCTCCTAGATAATTTGGATGGAGGCATAAGTTTGGGTAGAAGCATCATTTGGCATGAACTATTCTTCTGTGATGTCAGGTATCTCAAAATACTCCGCGGGATTTTGTCCCATTTTCTTAAGCACATGCTTTTTAAAAAAATGTAAACAAACCCCAAACAATCAGGAACCCTTGAAGTTTTTGCAAGGACAGTAAACCCACATCACACCCCTCTTCACTGCATTCACCATAGATCAAGTGATTTATCAAAAGAGGTAAGATAAGGAAAGGAAGTGTCACTCATGCACAGTCTGGCAGTAAGCAACACTCACAACAATATCTTCCTCTGTGACTCGAGGATGCAGATTATTTACGGTCATCTTTGTGCCTTCCAAAGGACTGAACGCCAGCTGCCAACACAAACAAATGCATCACATGAAAAAGGTCAGAAATACAGCACACAATACAGCACAGCAGAGAAAGTAATAAAAAGTCACTAAGGGTACGACTGTACACACACACAAAGGAGAGAGCTACAGCCAGTAATGGGAAGTATCCATGTTTACTAAAGCCCAGCTCATCTGATGGCAAAAAGGAGCTCCTTTTCCATGCTAGTTTCTCTTTGAAGTAACTTTTCACTCTTTTTCCCAATAATAACACTAACTTAATCTGCATACACACTACTCTGTTCATGCCCACACTTTTAATAGCCTGTCTCTGTTGTACTCTACACCAGCCAGCAAACCCCAAAATACAGCTCCAGCCTCTCAAGAGCACGCTGAACTCAACACTCCTAGGAACACCTGGTGGGTTACTTGTACCAAACATCAGGCAGTTTGGCAAAGCAATTCCAGGCAGGCTGTCTACAAATTGCTTGGGAGGTCTCATGTGTACAGCAAGAAGCTGTATTTGGAAGAACTCTTCTTTCTCCTTGCTAGCTGGAGTGGATATACAACATACAACGTATCAAATAGTGTTAAAACACTACTCCTAGGGACATGAAAGCCCACCAAGGAGTGTCCACACAACTGCCACCTCCCTATAATATGGATTCCTCCAGGACCATGTGAAGGGAAAGGATGTTTAGACAGGTTTCAAATTCTTGGGACATGGACTGCAGTTATCAGAATAACCTTGATGATGTCCCAGAAGTAATGGTGAAAGGCAGGCAGAAATGAGCTGCTCACGTGTCCGATGAACAGCAAGTTTCAGATGTTTCAGAGACTGCTATAAAGAGCATTTTCCCCTTCCTTGAGCTCACCTCAACAGGTGCTGGCTCTTTTGGAGGCTCTTCCTTTGTCACTAAGGTCCGGGACATGTTTGTCAAGGCCTTTGTCCGCATAGGAGTGGGAGGTGCAGGTGGAGCTGTGTATGTATCGTTCTGGACCACTTTAGTCAGGGGAACAGTCTTGGACAGAGAGAATTTATTGCTGCTCAGACCAGTCTACAGGAAGAAAAAAGAAAGTATCTCAGAGCTGCAGCCTACAAAAGCCATCACTCTTCTTCAAGCACCACCACCATATTATTAGTATGCACTAAGAACTGCATGTCCATCCCACTGTCAAAACCACTACAGTGCTGGAGACTTCCAAAAGGCTCTCAGAAAAAAAAATCAGTGAAAGCTTCTGGGCATAAACATAAAAAGGTATGTTTATCCAGAAACAGCACTTCCCTCATAAGCACTTTTTGGTTTCATACTTTTCTTAAAAGAACTTTAACAATGTGATCTGAATTTGAAAAGCTCCTTTCATCCGAAGATTTTCAAGTACTTTACAAAGTGTTCACAAAGATTGCTCATTAACAGTAAGATTGAGAAGCCCCAGTACAAAGAGCAGTAATTCCTCAGAATCACCAAGCTAGGGCACACAAAGACATGGAACGTAACCTTTGTAGTTGGAAATACCTGAGTTTAAAGCCAGACTAAAACTTGTGCTTGGAAGCTGCTGTGAACACTGCAAAGAACAAATTCGCTCCTGAAAAAAACCCTCAAAAAACCCCATAAGATTATTTGAGAATCACAAATAGCCAGAAGCTCTATTCTGAATACCCACATGGGGAAATAAATTCCTGGGGTAATCACTGTACTACAGTGCCTGCGTGATGGTAAAACCACATGAATTTGCTTTTCCAAAACCAGAGAATAACATAGCACAAACCTATGTCCAACTCCCATGTCTGAAACAGGGCTAACTTCAAAGACACATTAGGTTGGCTAAGGGCCTCATCCAGCTAAGCACTGAATATTCAAGAATGACGGCTGCACAACCCCTCTGGGTCCCTGTGCCAGATGCTGATCAATACCATGAGAATTTCATCAACTAGAATTTCTTTTGCTGCAGTAAATTTATTGCTTTGTCTTCTCCATGGTCACTCCTGAAAAGGACCTGGGTTTCACCTTTTCCACAACCAGGCAGTGAGAGTGGACAAATCTCACTACAGCCTTCTCAGCCTTGAGACACTGCTCTCTCACCCTCTCCTCACACATAATATGCTGCAGCCCTCTGACCACCCTGTTGTACTGGTTCCAGTCATGTCCTTCTTGTATCACAGAGCCCCAAGATAGGCACAGAATTCCAGATGCATTCTCAAAATGTCAAACAGGAATAATTATCTTCCTTGATTTGCTGGCTATGATTTCACTACATCTACAGTTGGCCTTTGTTGCTGGAAGGATGCACTACTCACTCATTCTTAGCAGATCACACAGCAGGACCCCCAGGCTCTTTTCTATAAAGCTGCTTTCTAGCCAGTCAGTTCTCAGTTTAAGCTGCAGAGGGTCACCCCATGCCAAAAGCAGGACCTTACATTTGCCCGCACTGAAATTCCATCTTCTCCAGAGCAAGTCCTCCCCAGCAAGATGCCTACTAAGATTTTTGCACAGCAAGGGATTTCCTGCTTTGATGTCCAGTCTCCAGAAGCAGCAGAAAGCTTCCCTTGCTGGTTTACTCAAACAGTAACAAGACAGGTTCAGTGCACTTCCTCGACAAGAAGAAAGTCAAGAGCCAGGATGCAGCAACCTGCCAGCAGGGCAGAAAGCACACACTGTCTGCTAAGGGCCCATAAAACCAGTTACCCTAAAAGAACTCTGTTCCAAAAACAACAGTAGAAGCATTGGCACAAAGGAAGGGCGGGGTGAAGAGCAAATATTTGAGGAGAAAACATCATTTACAGACTTTAAAAGAACCTAAGCCCTGTAAAGACACAGCCTCTGTGTCCATGCAACGTGAGCATGGCATGGTGGGGACTGTTCAGATGATCTCTTACCGAGTTGTGCAGGAAACTGTTCGTGGTGGTGATTTTCATCTGTTTGCTAGGAAGGGGAGAGACGCTTTCATCATCATCTTCTGTGTCATACAGACCCTGAAGTGAAGAGATAATAGTTTACATGCGGGTAGATTTCATTCAGACATTTCAAAAATAGGTAGTTTTCTCCTGCCTTCAACCATCTTAAGCTAATGAACACAATTACACCGGATTTTAGATTCAGGTATACAAGTCCACGTCAAAACATCAGTATAATAACTATCAGACTTCCTTTCCAAAACCACCACAGTAAAACTGTTTCCCTAGATATACTGAAATCCCATAGAGATTCCTCTACTCCTACACCTCACTAGGACTGCTGAAGCTCCATTAATGGATAAAGCCTCAGTGTCCTACTTTTTAGTACCCTCCTACGTTTACAGTTGAAGCCTGTGCATGTAATTTTGAAATTAGTTTGGGGGTGTGTGGTGAGGTTTTTCGAGGTTTTTTTTGTTGGGGTTTTTTTTGGGTCATTGTTTTTAATTAAACAAATCCCTGCTAGATACACCTAAACTAAACATTCCTCTTGAATAGCCTGCATTTCTTAGTGCAGAACATACCCATCTGGCCCTAGAAAAGACTGCGCTAAGAGCTTTACTGAATGAATAATTAATTTTCCAGTTCAACTTAACACTCATAGCCCTGCCTTAAAACACTGAGGTGAACTCCCACACAAGTATTTTTTTCACTGACTCTAAATAATGTTAAGGAAAAGTCTAGACACATATGGCAGTGCCCAGAACATAAGAAATCGCAACTGCAAACAGCTTCCCATTAATTCGGTAGAAAGGTAAAGAAAAATGGAGGGATTAGCAATGAGAGCTTGCAAAATCAGTGGGTTGTCATAGTCAGCAAGATTCTGGTTTACAAACAGGGAAGTTGTTCCAGTCACAGAAATGCTAGGAAGGAAAAAAAAAACCCAAAATGGATAGAGAACAGAGGAGAATTGTGCAGAAAATAAAAGAGCTAGGAAAAACACTAGGCATCAGGACAACGGACTTGAGTTTGAGACAAAATGAATGGATTCCATGTTTACAGTGATGAGGTCAGAATAATGAAGACACTTCCTTAAACAACCACATCTGGGACAGGTGAGGGTAGCAGGCCAGCATAATGGTAACATATACAAATAGCTGAAGTTACTATAATCAAGGCAAAAAAGTCCCCTGACATGATATTGTGAATGTCAATTTTCCAGTATTTCATGCAATACTTTATGTGTATACACACAAAATAACACAAGTAATAAAACCATGCAATTCCTCTCTGAAAGCACCCAAGGTAGTAAGGTGGCTGAATGGCTGGGGGCTGTGACAAACGCCTTTAAAACTGATCCCATAAAAACAAAACTCTAGGGTCTTTTTCAAAATCTGCTTGATAAGGGCTATGGGAACTTCGTAAGTACATCAGAATACTAGTTAACATCGTTCACTGTCAGGTTTCCAGCAGTGGCCCACAGCTGGGATTTCACAGGAAGGTTATACCCTCTCCCACCTCTCACTGTAGCACATTTGACCATGTACAATCACATCCACTCTCTGAAGAGGCTGGCAGCATGGTGAATCAAAACAACCAACAACTTGATCTGATGTGGTGTCACTAAGAAATTTATAGAAAAACACCAGAGCTAGAGATCAGCCTCTAGGGAAAAAAAATACCATTAGCACACACAGATAAAACTGGGAATATCTACTTCTCATTCAGATAACACACTAGGAATCAAAATAAATTACACTAAATGAAAACCTCAGTTACCATGAAACGGTCTTAACCACGCAAGACATTAAAGCTAAGCTTATGGGGAAGTTTCAAACACTTTTCTTTCCTACTTAAGAGGTTTTTTTTGCACCTGCCAATGTTTATAGACACATTTTCTTCCCTGCCAAAAGTAAAAGAGTACAGAGCAGGTACACACCTGTTTATGTGTATGGTTGTTCACCACATTGATCCTCATTCCTGCTGGATGAGAGTGTCCAGGAACTGGAGCCTTCTGCTACAGTTAGAGATAAAGAACCAAAGCATTACGCACTACAGTCCATCAGGTCCTCATTTCAGAAGATCAAAGCTTTAGTTGAATACCCTGAGATCACTTAAATGAAACTCACCTTCCTGATTTGAAATATATGACCACAATATGCTGTTAGGTAACACCTATATTTCCAGTGATATGTTCAATATGAGATAGCGTCACTTAAATTAAAATCTAAGACCACATGAAGAAATGGATTCAAATGACTTAGGGTTTAGTCCAAGATTATTGGGTAGGGAAGTTAACTTCAGTCCTGTTAGGACTGACTAGATCTACGCTTCTGCCAATACAAAACAATGAATGGGGTAAGTCAGAAAGTAAGTGTGTCTCTTCTTTCATGCTACAAGTAACTAAACACACGTATCTCCATCAAACAGAAGAAGTATATACAGCCCCTTAGCACTAGAGCTGGAATAAGCTGTAGTGGAATAAAATGACACACGGGGTAGTGCAGCTGCCCTTTCTGCAGCCCGTTATATCATGAAACAGGGAAACCACAACAGAAGGAGGTAGGGAATGTAGCTGTACTAATCAATACCTGAAATCATGCAACAACACCCTTAAAAATGCCGTTTTGTTTTTTGAAAAAGCTGGACGCTGTCTGTTAAAGAATGGATCTTCTTACAAAAATAATCCACACAGGTAGTAAAATCTTCAGATTTCCATTTTCTCTAGACTGCAACTTACACCATAGCACCTCATGTTTCAATTTGCTGATCACTTCAGAAACAAGGATACCCATCCTACAGAAACAGCAGCAGACCTACAGTAATTTTTTGGTTTCAAAGATTTTTTCCTTGCTGTATGAGAAACAAGACCTCAGGACAGCACATTTAGAGCTGTCTGCTGTACCTTGGATCAAGATACACTAGTTTGACTCCACTTCCACACTCGGGAAGATAGGAGGGTCATGGGCAATTTGGAATTTCAGTACAAGTACATTTAAAAATGTTTAGATAATTGCTCATGTACAAAGTTCTGTCTACAGTCTGAATCACCACTATACGCTATATATAAATATGTATGTTTCCTTGCACTATGTTGTCTAATAAACTGAAAATACTTTTGGTCAAACCAAGTCACAAAAAAACCCCAAAACGCCAGGCCAGAACAAACAGCTACTGCACCAAGTCTCTGGAAACTACTTTAACTCCTAGAAACTTTGTAGAAAATGTTCAATTCCTCACAGCTGATGCTGGTGATTTGGCTTAGAAGGACAGCAAGAGTACTAATCACCCTCCTAATTAACGACTGCTGAACAGACTGCTGGACTGCTCTGTGATTAGCCCTTCTTACTGCCTCAAGGGTCCTTTCTCTTTCTTACATCAGCCTGGCAGTAAACTTGCAGAGTAGTGGGAAACTTCCTAGGCTGATTTGCAGAAGAAACATGTTTGATGCTCTTGAGGAAAACCCACAGCTGAACAGAAAGCAGACTCATCTAGGCTTTCAAACTGATGGCAACACGAGATTTCTCGGTATGTGTAAGCACACTGCTGATTTTTGGGAGGAGGAAAATGGAAGAGGTAGACTAGGAACTTCAGTTACATGCTTGTAGAGGTAAAGAGCAAAAGCACTCAAACAACAGTCCCAACAGTCTGGAAACTTCTCTTCTGACTCTACCCATTGTACCTAACAGACACACAGTTCAACAGCGGTTGTTTCTCAGAGAAGCTGGTTAAGAATCAAGTTGCTGCAAACATAGCAAAGTGAAATCAGAAAACTGGCCCAGGAAATCAGCAGGTCAGGGTGATCAACTGATTATAATACAATTGAAATAAACCTTGAGCCTCAGCAGGAATGCTTCATGTGATCAGGCAACTCCCTGGAAACCAGGGCTTTCCTGAAAATCAGACAAATATAAAAAGAGAAAATTGTAGAAGGGCTCTTTGAATTTTAAATTTTCTTAGATACAAACACAGCTGCATATTCTAAACTGTTATCCCACCACTAGGATAAACCAGTTACCTATACAGGACAATCCACCGCATCAGACTTGCAAAGAGGGGCAGTATAAGAATGACAAAAAAACCTGCATAATTTTGTTTGCATTCAGGTAGGAAAGAGACTACTTAACCATTCAAGACATCTCCTTTAATGCCGACAGGAGTGCTGCCTTAGTCTTTTTGAGCCCAAAATTAAAATGAAAATTTAAATGAAAGGTGTGATTCTACAAAAAGTCCCAAGCAGCTGCAAGGACACACAAAAGGATCAGAATCCTACCCCACAGGCTGGAATGAACTGTATCATTGTTGCTTCTACTGTAACCATATGAACATATTAATGTATTATCATGTCTACTGAACTGCTGTAGAGTAACTGAGGGGCTCAGAGGTGACTCGCTTCACCTACTTGGATAGTTTTGGTGATTTTCATGGCTGGATTTACTGTCCCCATAGCTGGGCTGATAGCAGCTGGAGTGCTCCTTTTTAAGCTGATCTTCTCTCTGGCATCCACCACTTTGGTCACCTTTTCAGCAACAACGCTTTGCTGCTTACGGGAATTCAACATCTCTCGAGCATCCTGCACCTTCCCTTTAATTTTGAACCGAGCGTCCTTTTGAACCAGTTTTTCACGGGCATCTTTAACCCCCAGTTTGAGTCGGGCATCAGTGAGTCCTATCTTCTGTCGGGCATCAAACGTCCGCTGGAAGCTCACAGCTGGTGGTGATCTATTTAGAAGATTTTGCTGGATCCCAATGCGAGATCTTACACCCCCAAACACTGGCCTTGTGTTAATTCTGGGGGGGAAAAAAAGAAAAAGAAAAAAGATTCAGGCATTATAAGATGTGATACAGTGTCAATAAAAGTATTTGTGTTGCTGCAAACAAAAGTTCACTATCACTGCACAGAAATCTACTCTGGTTGGATGTCTAAATACAACAGCAGAGCTCCTAAGCTGTTTTATGCTGGATTTTACTTTCTACATAAACAGCTAAGGAACTGGTTTCCAAAATCCATCCTTAAGCCCACATTTACAAACTACAGGGTCTGACTTCAACTGTGCTAAGTACATACTATATTTAAACAAAATTCAACAACTCAGGTACTTTGGGGAAACCTGTGAAGACAAAGCGGAACAGGAACAGACTTTCTAGCTTTAGGACTGAACAGGTCTGCTAAAGCATCTTTTGTAATACAAAAATACATCCCGATACAAAGGAAACATGGAATTACACATGATTTCAAGAATTCTGCACAGCAAGTTCAGATTTGTGGGTGCAGAGCAACTTGAATTTTAAGATGTACAAGCACCAGTAACAATCTCAGTTCAAAGCCACCAGTTTCAAGGTTGATTAGCTTCCAGCAAGAATAGTCATAAGTAAAATTACTTTTTAACATGACTGCCTCTTCTTTAATCTACTAAAAGAACTACTGCACTCGATGGCCTTTACTTTTTAAGCACTACATTATCACAATACTGAGCACAGAAAGACAACAGCCCACAGAAACTACAGCATTTGTACTTGTAGACAAGTATTTCTAAAAAGCAGCACAATATGGGGTGAAAGCTAGAACTACCTTCTTATTACAGGTCTGATACACTTTTTCAAAATCTGTCCTAAGAACAAAACCAGTTTATCTTATTTTTTAACGGAGTTCCTCTGATGAGTATTTTTAAAGTTTTTCCCATTGGGTTTCTCTGTATTTAAAAAAAAAAAAAAGACAAAGTAGAAAGAGAAATTTTAAAGTTAAGGTACTGAAAAAAAATTCTTGCTGTTGATTTTTTAAAAGTCAAAATAGCTACAGTGCTCAGTGTCCATCTGCTTTCAGGAATGTGTTGCCCAGTATTATAAAGTCTAAAAGTAGATACCTAGAATTTGTTTTAATACTCAAAAGGTTAGTATCACAAAACCAAATGATGATGCTATTTCAATTCTTCATACACCTTTATATCAGTATTTCCTGATCTAACTCCACAACCTTCACATCATTTACAGTCATGTATTTTCAGTGGAGAGACCTTAAAAAAAACAAAAAACCAACCAACCAAAAGATGAAACCTCTGCTTCTGTCTCTTTTATTCTTGTGTCCAGATGTCTGGAAAGCTGGGACTGGAGTCCCATTTTATTACCTAAGAGTCCTATGGCTCTCTCATACAGCCAAAGCAAACCAGCTAGAAGAAACAGGAGTATTATTAAGACCATCTATGAAAATATACCCTGAATAATACAGAAGAGTAACAGTACCCATAAAGCAACAGACACAGAGCAACTTTCCTTGCAATTTTAAAAGCATTTATTTAGTCATGTTGAAAGCATTCAGCTAGAGTGCTGCTAAGGGCTGGATGAGTGGTTCATGAGAGAGGTCAAAGCAAAACAAGAAATGTATGTATCAACATTTCAACCAGAATTAGTTAAGACTGTTGATGACAAAACCCAATGAAATAGGTTAAGAAACTACTGAAGATTACATCATTTCTGAAGAGTTGTGTTTACCCTAATAAGCAACTGTCTTCCCCAGATAATTGCTTACCCTACAAGAGCATTAACTGCTTAGGTATTTGTGCCACAGCACCTGAAACAAAAGCGGATCTCGAACATCTAATTCACTTTCTAGGATTCCAAGCTCTGGCTTGAACATGTTATGGATTAGTACATTTTATCGGTGCAGATTTTTCTGTTATTTCATCTAGACTACTGAACAGCATGAATATAATGATTTAAGTTATTCAGTTTATCCAGCCTTCACAAAGCCAAGTTTGCTACCTCAGGAATTTATAAAGTGAGCTAAACATGACATACAAGAGGAGTGCGGAGCACACCAATTCTTGCAGTGCTGCAGAGGGATCACTGCTCAGCAAAAAAAAGCAAGAAGAATTCCTGGAAGAAATGAGAGTTAAGGAGGGATTTGAAAAAGGATAAAGGAGGTACTTGGGGCATAGTAAGCAGCCTAAGACTGTTCCAAATATGCAGGATAACATGAATGAAAGTGCAAAGCCAAGGCCTTGTCTAGACTAGCATTTAAATACGTTTGATTGTTTTGGTAGTATATGTTAGCAGATAACTTTCAGACTATTACTCTAGACATGTAAGTGTGTATATGCATTCAGAGTTAAAAACTAAGACGAATAAATTTAAAAAAAAAACAGCAACAAAAAAACCCCAACAAAGCAAGACCATATTGCGCTAACAGAGATGGGGAACAAGGTCTTCAGAAGCATTAAGAGACCATGACAAAAGGGAAAATGAAAAGTTACCGAAGGAGAATCCAGAAAAGAACTGCCAACTATGGCAGTAAATGGCCCAGCCTACACTGGAGACATCTGCCGTGCAAAGAAACAATCTGACCTTGTAGCTCTGATCTGCAACATGCTCCACGTCCTCTCAAGCACTTCAAACAATCCGAGCACCGCTAACTACGCTAGAGGGGCGACAGCTTCCGAGGCCCGGGCAGCGATGCGGCCGAAGCCCGGCAGCCTCACCCGCGCGGGTGCCCGGCAGCCCCGGTCGGTTACGGCTCCCCGAGCACCACGAGCCCTCCCACGGCTCTCCCACAATGCACCGAGCCGCTCGCGGGAGCGCGGGGGCACCGGGCACCCCAGGGCACTGCCTGGATTAGCAACTGCAGCCCGGATACCGAGGGGGCTCAGGGGCGCCGACCCCGCTATGGGGAGCAGCGCTAGGTTAATCTGCGGGGACAAGCACGAGGCGGCGGGGACAGCGCAAGTCAGAGGACTGACTCAGTGAGGCAAGGGACGGTGCCAAGAATCCCTAAAAGAACGAGACGAGATGGGCCGGTGCGTGTTCCCACCCCACCGGGGCAGCGCCAGGCACAGGGGCCGAGATGGGGGGCCGACCCCCGCCCCGGCCCTGAGTGACGGCCGCCGCCGCCAATCGCATCGCGGCGCGGCTCCGCAGGCCCCGCGGCTCAGCCAATGGGAACGTGAGGGCGGGAGCAGGGCCGGGCCGCGCCGAGGCAGCTGCGGCCCCCAGCCCCCGGAGCGGAGCCACCCGAAGGGAGACACGAAGGACGGCCGGGGGCCGCCGGGCCCGAGGCGCTGCGTCGCCCTCACAGTGGCTCACCTTCCCTTCACCGTCACACCGCGTTTCCGTATGAGCTCGTCCAGAGACAGGTCCGCCATCTTGTCGCGGCCCCAACGATGAGACGCAGCGAGCGAATCCCGGAGGTGACACCGTACGACTTCCGCTCCTCGCCCCGCCCCCAAAAGTACGGTGGGCCCCGCCCCGGCTCCGCCCCGATGCGACCGGGCGCCCCACAACCCCCCGCGGCCCCCAGGCCTGTCATTTGCATACGGCGCGGCCCGGTTCGGCCCGCGGCAGCGGTCCCGCGGCGCGGAAGGGGACAAGGGCCGTGCAGAGCGATGAGGACACTGGCAGGCCAGCTTGAGGTGGCGTCAGGCGGTGTAATAAAACGCTCGCCCTAACCTGTTGAGTTAGTGCGGAGCACTGTACCAGCGGCGCGGTAACTTGTTCGGTATGCCTTAAACTTATGAGTAAGGAAAATAACGACCCGGGGTGACGCCCGGGTCCTCACTCCGAATGTGAGAGGAATTTTTGCGCGGGTACAGGTCGCCCCCAGGTGCCCCGCTTACTTCGCGGGATGCCCGGGTGCCGTGATCTGCCCGACCCTCTGTAGCGCGTGTCCCAAGGACAGAACTGCTGGGGCCGGTATGCGCTGTGCTGCTCCGTGGGCAGGCGCTACAGTTCCGATAGCTTATGTTGTCACATCGCAACCAGAATCTTTAACCGCCCTCAAAATCAAATATCTCAACTTGTGCTTCTCCCTCTCCTCTGTTCTCTGAAGTGCCCTTAGGATCTTCACGAGGCCTAGAAATAAATCACCTAATCCCGCCTGATAAATATTTCATGTGTCTGCAGGAAGCAATTCCTTTTCTACGCTTCTGAGGGAGCAATTGCACCGTTTGAAATCGAACTAAGAGTGAAAGGGAAATGGGCCCTTGTGCAGCTTGGGTGGCGGTGAGCTCCCAGGGTCCTGCCCTGTTGTGACCTGCACGACTGTGGCTCTGGGTCTCACCGTGAGCCCTGGTCCTGTTGGGCCTCCCTCAAAACGCCCTTTTGCAACACACCACGCTCTCAGGGCCCTGCAGCAGGGGAAACGCTTCTCCAAAGTGCAGTTTTGCTTCCACCCGCAGTTCTGACACGAGGTTCACTTGTGACCCCTTCGCACCCCTGCTGTTTCCTTCCTGCCGTCTCCACAGCACAGCGTCCTGACCTGCAGTAACCCTGAGGCATTGCTGTGCATGCTGCAGCACCCATCGTGTTGCTGTGGAGCTGGTGGCCCAAGCGCACTCCATGTGAGATCCAAGGGGAAGGTCCTGGACTTCAGCAGTGTGGGAGCTGCAAGAGAGGACTAGGGACAAATGCAGAGGAGACCTGTGCAGCTGAGGTGGCTGCTCACAGCCACACAGCCTCGGACTCCCACAGCGCTGATTTCCTCTCAGGAAGCCTTTGTGAGCCTAAAGTCATACCAGCAGTGATGCCAGGTCCCTGCTCGGTTGTGCACTGGTGCTTGATCCAGCTCCAGGGTGGCACATGACTGCATTGCTATAAATTAAGGTACACAAAACACAGCCCCCTTTGTGCTGCCTTTCTGCAGCTGTTGAGGTACTTGATCAAACTGAGGCGATGGGGTCGATGATGTGTGACATTTGTTTTGCTGTTGCAAAACCAACAGGCAACATTTGTTTGAGCAAATTCATTTGACTTCAAGAGCATCCCAAGTGGTTCCACACTAGAGGGCCATCGAGCCAGTATCCTGTTTCCAACCTGCAAGGGTGCCTATGGGGGTCGCTTCCAGACATCCCACCAACCTTAGTGCTGTTTGTGCAGCCACGATACCTTCAGGCACTACCCCCACTCTCTGCTTTGTGGTGAACCACATCCTCCTGTTCATTTTGCTTCCATCAGCCTATTTCTTGCAACTGAAGGCAAAGGGTGCATGTGTAGCTGCCACCCACCCTCTCTTCCACCTGTGATCCCTGAAGTCATCTTCTGTCCAGGTGAGGAATTCCAGGCCTGCTCATTCCTTCAGTGAAGCTCCCTTCCCTCTGCAGGCTCCCACCTTCCCACATTAAGTCTCTGTGGGAGGCTGGTTAGGGGGCACAAGCCATGTTGTTGTGGGGAAGGAAAGGTTTAAACCTCAGGATCTTCCACTTGCTGGGTTTCTGGTTGTTTTGCTCTAACTTTCAGGCACAAGCTGTAGCTCAATTTTCACAGGTTCTTCATGGTTCCTTCTCTGAGGTGTGGATGAGAAGTCAAATATTTGCTCTGGGAAGGGCCCAGGCCTCTGCTTCCCTCCTTGTGGCTGGGAGACGGGGAAAGGTGTAAGCAGCAGCAAAGAGATCTCTCTGAGTGTAGGGGTCCCTACAAAGGGCTCCTTGTATGCTGGAAAACTTTCCTTAAGCGTGTCACCTGCATCAGCTGAGACCCCACAGCATCGAAGTCAGAACAGAGGAGACCATTTCCCCATCTTGCACCAATTTCCTGTTAAAATATTCATTAGGAAATTATGCAAAGGACATCAGGACGCCATATTAGCCTTGGGATGGTATGTGGCACAGCATCTGATTTAAAATATTGCCTCACCCTCAAACATCAAGAACTGGGAAAAGAAGATGTATTGGATCAGGGGCTGGATGTTGTCCTTTGCACCAGGAGATGTGAGAGTCTGGCAAGAGGGAAATTTCACAGAGGCACTTTGCACAGTGGCAATCAGTGGATCTTTGTTGCTAACGGATGAAGTACCTGGTTTGTAGTGAGAGGTTAAAAATCCTCTGATTTTAGCGGTTTGTTCACTGTTCACTGTTTCAGGGCTACTGCACCCTAGGCCAAATGACACTTTTTGCAGGGAGGGGGAAATTGTTGCTCCTTCAAGATCAGCTGAGCACGTGTAATAGGGAGAAGGTGTTTTAGCAGTACCTCAGAGTCCAGGTCTGCTGGATTCTGCTGGGTCCTGTACAGATACTGGGAAAATCTTTAACAAACAGTGCTTAGTCTTGTGAATTCCTTTAACAGACGTGTATGTATTAGTTACATGTATGTATTAGATATACAGTAGTGTTAGATAGCAAGTTTTATTTTTCCCAACATTTTTGGTGACACAGGCAGAGCAAAAAGTCTGCTTCTGATGTTAGGAGATAGTGGAATGTGTATGTGAAGCGTGTTAGAAAGGTTGCAGCAGTGCTTTTAGCTTTCTGAAGACTTTTAAATCACTCTTTGAAATATAAGGCCTTGCAACTTGAGTATTTTAGCCTAGCAAAAATGATGTTAAGGAGAGAAAAATCAAAGGAAAGGACACAGATGAGGGGATGCAGAAGTGATGAGCTTCAGAGATAAAACTGATGCACAGCATAGGACCAGACAGACTCAGGGAGCCACAAAAAAAATTAGGCTAAAAAATTTCTAAGCAGGTAACAAATAGAGCATGGCAGCTTGCCATATGTGTAGTATTATACCTGTATAATCACCTGGCATTTGGCTCAGAGTCATGCTGAAACTTCTACTTGCCTGTACTGGACAACTTCCCTGTCATTTACCTTCTACAGCCTGGAAAAATGAAATATTAATGCACTGCTCACCCTAGTCTGCAACATTTTACAAGGTATGAAAAACTAACTATGGTGGTTCTTTCTTTTTGTGAAAGTTGTAGGAAATATGGTACATACGTAATTTTACTTCACCTGCTCTATTCCATAATCGGTATTTCCAATAAAGGTGTTTTACGGTCAGTTTCTCAGAATACTCCGGTTTTCTAAAAGCCAATTTTCTTGCACACACCTGGATCCCAGCTCATGTTGTCAGTGACCTGCAACATGCTTAGGGAATACTGTATTCCTGAGAGAAGCAGAGCAATTTGCTTGCAGAGAGCTACACAGAAATTTGCTTTTCTTTCTGGGGGCCCATTGAGAAAATTCCAGGGAGTTTGTGCAGCCAAGGAAACTGATGGACTAGAAAGAAGAACTGGAGAAAAGGACTTGGCAGGCACACAGCAGAATTTTAAATCTTTTTTTATTTGGTAATTCTCAAGTTGCTCACAGAATATTGTGTCACACAAAATCACATAAATGTTCATTTGCCTCACTGCATCCCCCTTATGCCACGGAATACAGCTTTTAGAGCTCTTTGGTCCAGAGCTGTGGCACGTGTGTAGCTGAAGGGCTTTGGGAGAGGTAAATGGTACAGACATGGGAAAGCAGCTGACTGCAAACAGGCAGGTGGCCTTTGTGAGGAGACAATTGGAGTAGCTTCAATTTTTAATACATGTTTGTTAATAATGATTTATCCTAGGTGTCCCAAGCGAGGGATGTCTAACTTACTAGCTCTGAAAAACAGGCAATTCATGGGAGAAAGAAAAGCAGAGTATTGCAAAGCAGCTGTGTTATCTTCTTATGGCTAAGTAAGTAATCAGCCTGACTCTCAAGTCCTTTTGAAACTGAAGGCATCATTCTGATCCCAGACTACACCTTTCACAATAACATCCTCCCCGCATTTCATTATGGGCCACAGAAGTGATGGGTTTTTCCAGTGCCCTGCATCTTTCTTGTCCACATGCTCTAAATACCTTCTGTTCATCTTCCACTGAGCTTTAACTGGTGGATCCTGAAGAAGCAGCAAAGAATAAATTTGGCAGCACTGCAGCAGGAACTGATTTTCGGTTTGATTTTCAGTTAGATTTTCAGTTCCTGTGAGAATGGCAGCTTCCTGGAAATCAAATGAGAACAGTTTTCAAAGCTTTGTAATGTTATGTTGATGGACTGTTACATTGCCTCCCCGCTCTCATTCTGTGCAGCTGCTCCACATGAACTAAGCACTCAAGAACTTCACTTGTCAAAGCTGCTGGTACTCTGTAAGTGGGAAATGCAGGGGTCCCAGGGTTGCTTTAAAGGTTTTTTTATTTACTAAGTCCTGCCTTCTGGATTGTGCCAGCATCCAGAACCTGTCTCGATTTCCTCATGTAGAGATCTGCAAGGAGTTTGGTAAGACCGAGCTTTTGGAAAGGCCCAGCAAGCTGCAGAAGGAGGAAGCTCCTCTTTGGAAGTTTCATATATCTGTGATATATATGTCATATCTTCCACAAAAAAGCCTGCCAGAGACTAGTCCATGTGGATAGCAGATATCAGGGCTCTGTGCACATCAGCAGTCTCTACAAGCTTTCCTTGGCCTTCACAGGAGTTTGGCTGCTTGTGTTCAAGGTCAGCTCAGATTTAGCATGGCCGTATAACCTTGTATTCAACTCCTGCATTGGCTGGCAGAAAGGGTGGTGTGAGAAGGAGTTATGAGAAGCCTCATCTTCACCCTCAGACTGGCCACCACTTGACCCAGGAGCTGAGTGGTGGCTGGGTGCTTGCCTGTTGGTCTGTGGGTCAGGATCAGCAAGGCTGGGCACAGGCATCCCAACTTCCCAGCTCAGTCTTGACCTGGCTGGTCACTGTGAGCTTGCCCAGTGGTCACTGGTCTGTGGCTGACCCTGATCACCACCACTGGCCCTTTGCTCTTTGCTTGGGTCCAGCAGGGCTGTGCCTTTGTTGGTAGGGGCACCACCCTGCCTGTCCTGCTGTACCTCCCTTACAAGATTACATGTACATGAGAATATTTTGGAAGTATATGGGCTGGAAGGACCTGGCCACAAGCGGAAGACAACCTCAAGCAGAAGGGAGACCTCTCATTTTTTAACTAACAAGCTGCACAGACCATTGAACCACTGCCCCAGTTCCTGGGCGGTATCTTTACTCACTTGAACAATCTTGTTGTATACCAATGAGTACTCTTGGCCATAGAGTTGCCGAAAGAGCTTCCTTATTTCTTGCGTCATCTCCTGCAGAACAATCAGCACAAAGCAGGCTGTTATCATGTGGTAACGCAAGCACTGGGGATTTTTGTTTCTCAGATTGTGTCAATCAGTAATGGGGAAGGCACTCATTTTAGGCTTTGGAGGAAGGTCCCATAAAAGCAACATAGGGGTGGAAAATGCTTTCTGCACTCATATATGTGCCTCATCCAGCTGGACAATTCAGATATGCAGTGTATGGCTGTGTAGCATGGGACACAGAATAATATACTATTGGAAGGGTCCCACAAGGATCCTCAAGTCCAGCTCCCTTCTTCTTCCCAGAATAGCTTAACTCTTAGAGTGAAAGACCTGTTTCTTATCCAGTGCTGCTCTCATACTTAGGGTTGCTGCAGCTTAGCTCTCTACACCCCCAGCCCTCTCAGCTTGGAAGTTATCCCCAGTGTCTTTGCTGACAGATTTTGAGCAGTGTCCTTAGCAGAAGCAAACTTCTAAATGAATGGCAGATGCCAATGGCCCTTTGACACAGAAACATAAAATACCTGTTTGCTCTTGACGGAAGCACTGCTGCAAGGTGGAATGTCAAGAGCTTTAAGTATGTCATCTGTTCTCTGTTGTATATCTTTCTCACAGGCATCAAACAGCTTCTGCAGTGCAAAGTCAACAACTGATTACAGCAGCAATCACAGTGAAACCAGAGGAGTAGAGTGCAAAGCATGTACTGAGAACACATCTGCATTAGAGTAAATTGTAGGGCTGCTAATTGATTGAAATATGTCTTCAATAGCTGTGAAACAAACTTTTTCATCTAACTGCTTGCATATTGGAGCCCATTCTTCAGCCTCTGTGGGGCCATATTGTCACAATCAATGCTAATAATGGCCCCATCTCAGTCTTGTCCTTTAAGGTAATACCACTTGGATATTTTCCTTCAGATCTCCCCAGCATCAGAGCAGTGAGTCAGACATCAAAATGAGGTCTCCCTCAAGCACCAACATAAGCAAAGTGGATTGTTTTCCCACTTGTGCTTAACATGTGTGAGAGATGGGGCAGGTATTTGAGTGTGGCCTTCTGAAAGGCAGGAGGAAGAAAGTCCCTGTCAGTTTGATCTCTACAGCATTCCACAGGCCCTCCGAGGCTGGAAAACCAGAGACCCAAACTTAGGCCCCAACTCTGTCTGGTACAGAAATACAAATACTCAAAGGCTGCTATATGGCCACACTGTATTGATCTGATAAGAATCAGATGGAGAAAATGGACATGAACAAACCCTAATGACGTGACTGCCTTGTTCATAGGTCCAGTAGTAGGGCGCGGAGCT
The DNA here is from genome assembly GCA_013397725.1 of Rhagologus leucostigma. Taxonomy (NCBI): domain Eukaryota; kingdom Metazoa; phylum Chordata; class Aves; order Passeriformes; genus Rhagologus; species Rhagologus leucostigma. The sequence goes on from VZTD01002139.1 coordinate 403,567, forward strand.
CCTGACTTTCTCCCATTCCTGTAGTCGGAGCATCTTGTATCTCTCCAGCACAGCAGACAAACGTGAAGGGTCATTGATGTCCTCAGAGTATTGGTGCCTTGCCATCACTTTAGCCAAGAGCTCTTGGTGTCTAGGTCAAGGAGGATATTAAAAACCATATCTAAGTCAAGATGAAACAATGAATAAACATAGCTATTTTATTTATGAATCTGTTTCATGAATCCCATGTTTTCTACAATGCACTTCTCAACTCTATTATATAGCTGGCAAGCAGCTTTTGTGTGGGAAACAGTGCTTTCTCAGCTCAGTTTTGCATGATCACAGTGGAATCTGATCAGAGTGGCATCTTGACGATGTCATTGTAGACTGGTTTCTTTTACTCTTTATTTAACTGGTTACCCTGAGAACGTCTCCTTCCCTTTGCAGAACAACCCAAACCATCTTCCAGAAGTCAGTTACAAAGAGATGCTGGCAGGTTGAAAGTCTAGAGAGAAGGTGTCTGGGCTGTCTGGTCAGAAACAGAGTCCCCAAGGACTGGAGGAAGCAAGAAGTATGTGGCTTTTCAGTGTAGAAACACACAGTACGTCCGAAATATGAACAAATACCTTACCTTGCCTCTAGCTTTTTGATCTTCTCTTTCAGCACCTCATTTTCCTCTTTCTCCTGATGCTGTATTTGGATTACCCTTCCAGGAAATGCTCTGAAACAGATTTGTGAGATCTCCTTATTTGTAGTTGGACGCTGCGACAACAGTGGACATGCCCCTGTTGAATAATCTGAATTCCAGAAAAAAAGCTCTGAGGTGGGAAAGTGTAGAGCATCCAGGGAAAGCTCCAGGGCAGCTGAACACCTCCCCTGAAAGCTCCAACCCAGAATTTATGCTCACATCAAGGGGGGAGCTATTTACATCAGAAGAAATGGAAGTGTGGTTGTGAGGATCATAATGATTTTCCCCTCTTTGATTATTAATATAAAGGATCACAGTACCTGTTGCAACTATCCGGAGGGTGTACTACCGTATTAACAGGGTCAGTCAAAGTTCTGTTCTCACTGTCCATCCATCCATAAAAGGAAGAAAGAAATAATAAACCACATTTCAATCAGTGGGCAAGTATGCAATAAAGTCTTAAAAAATGCACAAGCTAAACTTCCTCCCTCCAATTCCTGATCAGCCCATAGGGAAAAGAAATCTAGAGACCAACACTTCTCAAGGCTGTTCTTTGCCAGGTGGGTGGTTTTTGATTCCATGAATAAATACCAACAGTGCAAATAAAATCCTCCCGAAGTGTAAGATCTGCACATTACATGGGGCAGATCAAGCAGCTTCTGTAAATTTGCTCTGGGTTCCCAGTAAAGCCTGCAGAAAATTGTTGCTAACTCAGAGCTCTCCCTGTGTCTGGCTGATTTGTCACCTTCTGTCCCACCCGCCCTAGTGTGCACTAGCTACAGTTCATTGTTAGGGCCCACAGTAAACAGTGTCATTTCTGATCACTGGACTCTCACGTTATTTTGTCGTCCATCTCTTTCATCATTTCGAACATTTCTCTCCTTATTTTGTTGTCCATCTCTTCCATCGTTTTGAACATTTCTCTCCTTATTTTGTTGTCCATCTCTTCCATCGTTTTGAACATTTCTCTCCTTATTTTGTTGTCCATCTCTTCCATCATTTCGAACATTTCCTTCCTTACTTTGTTGTCCATCTCTTTCATCATTTCAGACCTTTCCTTCAGGATTGAAGTCTGGTCTCTGTAGGCTGATGGCTGCTGTGAGGTGTCAGATGTATGTCTGAGGAAAAAAAGAAAAGGGAATTCTTATAATGAAGGGGGAAAAGAACACATCCTCAAAACAAGTACCTTATAATAGCCAGTCGTGTGAGCAGAGGCTTCATGGCTACATCCATGCCAGCAAGCAGATGAGAGACAGGACAAAGGGCACACGGGAGTGCAGATTTGGCACAAGTCAGTCAGCACTCTCCCAGATAATGCCTGATACAGCTCAGAGGACTCCACAGGCCAGGGTACACCAAAACCAGGAGGGTTTGGCTCATCATTAGGTATGGATGAAGTGGGCAAAATACAGGGACAGCTCCTGAAAAACAAACTCAATCCAGAGCTGCAGAGTGTGGGGAACAGCAAATGCAGCTGACTGTTCTGCTAAAACCAACTTTGCAATGTACAAGTGTGGGGGTTTTTTAATAGAGGACTACAAAGCTCTGTGTTCTCAAGGTAATTTTTTATTTGTACAACTGCTCTCTGTGTCCTGTTTCCTAATGAGGATCCCAAATATCAACTATTATTACAGAGACAGTCCCAGATTAAGGTGCTCCTGCAGCTTGGATCTGGGTGGAGTAGAGAGCAAGTTCGTGCCTGCAACCAGATGTCAGAGAAAGCCTCAGCATGAGGCTTTACCTTTGGTTTATGTCAATAGAAGGCTGCACAGCTGCTGCAAGGGACTGTGCTGCCCCTCTCTCTCAACATCACTTCCTCCCACTGAAGCACATTTTGGTTTTGTTCACTTGGATGGATTCCTTTCCAGTTAAATCACTTCACTTTCAGTCTTTCACAGAAAACACTTTTTTTTGTTTTGTTTTTTAAGCTCAAAAATCCAGTAAAAAATCTGCATTTTAGTCAGCCTTTTCCTGCAAAATTCATGAGCTCAGAGTCTGAGTCCCAAAATCCCATATCTTGTTACACTCTTTATGCTGATCTTTCTAGTTTCTTTTCCTCTTGCACCAATTTAAGACCTGCCTCACACTTCGGAGTTGAACTTGAGCTGAATTTGGGGACAGTAACCATCCCTGTGATGGCTAGAAAGGTTAGAAAACAGAGAGCTTTTACTGAAATACTTCACAGTCAGAAAATGTTTGCAGTTCAGCACTCATGCAACCCTCCAAGAAACTTTGTAGAAATATTCAGACCTAGGAAGGTTAAATAAGTTTATCCAGAGACACCCCCTGTGTAACCTACCTGCTGCCTTCTGCAGTAGTCTTTCTGGGATCATTGTCCTCACAGTGTGCTTCCATCCATTCTCTACTCCAGCATGAAACACTGTGTGTCCCCATGCCTTTACAGCAGCAGCAGAAAATGTTTGTTGAAATGACTGGGCAGCACCAGGGACCTGTCCTTGCTGCTGGGAGTGCAGAAAGCTACTGATCAGATGGTTTCCTAGCAAAGGCACTTTGCTGTTATCAAAAACAGACGCAAGCCCTGCCTCTTTACAGGAAAAGGCACTATTTATAGTAGGTCGAGAGTCACACTTCTCTCCAGCAAATAAAGTCAGGGGAGGTTGCCCTTCCCTCTGCAATATCAGTACTTTCTGTTTCAGTCCAGTCCCATCTGTTCACCCCTCTCTGGATCCCAGAGCTGCACACCTCTGCACTGCAGTGGCCATGGCCAGCCAGTCAGTCTTCGTCGTTGCTATAGATTTTGGCACATCCTACAGTGGGTACTGTTTTTCTCTTGCTTCAGGTACAGACCAAATCCGCCAGGTTTACTGGGGAACAGAGCACGGGTTCAAGACCCCAAAGACGCCCACGTGCATTTTGTTCAACCAGACGCAGGAGTTCGAGTATTTTGGCTATGATGCTGTGATGAAGTACAAGAGCCTGCCCTCCAGCCAAGCTGATAGCTGGTACTTCTTCCAGAATTTCAAGATGCAGCTGTACAACACGGTAGGTGGAAAAGTTACTGCTAACGGGGGTCAGGGCTATTCATTTATTTGAGGGGTGGGGGCTAGAGAATCCATGAAGAGGGCTGAGTAAGTCTGGTTGATGAGGATGAATGAACACAAGTCAGAGAGTATTTTGATGAACCAAAGAAGAAATTGTTTATTTTTGTAACTGCCGAAAGCTTCATGGGTCCTTCCTTTATGATGTTTTTTGTTTGTCTAAAGACGATAAAACCTGACTGCGTACCTGGGTGAAGGCAAAGACATGTTCCTAAAAGCCAGCTGCCCTGTTACTGAGCTTGACAGAGAAACTGGTCTCCCTCTGCTTCAGTCCTCAACAGGGAACAGGGATCAAGTGAAATTTCCTGTAATTCAAAGGAGATGGGCAGCGCTGGAATCACCTATGGTCTCATCCCATGTTATACAGCTCCCCCTAGCTTAGCTTATCTTTCCCTCCCTTGAAGTGTTATTCTGAAGCTTATGTAAGGGTGTCCAGCTGTCCTTGAAGCCTGCAATGGCTTTATCATTTCTCTCTGAAGGCTCTGTGCTAGTTTGGAATAGTTCACAGCTTTATCTGGGTTTGCTTGTTCAGCCAAACACCAGGCTATCTTAGGGCTTTCCTGTCTGTGCTCTGGGGTCCTACAGGGCCTCTCAAAGCATAGAATAAACCAGAGCACAGAGCCAGTCCCAGGAAAAGCCTCATGTCCTCTCTTTGGCATCCCCCAGGGTTAAGTCATGAGTGCTGAACAAGGTGCTGTGGTGGGTGGGAGGCCGCCTCGAAGATTTTCCTCCCCAGGAAAGCGGGGAATGATGTTGTCTGTCACAATGTCACCTCTGGAGTGCTTGGTTCTCATTCACTTTCAGCAGGGGCTGGTGAGAGGTTTTAGTTCAGAACTATTTCTATGCATCTGAGGAGCAAATGGTGAAGGAAAATTTCATTACAGAATCACTCCCCACTGGCACTTCAGGGATCTACAGGATCTACAGGGTCTTTACAAAATTTGGCCTAGGAGAAACAGCTGACTTATCAACCACATTGACATTTTGCCTACTGAATCACAGGCGTGGTGGGTAAGCAGTTTGGTAGCTGACCTGTGCCACTTAGACTCAGTTAGCCACAGTAGTGAAGCCAGTGCTGGGAGTTCACTCAGGTTTGGAGACCGGACCTCCTTCTGTGCCCTATGTTGTGCAGTGCTCGATGTGAAGGGGACAGGTCTCATACAGGCACTGCACCATGTGACCCTGGGCCTTTGTTTTGTAGAACGTCACAGCTGGCATGGAGCTGAAAGCCAGCAATGGAAAGTTGCTTCCTGCCCTGACAGTCTTTTCCGAAAGCCTGCGCTATCTGAAGGAACATGCCCTGAACACCATTAAAGAGGCCTCTTTCCAAACTGTCTACGACCAGGAGGAGATCACCTGGGTCCTTACTGTCCCAGCCATATGGAGCGCTGCTGCCAAGCAGTTCATGCGCCTGGCAGCAAAAGAGGTGAAAGCAGGGGTTACCCCATTTCCTCAAATTACCTTTGGAGGTTTCTTTGCCCATTGAGGCAAAGGAACTCCTCAACATGTAAACAACCTGTATTTCAAATTTCAGTCCATTGGGCAGAGAAATCCTCCACATTGAGGGTGGTGAGGGAGAGGATGTCCCAAACTGGCAGTAACAATAGCTCTGCCCTCTCCCCCCACTGTGGTGTAGAAATGAGCCCCACAGTGATCAGCAGTGCAAGAACCACCACCCCTGCATGAGCGGCTGGGGCGAGAAGAGTCTCCCTAGCAGGTGGTGTTCATGCAGCAGTAATCTCACCCCCTTTCCTTGAACTGACTCCTCTCCTTTGTGATTTTAGGCAGGAATTATCTCTGACATGATCTCTGAGAACCTGATCATTGCCTTGGAGCCAGAAGCTGCATCGCTGTGGTGCAAGCAGCTTCCACAGGAAGGGTTTATGGCAGACAGCAGTGACAAGAAGAAGTTTGAAGACTCCCCCGGGATCCAGTATATTGTTGTTGACTGTGGAGGTAAAATTTTCCCTATTTAACAGGTACCGTCTTTGCTGGGTGTGGCTGCACGGCTATTTCACAGTATGGCCAAAGGTCCCAGAGCTTGGACTCCACTGCTGTGCTTGTCATGGGGTTTTTATCTTTATTTCTCACCTAATGAGATTCTGTGAGCAGGCAGAAAAATAGGAGGAAAGAGCAAGATTGTGTCTCACACTACAGTGCTCTTCAGGCCAGACAGTCACAACACGAGGTCCTGTCCTCGCACCAGATCAGCTGGCACTGTGTCCCACCATCAGCCACCGGCACGTGCCACATGCTCTTGTGTAGCTTGAGCTCACAGCTAGCAGGCACTGGGGAGTAAATCATTAAGGATATTTGATGAAGCACTTCTCAGTAATTTCTCTAGATTCCTGAGGTTTTTTGGTGTGATGTGAATTTTCTGCCAAAGGCAGTCTGGTGGCTGTGAACAAGTACCGAAAAAGCATCAAGAGGACCACAAGTTCCTGAGAGTGTTCCCACCACTGCTCAGCAGTCCACCACCTATGTGAGGAGGCTACTCTGCTTGTGATCAGACGGGAGATTGGCTTGTTCAGTGAGCAAGTCGGAGCATCCAGCTCTTATCAGAAATAACTGTAGGAGCCTTGTGAGACCAGGCTTTTAAACAAAGGTGCATAAGTTTAAGAAATCTAGAGAAGTACAGGCAATAGCAGAAGAGGATGAGGAAAGAAAGCAGCAGAAAAGCACATTTGTGAATTGGGAGTTCAGAAGGTAAGATTAAAGTCAGTGGAAATTCGTTCACCTTAAGGCAAACAGCACAATTAATTTGAGTCTCTGTGTGTGTCTGTGTCTGCGTGTGTAGGTGGCACTGTAGACATCACAGTACATGAGATCCAAGAAAACCATTACCTAAAGGAGTTACACAAGGCAACTGGAGGTGGATGGGGAGGCAGCAGAGTGGATGAAAACTTCACCAGTTTCCTCAAGGAAATATTTGATGATGGCGTATGGGATGAATATGTAAAGAAGCACCCTACCGAATTACAAACTATGATGTACAACTTCAGCCTACAGAAATGCTCTGCTAGCAGGGACCCAGTCTACATACATTGCTACTACAACCTGATCAGAGTGGCAGAGTCCAAGAAGGACATCTCCCAGTTCTTCAAAAAAGCAGCAGGAGCTGTGTGGTGTGGTGGGACAATCATGATTACGTATGAGAAAATGAAGAGCTTGTTTGACTACTGTATCAACAATATCGTTTGTGCTTTGAAGGAAATTCTTTGCAAGCCTGAGATGGACAAAGTCCAGTACATTTTGCTTGTGGGAGGCTTTGCGTCCAGCATCATCCTGAGAGATGCAGTCAGGCAGGCCTTTAGCAGCAAGTATCATATCCTTTGTCCCATGGAAGCCCAGGCAGCCATTGCAAAAGGGGCTGTTTTATTCGGAGTTAATCCACGCATTGTTACCTCAAGAATCAGCTGTAGGACATATGGCGTAGAAACAAATCGGAAATTTGATGATGCTATCCATGACGTCCGTAAACGGAAGGTCTCAAAAATTGATGGCTATACTTATTGCACAGGTCTCTTCAAGAAATTGGTGGGAATTGGGGAGTCGGTGAATATACAGGAAGTTGCTTACTATGATTTCTTTCCAATAGAACCAGATCAAACAAGCGTAGTCTTTCCTTTCTATTGTACAAAAAACCAAGATGCTCAGTACGTAGATGAGGAAGGGATGGAAAAGCTTGGCTCCTGTGTAGTGCCATCGCCAGACACACAGCTGGGGAGAAACCGCAAGCTGAAGCTGATGATTAAATTTGGGCTCACTGAATTTCAAGCCACGTGTACTGATGTTACGTCCAAACAAAGTCGGACAGTTGTAATAGATTTTTTATCTTATAAATACTCGACATATTGAAGAGATCTTAGACGTCTTTTCCAGCCATTATGATTCTAACAATTCTATGACTTCTACAGTAGAGGAGGCAATTGGACCAGTAAGTCCATCATGCAGCTTTCTGTTTACACAGGAAAACTACTAGTCTGATTGTCTGGTTCCTTCCATTCCTCACCAACCACCCTTTCAGTCCAACACCTCACTTTCTGACAAAAGGTTTGTCTGATGCTTTATCTCATGCCCTTTTAGCTTGCATCTCTGAACTCAATAGTCCATACCACCAATATAATCATCTGTACTTTACCGGTGTTTGATGCAAAGGCTCTGGACTGGTGTCTAACTTCCACATGAAGCAGCCCATAGCTGTTTATTTTAACCTGGTGTCTTCTTTCAGCTACGTCTTCTCTGACATCAGGTCTCTTTAGCTGGAGTCCAGGTTTAATTCTGCTGGGGGTGACATTCAGTGGATTTCTCTTCAGAGTATCAGTTACATAGACTGTGTGTCATTAAAGCTCCAGTGTCCCAGATGAGGGTGCTGAGTGAACCAGTCTAGGGGCTTGTGTCCAAAACCTGTGGGAGTATTGTTTCCATTAAATCATTGGGTGGTTTGATCTCATTAATTGGGCAGATATGAATGCCAGATTCTAACATTACAGATATGAATAGTGCTTATGCTGCTGCCTGAGGCCTCTTTCCAGCTCTGGATACTCTCTGTATCTCTGATTTGGGCTCGATATTATTCGAAATCTAATTTCTTTGCCTCCTGCCTGCAGCACCTGTGCAAAGGTTCAGCACAGGGTAGGCTTCATGAGTGTAAATTTGTCCAAGAAGAGGATGCAGTCCTGCAGTGTGCTGGGTCTGGCTGAGGTGGAGTTAACTTTCTTCATAGCGACCCTTACGCTGGTGTGTGGTTTGTGTCCAAAATGGTGTTGGTAGCACATTGATGGTTTGGGGGGTGAGGGGAGGGGTGGGGTTTGTGGGGTTGTTTCTTTCCCCTTCAGTAAGGATGCAAAGTTTCTCTGCTGAACACCAGCCTCCACCAATGCAAATTCTTTGTTAGCTGTATCCACTGCAAGGAAACTCAGCACTGGCATCCTTATCAGTTGTAATGATCGCGTTAGAGTCACTGCTGGCCATGTACTCAATGTTGTTAATCAGGACAGCAGCATTCACAGGACTAATCTGCATATCTGCTGTGCCCTATGATATCTAAAAGTGGAGCGATTTCGAAATCACTACCTTTGCTTTCACATTTAAAATGTTACGCATGCAATAAAAGTATTCACAAGACACACCTGTGTGCATTTCTACCATGTCAGGTGGTACCACTGTACACTTTGTAAGGGACATGCTGGGGGCTAGGTTCTAAGAAGCTGAGTAGTCCTGCTTTTTTGTTACCCTTTGCATTTCATAATTCCACCAGTGGAAAGCCCAGCTCGGCTCCACCTGAGCCCACTAATGCCCTGGAATGGGAGAGAGAAGTAGGGTCTGGGAAAGTGGCAGCTGGGAAAGCCTTTCCCACCCATGTGCTGTGTGGGCTTTGGGATTCAGACACTGACACCAACTGTCATGACTGCAGCTCCTAGTTTTGCTTGTTTTGATGAGCTGATTATCTTGATAGCCTCAGACACTGAGCATGAGCAGATGCAGGTGTTTATCCTTTCTGTGAAAGCAGCACTGAGTGTCAGAGTATCAGGCTAAGCATCCCTGAAACTTGGCAATATGGGGGACTCTACCCTCAGCCTGACACCACCACAGGTGTTGGGAAAAGAAGAGTCACTGCTGCTGAGCCCCTGGCAGCCATCCTGTGAAACAGGTGTGTCTGCTGAGCTGGGGATTAACCCCATTGAACAATAAATAGGGTGGGTTGTTTATACTAAAAATCATAGAATCACAGATCCCCAAGTCTCAAGGAGGAGAAAAGACAGTGAGGTTTGCAGTGCCTGTAACCAGGACATCGATGAGCTCTCTAGAGGTGTGATGGCTGTTGGATCCTAAATGGCTGGGTGGGTAGAAGGTGCCACTCGTTTCTGTGGCTGGATCTTGCCGGCTGCCTTCTGCCTAAAGCACGTGATTTCTTGCAAACTGAGAGAAAGCAACCCCCACTTCGCAGTGCTGACACCATTTCCTTGCAGAGCAATGGAAGGCACACCCTCTTCTCCCCTGGCTGGGGGCAGGGAAAGGAAAAGCTTGGCCACAGCCCAAATACCATGACTGTGTTCCCTGCTCCGGATTTCCCAGCGCCATCTGCCTCCCTGGCCTGAGCCTGCCTGCCTGATGTCAGATGAAATTAGAGGTACACAAAAAGTTCACAGTATCAGTTAGCCTTGAAACCATGATAATGACATGCTGAAGCAACAGAACCGTGAAGAGATCCCAGGAACAGAATGCTGTAAATCCTTATGTCCTTGACAAGTAATGGTTCAAATAGATTCAAGCAGAAACTGCAACAGAGGTTTAACAAAATAAGGTTAAACAATAACTTAGCAACAGGTGGTAGGATGTAAAGACAACCTCAAGTTACCTCGGTTAAACAATAACTTAGCAACAGGTGGTAGGATGTAAAGACAACCTCAAGTTACCTTAGATGACTATAATGTTAAAGAACACACCCCCAGGGGAATTTGTATGTGGAAATGATAGGATACTGAACTGGACTGAGATCAGCACATGCACATTAAAGATTTTGTTATACAAGCATGAGTGACCCATCTCCTGTTTCTGTATGCTTCTTTTTTCCTTACCTTTTTGTAAAACAGACTCTGCTTGTTTTCCAAAAGGTTGGAAAAAGCCTGGCCTGGCACCCTACTCTGCAGATTTGTAATAAAATCATGTCTCGACTCAGTGTGTTGATTGGCTCTTGCACACCAGGATTCCCTTCTTTAGGGGTAACATCCTGAGGAGCTTCACCCCCTTTAGAAAATATGTCTCTTCATGCAATAGAGATTACGCTTGAGAGGATTCACTTCCTTTGCAATAATAACCAACACAAACCATGGGAGCGGAAAAAGAAATAAACCAAGCAGGCATCCTCTTGCCCACACGTGGGGAGGTGTCAACATTGACTTCATGATTAAACAGCTCATTTTTCATAGCTATTCCCTTTCCAGGCCAAAATAAATAGGTTTCTGGAGCTTTTTTTTCTTTCAATTTCTAGAAATTGCTGAGGTGTAGCTTAGATGTGTATAGCTCTGTTAGAGATGTCAAAACTGTACGAGGGATTTTTGTGTTCATCTTACAAGGACTCGGCAAATCATGCAAGGGGAAAATAGAAGATAATTTTCCAAAACAGTGGAAGTAACACCAGAAGATGGAAGACTAGAAAAGCATGTCACAGAGAGAGCATGGTGACATGCTTGAGGGAGGACATCATTGCTTTGTTTGGTCAGGGACTGCCCCGTGCTGCTGACACCTGGCTTGGCCCCAGACAAAATTGACCCATTGCACCCCAAAGCTGGACCAACCAAGTAAGTTTAGGGTGCCTCCATGGAAAAATGTGTAAGAATGGGCAGTGAATACTGAAAAGGGAGAGACAAGTCCAGGGCAGGTACAGTATCCAGCAGGATGATGACCAGTGGAAGAGCCCATGCTGGAGCAGTTGAGTAGGACACAAGGAGCAGCAAGAGCAAAGGGATCCCCGTGCACCAACCCCAGCTCCTGCACCACCCATGGTCTCACCAAAGGGTCTGGCTGTAACCTGCAGCACAGAGTGAGGAAACAGGACAGGTGAAGTGAGGCATCTAAGTGTTCATTGGTTGGTTTGTTCCTTGGCAATAAATTAATTGGATTGAAATTTCTTAACTCAAAACAGGTATTTTTTGGCCCATGACAGGATGTCTGACTATATATCAAGGGATGTCTGACTATATATCAAGGGAGGAGCCAGAGGAGAGTGGGGGAGAGCAGAGGAGAATTCTCCTAGGGAATCATAGAATGTTTTGGATTGGAAGGGACCTTAAAGGTCATCTCGTTCCAACCCCTCTGCCGTGGGCAGGGACGTCTTCCACTAGATCAAGTAGCTCAAAGCCCCATCCAGCCTGGCTTTGAACTCTTCCAAGGATGGGGCACACATAACTGCTTTGCAGCTTTGTATCAGACTGCTCTTTGTTTGCTGTGTGGTAAAAAGGGAGAGGGAGGCAAGTGGGGACAAATTTCAGTGAAGTCATTTGCGGCCTCCCTCAGTGGGAGCAGCAGCAGCAGTGGGACACAACCCCACCAAGACCAGTTGGTCTCTGTGAGTTTGCAGCCAGCACTTTTCCTTCTGCCTTGGGGTATCAGGCTGGTTTATCTTGACATGCTGCATATTTTCCCCTCACACCTGTTCCTTCCCTCCTCTAAACCATCCCAAACAATATGAGGTTTTGTCTGCCCTCAGTATCCAGCAGCAGTTTCTCAAGCCCCTTAGCCCTTATTTTGCTTGTGTGCCCTGGACTTAACCAGAACATTCCTGCCAGAGGTTAAGCCCAGGCATTGCATGGATAATCCATGAAAACTTTCTGCCTCCAGTTCCAAGTGACCGCGACTATAATAGGTCCAGAGATGCTGTCTGCAACTCCACGCTGGCCCTCCTCCTGCCCCTTATCTCTCTCCCAGGCAGGCAGGGCCCAGAGATAGGACAGAGATCCCAGCTGCGAGCCAAGAGGGTTAGGAAAGTGAAATGCCTGGTTGTGTTGCACCATTTATCTCCAGTGCTAAAATGAAGTGGCTTTGCAGGGTACTATGGCCGTGGATGCTGCACCACGCTGCCATCACCATCTCTGCAATGCTGTCATTTTGGGGTGGTGAAGCCTCCCACCCTCATGGGGCCAAGGCTAGGAGCAGCTGTGGGGTGAGCCCCTGTTAAACCAGAGGGCTGTGGGGAAAGCAGTGACCGTGACATGAAGGCAGGACTGGAGAGAATTGCTGGAGCTAGAAACAGGATCTTTGACTGAAAGACCAAAGCGTGCCGGGGAGAGGGGATGGCAGGGCACCACAGTGCCCTCAGCACAGCAGCACTCTTGGGAGAAAATCAGGAAAATTAGTTCTTGGGCAAGGATCACCTTCAGGAAAGAGGAGCCAAGCACTGGCTTTGGCAGGGGTGAGAGGGGAAGAGAATTGATCTTTTTTTCCCCACTGAAAACTGCCTTTTTTCCCTTCTCTCCTCAGACAGTGAGACCTTTGCTTTGGCACCTGACCTACGACTACAGGGCTAGTCCTCCCTCCTCATGTGGTTGGTTTCTTTCCTGATTAACAGTGATTAGGTAGCTCTAAAACCTGCAGAAATGTGACTGAGGAGAACGGAGACAAAGAGACCCTTTAAGATCTCTTAAATCCCCAGGGCAGTATTTAGAGAGCCCTGAGGAGAGAACTGGAGCAGAAAGACCCTGCCAGGACCTCCCTGTCCTTCTCCCTCCTGCTGCACCCTCTGTTGCCAACATCTCCTCCATCATGTCGCTCTCTGAAGCAGAGGTGCAAAGTGCCCGTGGTGCCTGGGAGAAGATATATGTGGATGCTGAGGACAATGGGACAACTGTGCTGGTCAGGTAAGGAAAGAGCCCATCCAACTGCTGCCCCAGAGGGGTGAAGGAGGAACAGCAAGAAGGATGGAGATACTGCCTAGGAGCATGTCTTGATGTTTTTCATGCAACACTTGCTAGGAAGAGGAGCAATCCACACAAGGAAAAATAAAAGGAAAGGGGCAAGGGGGTGGGAAAAGAAGAAGAGACAAGAACAATTTCTTCACCCATGTAAGGTAAAGAAAACTAAGTGTGGTATGAAAGAGAATGGGAACAAAACATGGGCCTTATTTCCCTCTTCCTCTTTACCTCTAAACTCTTTTAATGCTCTTTTTAAACTCAGTGTTTCACTTCTGATTCTCCTTCAGCCTCAGTCCATCTGTTCCATTGTATTATACCCTTTCTGTGGGCTTCCCTCTCTTCTGTTCACCTTTCACATATTCCACTCTCATCTGGGACTTACATCGCCTCCATAAGCATGAATCAGTTCAAATACTATTTCTGGTTATCAGACCTTTACCCATCCCGCTGGCTTTCTTGCATATCACACCTTGTCCCTGGATTACCCTCACAAAGTGTTACATGGTGCTCTTTCCTTCTGCAGGCTACTCAACCTGTGCACAGTAAGGGTCAGGAACGCAGCCATAAAATGTTAGCAGCATCCAGTAGTTTGCCTCCCTGGAGTAATTTACTCTAGAAGGTTTTGCTTTAGTGTCCTACAACCCCAGAACTGCCTATAGAGAAGTTCAGGGCTTCCCAGGACAAGAGGGACATGGCCATACCGGAAAGAGTCCAGCAAAGGGCCAGGAAGGTGATGAGGGGACTGGAGTATCTCTCCAATAAAGAAAGGCTGAGAAAGCTATGACTGTTCAGCCTGGAGAAGAGAAAGCTCAGGGGAATCTTATCAATGTATGCATAAAAATATGAAGGGAGAGTGCAAAGAAGGCAGAGCCAGGCTCATCTAAGTGGTGCCACGAGACAGGACCAGAGTCAACGGGCACAAACTGAAACACAGGAGGTTCCCTCTGAATATCAGGAAACACTTTTTTTACTTCTGAGTGGAACTGAGCACTGGCAGAAGTTGCCCAAAGAAGTTGTTGAGTCTCCATACATGGAGATACTCAAAAGCCATCTGGCCACGGTCTTGGGCAACTGGCTTGACCAGTGGTGTTGAACCAGATGATGTCCAGAGGTTCCTTCAAGCCCAACCATTTTGGGACCCTGTGAAATGCAATGTGGAATTTGCTGTGGATATTTCAGGTGGATAGCGGGCTTACCCAATGGAGCAAACTGCTTTTTTTAAAAGAGTCTGACCAAGATGACTGTAATTGATCAAAGGTAATTTCAAACACACTGACTTGTGTTACTTTTGAATAAATGGAGTACCCCATACTCAAACAACAATCCATCACAGGCAGTAAGAAAGCTTTGCAGTGGACTCTAGGAAGGGGTTAATTAACAAAACCAATAGTAGGGTTTCTCCATGAAAACACCCACCAGTATCACTGTGGTCATATCCGCTGTCCAGAACATCTCTGGGAATATTAATCTGTCACAGTCACCCCATGTGAATGTGCTCCCACTTCTCTGTGAAAGTAATACAGAGTTCACACTGAGGAAATATTCACTTTAGAAGCAGTGGAATAAGTTCATTATAGATTTTAAGGTGGAATGAGCAAAGGAAATGCCCTGGGGAGAGGCAAGGGAGAGAGGACTGGCTGCTATGTGCACGGGGGCTGTGCACAAGTGCAAAAGGCAAAGGAGAAAGAAGGAATGCCGAAGTTTCTGTTCTAATAAAGAGAAGGGGAAAAGGGGCATAAATGCATAAGGCAAGGCCCGGAATGTGTAGCCATGTCTGCTTTGATACCTCCGTCCACAAGTCAGGATGTCTCTCATTCCTCAACAGGATGTTTACTGAGCACCCAGACACCAAATCCTACTTCACGCATTTCAAAGGCATGGACTCTGCCGAAGAGATGAAACAGTCAGATCAAGTCAGGGGCCATGGCAAGAAGGTTTTCAGTGCCATCAACAACATGGTGCAACACCTGGACAACTCTGAGGCTTTTCTTGGGATAGTGACCCCACTCGGCAAGAAACATGCCACCCAGCTGAAGATTGACCCCAAAAACTTCAGGGTGAGTAAGCAGCTCTCTTCCCAAAGGGTGTAATTGTGAGGAGGGCATGTTTTCCCCTTTGAGGGGTAGAACTGAGGAAAATAGGCTTTGTATGTAGGAATACATATATATATGCCTGAGAGAATGGAGGTGGTGGAAGGTGAGATGGTTGATGGTAGAAGATGGCAAGACTGAGAGATCTGGCATCGGTGGGGAAGATGGCTGTGCAGCAGATGTGGTGCAGCAGGTCTGCTCAGGTGGGAGCTGCACAGCTGCCCATGAGCTGTAGTGGGTTTTCTCAGTGCGACTGGATTCCCACACCTGCCATTTAATAACAAGATACAGAAAAGCAGTTTAACATTGGACTTCAGTCCCTGATGTACTTTTTATCTCATAACAGGAACTGAGCTTTTCTAGGATAACTAAACCAGCTGTTATTGAGCAACAATGGCAACAGCATTGTCATCATTAAACAAACACAAACAATAAATACAGGATCAAATTACTTGCCCAGATCCACCTAAGGTCACTAGCAGAATGACTTTATAACTATTTCGTCTGCCTTACACAGCAAAGAGAGGCACCTTCTGGCAAAGATTATTTCCAAATGAACAATAAATGCTGCACAGGAAAGGAATTGGCATTTCAAAGTATACCACCTACCTAGTGACTGCAAGGACAAATGAACTCTGCTAGAGAGTGCTAGATAGCTGAGGAGCAAGAAAGATCAGGAAGAAACTTACCCCTCAAGCCATGTATTCCGAAGGTGTCCAGCAAGGGGGCTCATTGTGGCCTCAAAAACATTTGGGACAGTCCCCTGCCAGGAGAAGGATTGCAGTGGATGGACGAAGTCCATCAGTCCTATACAGCCATCCTTAAGTGACAGGTGCAGTTAACATTTACTAGATACAGGACAGTTAAAAACACCACCAGCAGTTTTTTGTGAATTCTATAATGCACCTTATTTTCCATGCCCTGTTACAAGCTCTGCAGGCCACGTGCTGTGAATTGTTCTTGTACCCCTTTCTGCCCTGCAAGAATCCCAGCTAAAGATATACAAGATATGTAAGTTCTTATGCCTCTAATGTGGAGAAAAGTTCACACTGGTTGTTTCTTCCCTTCTCCTTGTTTAGATTATCTGTGACATTATCTTACAACTGATGGAGGAGAAATTTGGCGGAGATTGCAAAGCTTCCTTTGAGAAGGTGACTAATGAAATCTGCACCCACCTGAACAGTATCTACAAAGAGGAGGGTTGGTGAGGCTGTGCACCCTCCAGGCTCTTCAAACATCTTGCCAGCACTGATTTGCTGCTTTTGGGCCCCCAGGCACAGCTGGAAAATTAAAATTTAAAAATAAAAAAAGGCAAGAAAAAAGGCTTATACAATATAGATATCAATGTCAATAATCTCCTTAGCAAATTGAGTTTCTACAGCTAAACAAAACCTGCAGACACATCAAAGTCAACCAAAAAATCCTGATGTGCTTTGCAGTTTCAGTGTTTCAGGTGGGTTCCTCTGGCCACCATCCTTGAAGACTACATTTTAAGATGATGACTTTAAGCTTTCCGTTCCTAAAAGACTTGCTCCTTCCAGCAGCACCAGCAGCTCTTTGGCTCACCTACCACCTCTCCATCCTCATGAATGACAGGAAGGAGACCATTTTGAAGCATCTCCAGAATCTTGGTAGAGGTCATTATTTAAGAGGCATGAGTCTTGTTTTGTGTGACAAGGGGGAAGAGGTGTATGGGAATGACTAACACCTGGGAGAGACATGAGCAAAGTCCTATCTTGCATGAGCCAGCAGAGTCGCCCAACCTTGGTTTCTCAGAGCAGCTTTCAGCACAAGGGATGACAACACTGAATGTGGTCACCACTGGACCCCTCTGGGCAGGGATGAACATCTCCAGGCTGTGGATTTCACCGGGTTACTCCCAGGAAATTACTTGAGTTGCGTTCCCACATGAGGCAAGAGTAAAGGTCACTAGCTCCTGTGCACTCAAAATGCACCCAGCTGATGGAGGCTGCTGCCTCGTTGCGTGGGCAGCACGGGGGGCTCAGCCTGGCAGGAGACTCATCCTGTCCAGTCACACAGCCTGAGCCTCCCTTCAGTGCTAACCAGGTCCTGAACTATTTAATTGCTTTTCTTTGTATTCCTTAGACTTGGTGAAATAAATCAGCTAATAACTGCAAATAACCACATGCTGGTTTGCTTCAGTGTAGCGCAATAAACACAGAGAAAGCAGACGTGCCCTCTCATTTGCTTCACAGAAAAGGTGATGTGCAGCACTAGCAGCTGGTTACAGTGCAGTTACTGGTGGTACTGGGGGGTTTCCAAAACCAGCTCAAGCTCCCACCCAGGCACCCATCACTCTTGCAGCAGTCAGGCTTCTCAGGTGGTGGGAAGGGAAGCTTTTTACTTAACCATGAAGCAACAGTTTTGTAAACAGGTAAAAATGCAGTTTTCCTTCATTCAACATGTAGTTTTCCTTACCCACTGCATTTGGCAAAGGATGCTAAATCCCAAAGTCCAGAAGAGGAACTCTAGCCAGAGGGGAGGATGGGGCAGGCTGCTTTATTTACTTTGGTGTTTGTTCAGCTTGGGGAGAAAGGGGGAAGCATATTGCACAGCACTGGCAAGGACTGTAAAAAAGAACGAGAGATGTAAAAAATATTTATAGTGTCAAATCCCTCTGAGGGAGTACAAGTAGGTAAAGCTCTGAAAAGAGGTGGTGGCAGTTCTTTACTCTCATTGCTCTGCTGCAAACCAGTTTGAGCTTAGGAAGATTTGAAGGCAGCAATTTGAAAAGTTTCAGTGGTTCCATGCAGTCCCCATCCACCTACCACCTTCTAGAGATGGAGACAGAGAGGCTTGAGCCGGGCTGAAGGTGCCTGAAGGCTCGTGCCGTGAAAGTGCCTTCTTTGCAGCCTCTCTGAGCCAGCACCTGGAACAATTTCTAACCCTTGTGCACTTAACTGAGCATCACCATCAATACTTTACTAGAGTCAGCATTTGTCAGATCATTTCAGCCTGGGAAAGGGTTGTACAGCCACAGCAGCTCCTGCTGCTGTCATGCCCTTTGTGAACTTGCTGGTGTCCAGCCCTGCTTTGTTGCTAGTTAATCCTGCCTTCCTGAGGGTGCATCTCCTAGGACTCCGTTTGCCTGCAGTGCTCTGGCAGCACCACTGAGTCTAGGGAAGGAATTTGGGACTGTGGTTTCCACAGCAAAAGGAAGTCAAAAGCCAGAGCCAGGAGAGGTAAGTCATGAGAGAATTTTCTAATTGCCTGCCGGCTCCATTATATGCCCACAGAGGGGAAAGCAGGGATAGAGAGCCAGGGCTAGAAGCAAACATCCTCTTTCCTTGTATTTCCAGCTGCAGTCTGCTGCTTCCCAGTTTTGCAAGCTGCAGTGGAAGACTGATGTCAGGTCTTATTGAAAAGAACAAATAATTAAATAAGCAGTAACAGTGCAAGAATTTTTTAAGCAAGTGGAAAAAAGTGATCAAAGCAAAAAACCAAAGAGCAAGAACCATCATGCAGGACAGGATGAAGAGTGCATTAACATTTTTTATAAGCCCCTGCATCAGAAGAAACTTATCTCTACTGTCTGTTGAATAAAGGACAGCGATACTGAGGAAGGTGGCATGTGAAATTTGGGGGGAGAACAGTAAACTGGAGGAGTTATCAGGTGCTGCAGGCCCCGACATAACACTGCACACTGCCATCACCTCTGGAGCGTGGCTCAGTCTGCATTTATACTTCGTTTAATGCTGACTGCAACCCCCATCTGCTGTGTCCCTACAGCTAAACCCACCTGCTTGGATATACCCACCCATGCCCTTGGTTGCCTTGCACTAGCCCCAGGGGTCTGAAGTCTTGCTACCATTCTCTCTTCAGCTACATAGATAATCCCTGCTCCAAGACTATTTAACATTTGCACAACCATCCATTTGCACTGGCTTAGGGAGCTGGCTCACCATTGCCCCTGGGAATGGGTGGGGCAAGATAGGCTGGACAGAGATGGGCTCCAGGGCAGGGCTATCATTGTAGCAATGGGATGGTAACTCCCAGATTCAACAGCTGGTGGAAGGCAACAGGACAATGGAACAGCTTCCTGTGCCAGCTTCACTGGCAAGTCACGGTGGGTAACAGGATACAGCAGCACTAGGCCAAGCACCTCTGCCTGGAAACGTCACCATTTTACTGTGTGGTTCATCCTGCTGCAGTGGGAAAAGCAACACACAGGCTATGCAGCATTGGGCCAGACTTCCCAGGGAAGTGGCTGAGTTGCCATTCCTGGGGGTATTTAAAAGGCGTGAAGATGTGGCGCTAGGGGACATGGTTTAGTGGTGGGCTGGGCCATGCTGGGTTATCGGGTGGATTTGATGATCTTAAGGGCCTTTTTCAAGGTAACCACTTCTATGATTCCATGTTCAGGAGGGGATCTCATTTCTGGTAATATGCCATCCTCCAGCTGCTTACCACCTTAACCTTTTTCTGTTTTACACTACCCTGACTAACCCAGAGTGATTATGAGACATGGGAATAATGCTTGCAGGTTCACTGCAGTTCAAACACATTAAATCAGTGAAGTAATTTACTTTTCCTGCTGGTTTTGTACACCCTCAGTTTGATAAAAATCGCTACGGAGCTACAACTGCATCAGCAAAATTTCCAAGATCTCAAAAGCTGATGCTCAGCTACAGCATCCCTAGGTTCCCTCAAGAGCTCCATTTCATAATCTATTTGACCATGAAGACTAAGGTCAGTCCATACCACTCTTCAGCTGTCCAGCAGGAAATTCACAGGTGATGAATACCTCAGTTTTGCACTCCTGAAATTAAGGTCATTGGGTTCTGATGGGTGGAAGATCCGTATTTAGGAGCGGTGTCCTGATAGATGCTCCAAATCTTTTGCATCCTAGGTGTGTTTCATCAGTCACCTTAATTTTTTCTTCTGATCTGCACTTCAGTCCTGTATGTCCACAAATAATTCAGATTATTTTATGAGGAAATCAGAGATATGCCTTACCTTCTTGCTTAACATCAGTATGGTACTTCCTCTATGTAAGGGAAGGCCCAAACCCAATCCCCCTTTTGTAAATAAATTTATAAGCCATTTGTAAAATGAATGGCATATTATCCAGAATTTGCTAGCGTGGAGTCTAGGCACTGTTTTGTCACAGTATGCAAATCTCCCCCCCCCCTTTATTTTTACAATACAAAATTTCTAGTTGCTGGCTGCAGGGGGAGACAGGTCCTCAGTATTTCTGGAATATTGTTATTCCAGAAAGGCTTTCAAAAGGAATCACTGGCACTTGTGCTATATAAGATGTATCTAGAAATGACTGGTCACCTTTTGTCACACCACTAGAATTCCATTAACAACTATGTGATGATAGATGTTATCAAGCACTTACACTTGTGGCCATACCAGATGGACAAACACCGGTAACTTCCATTCATCAAGCACCTGGGTCATCCAGGAAATCAAAAAACAGTCCCAGGAAGGAAACTGATGCTCAGAATTCAAATGGATGAATAAATTTTAAAAAAAAGTGTTAAGTAGTTAGTCATCATCACTTTGGGAGCTTAAAATGACGTGAATTCAAAGTGGAACGTGCAGTGCTAGATCCAAGCCCTTGCAGAGGTGTAAAGGTCCTGTTCTACCTTTCACTGCCAGCCAACACACTGCTATATTATCTTCTGTGTTAGAATTATCACCCACATGCTCTGACCGTACAGAAAATGCTACAGAAATGACACTGAGGACAAATGCACAGAGTGAATGGTATTACACCATGATGTTAGCAGGCCTTCATAGGCACTTGCACTAGGGAGGGACAGAGGCTGCAGAACCTGCTGGAAATGCCAAGAAATCATTACAAACACTGCTCTTAAGCATCACTATTAGGTAACTCAGTGGTGTGATCTCAAGGAGGAAAATTTACCAATCTCTAAATTCTTCTGTGTGGGAATAGGGCATAACTGAGTAGTTTAAATACCCCAAAGCACCTTCAATCCAACAGAATGGACAGCAACCCCTTTTTATGTTTTGTCAGCGACACAGACTGGGACCAAGGGCACCCTTAGTGAGCTGGTGCAGTCAATACGCTGGAGGAAAGAGATGCCATCCAGAAGGACCTCCGCAGCCTTGAGGGGTGGGTCTGTGCAAAGCTCAAGAAGTTCAACAAGGCCAAGTGCAAGGTGCTGCACCTGGGTCAGGGCAATCCCAAGCACCAATCCAGGCTGAAGGACGAAGAGACGGAGAGCAGCCCGACCGAGAAGGACTTGGTATGCAGGGGGACAAGAGGCTGGACATGACCCAGCACTGTGCACTCACAGCCCAGAAAGCAAATTGTATCCTGGGCTGCATCCAAAGCAGCTGGACAGCAGGGTGAGGGAGGAGATTCTGCCCCTCTGCTCTGCTCTGGTGGGACCCCCCACCAACCCCACCTGGAGTGCTGCATCCAGCTCTGGGGTTCCCAGCACAGGAAGGACACGGACCTGATGGAGTGAGTCCAGAGGAGGCCACAAAGATGATCAGAGGGATGGAGCACCTCTCCTGTAAGAAAAGGCTGACAGAGTTCAGGTTGTTCAGCCTGAAGAAAAGGCTCTGGAGAGATCTTATAGCACGTTCCAGTACCTAAAGGAAGCCTACAGCTGGAGAGGGACTTTTTACAAGGGCACGTAGTGACAGGACAAGGGAGAATGGCTTTAAACTGAAAGAGGGTAGCTTTAGATTGGATATTAGGAATCAATTCTTTGCAGTGAGGTTGGTGAGGGGTTGCCCACAAAAGCTGTGGATGCCCCATCCTTGGAACTGTTCAAAACCAGGTTGGATGGGGCTCTGAGCAACCTGGTCTAGTGAAAGGTGTCCCTGACCACAGTAAGGGGGCTGGAACTGGCTGATCTTTAAGGTGCCTTCCAACCCAAACTGTTCTATGATTCTGACTCCACATGTTTCTGCTTTTGAAGACTTTACAATAATCAGGATTGTAAGCAGAATGACTACTTCTCCCAGAGCAGATCTGTATGTTAAAAACTCTAATAACCAGATATTTTTTAAAAGACTGAACGGCTAGTTAACCACCTTAAGAGACCAGTATATCCTTGTTAAGTTATTGGACAATATGGTTTCTTTTTTATTTTTTATTATTTCTTTTGTTCTTAATTTTTGTTTGTTGTTGCTGGTTTTCTTGTTTGTTTTAATACAATTAAAGATGTACCCCACAATAAAAAGCAGAAAGAGTCCTTATGGAAAAAAACAAATATATTGAACACATACCAATCAAATGGTACAGATATGGGACTGGCTTTGATTTCAAAATTTAAGTAGAAATAAAAAAGATGTAATGCAACAGCTGTTCAATTTCCAAGTCTAAATAGGCACTGTAAAAAGACATTTCCGCTTTCTCCAGCACACGTTCCTGTCTAAATGCTCCCACTGTAATCAACTCCTAGGATCCCAAACAAAAGTAAAGCCCAACATTGGGAACATAACCTTAGAGTAAAAGTTAATATCCATCCACCCACCCTCTTACAAAAAAGCAAACAAAAAAAAAAATTCCCCCAAATACAACCTTTCAATGCTGCTGTTTTGACTGGAGCAGAATTGGAGAATTTATAAAGGTTCAAAAGCACCCAAGGCAAGTAGTACAATATAATTTGTTCACTAACTTGTATTGGAAAGGAGATTAAAAACATTGAGATCTGCATCTTGGTACATAAAACTGTTGTCCTGAATAAAGAGAAATCTTTCAGAAAAGTTTTACAACTTGGTGGAAGTCCAGGACCCAGCTTTAGGCATCATTAAATCATGGGGTTTAATTCTGACTTTGTTATAACCACTTTTATATACTGTACATCTACCCTAGTTGGATCAGTGTTGGAACTGCTCACTGGTGTCCCTTTGAACAACTGTAAACTAAACCAAAGTATGCAACTCCATAGGAAGCTAGAGATCAGGTGAATATACAGCCAGTTATATCTCCCCTGCTTCACGCTCCTCTGAGCTCCTCGGCTCTTCCGATCGGCCGTTAGCGCTTTCGTACGAACGTTTCTTGTCTTTGAAATCCCGCGGTGACCTCTCCCTCGAGCTTCTGTCTTTATCACGGGATGTTCTATCGCGATCTCTTGAACGCTCTTTGTCTCTGGAAGATCTTTCTTTAGAGGATCTGTAAGGTGCAGTAAATTTGAGAGTTCGAGTTAGATGTGAATTGGTAGCTATCAAACAGCATTTAGATTTTGTATTTTTCTTCTTTTTCCAAGCCAGCTATAGATTTATATAAACAGAAGTGTACGAGAAGACATCCAATCATTCTACCCTTCTCCCTTTCCTACTTCCCACTTCAAAAGACAAGTACTTTGAGGTAGGATTTAATCTACATTTATTACAGAGCCCAGATTAAGTTCAATGTGCTTCACTACAGCTCTTACTTTCAGCCTCCACCTCCTAGAGTTTGCATTAACTGGAGTTTAGCTGAAATTTCTCATCTGCATCTGTCTCTAGTTTAAGAACAGCGTCTAGCCTCAGACATATAAATTACAAATTCAAAAAACATGTTTAAAAACAGGAGCTTGCTTAAAAGCAGGGGGAAATTAACTTGCATAATTCTGGAAGAGAGGCTACTATATGACAAATACAAACCAAATCTGGAATCTGTTCTACAACCATATTTTGTTACAAGAATTAATCCCTGTGTGACTTTGAAAGGTTGGGGTAGTGTTCTTTTTAGATATTTTACTCTGATAAATAAGCATTTTCAAAACCTTTATGATGGAGCCAGGAAAGATCTGTTTTGTTAAACAAACTACATAGTTTTAAATTAAATTAGCTACCTGTATGGGAGAAAAATGGATTAGACATCCTCCTCTATATTCCCTTACAGATGCACTTAGGTCTGTTGTTGAAACAACACTCCATCTGTATTTTACCATGTACTGCAATCACAAAATATTCTAATACAGACTTTTACAGAAAATCTTAATGGCATGCTATAAAGCTAGCCAATCATTTCCTAGTCAAAAAATTTGGTACACAGGACAGGACAGTGAGACTGTACTCTCTCCACTTACAGAAAGTTACTGTCAGGTCACCTCAAAGCTTCAAAACTTAAGGTCGGCAAAATGCTCCTGTACTAATTTCCTTTTGTAAGCTTACAAAGAAATGACCTTTCGTGTTAGTTGCTCATCTGAAAGATTATTTTCCCTACAATGTAGCGTTTTGCAAGACTTAGTACTTGCAAGAAACACTGAGATCCACAGGCATTATTCCTATTCCACAAAGTACATGCCACAGAAGAGAAGCTACATGCCAAATAAGAGGTTCATCCTGGAGTTAGTACAACTGTTTATCATGTATCTCATGCCCAAGTCCCCTGCAGAAGTAACAATGATTTAACTCCTGAAATAATTTGAACTATAAGCCCTGCAAGCCACTTCAAAACCTGACCTTTTATCTTCTTGCAGGTCAACAGTCTCAGGGTTTTAAGACTGGGCACCCTATCACCGTACTGCTCTCAAAGTATCCCATGGTGGGTAACCTATACAAGAAGGGAATCCTGTTTATGAGCAGACCTCCCTACCAAATGCCTCGCTGTGCAATCCCAACTCTCTTAAATTATGCTCACCTCATTCGTGTAAAATAAGCCAGCCAATGCTCAGGAGCAGACAGCAACTGAATCATTCAAAAGCAACAGCCCCAGCCTGCCTCCTGCAGTAATCTTTCCATGAGAGGTCCTTGCAAAGCAGTATCTTCAGATGCAGTGCAACAAGTTTATTTTCAGGCATACCTAAGTTTGTTTTTATCCAGTGCAGTGCACAATAGATGGGCTCTGGTGTTAGGAACAAGAGCCCAAGGGAAAACCTGAATGTGTGACAGTAAGATTACTGCTGATATCCCTGGGTTCAAATGAAAATCAGCTGTTTCACTTTCTATGCTGCAAGAAACTGGTATTATCAACTTGACACCAATACTCTGTAGCACTCATCCAAAACAGAAATAATACATAACCCTGTTACTGTTATTAAAAAAAAAGAAAGAAAAGAAATCACTCTGGTGTGTCAAATCGTAAATATGCTGAAGCTGTAACTGAAATCTGAGACAGACTCAAAATGTGTTTAAATTACCAAGTGGTAAGCATAAACTTAATTTAGTGTGAAAATTCTCATTGTGTGTTAGGAAAAGCCATTTATTTCTAGGGCAACATTTACCTCTTTTTGGAGCTGCGTTCTCGGCTTCTCTCCCTGGAGCTGTGCCTGCTTCTATGATGGCTGCGGCTCCGACTGCGGCTGGTGGAGCGGGACCTGTGGCGGTGCCGTTTCTCACGGGATTTGGATCGAGTCCTTCTCTTCCGTTCCCGCGAGGCTGAGCGAGACCGGTGTCTGCGGCGATCTCGGGACCTAGATCTAGGAACAGAGAGGGCTTACACCACACACTGCTTTCACCCAGCTACTCTTACCAGTGTGCCGTGAACATTATGCACTCTATGTGTAAGCACATCTGTAGAGAGAATGGCCTGCAGTGTTCGGAGCCGTTGCAGTGTCTGATCACAGGCAAACAGACAGGAAAGCAACATTAGAAAGGCTACAAACTCCTTTTTCACTAATGCAGACAATTTTATAGTTAATTCATGACTGTATGGCTTAGCCAGTATAGCCAATTCAGGCTCCTGAAAGCAAATAAAAAAATGAAAAAAATCTACTTCTTTACACTTTAAAATAGTGTCTGTATCAGTCAAAGCTGTAGAACTTCATGATGTGACAGGGATCATCTGCCAGAATCTATGTATTATGATGTTCTTTAAAAACTGGACTATACCGTTCCCCATAGCTACAACAACAAAACTAAGTC
The DNA here is from genome assembly GCA_013397725.1 of Rhagologus leucostigma. NCBI lineage: Eukaryota > Metazoa > Chordata > Aves > Passeriformes > Rhagologus > Rhagologus leucostigma. The sequence goes on from VZTD01002139.1 coordinate 429,596, forward strand.
TGGAAGGTTCTAAACACTATACAAATTTGGTTTGGTGGTTTTTTTTCCCTCCAAATTACTTTGCAATCATACCTCAAACTTTGATCTTGAACTGTGTAGATTTGAAAGAACACTCATACTGTTTATGGGTGATCTGCTGAGAGTTAACCTGGTGCTTAGGATTTCAAAAACATGGGCTTTCACCAAAAGGTATTAGCCAGAAGATTTGTAAAGAAAAAGTAATTCTCTGTTTTAAGTGTTACTTGGGACATGAAGCTGCATTGTAGTAGCCACAAAATAGATGTAGATGTATAAACTCAGTAGCATGGTGATAAATAGTGTACAAACACACAGAGAGATGACTATGTAACAGAAAGCTTTGTTTGTAGAGATGGACATCTTAAACTAACAGTGCTAGACAAACTTAAAATGTTCCAGCTTGTGAAAGGCTAACTTCACCGCTGGTATTCCTTGTCTGCAGATTTATATACCTTTTGGCATGCTTGCTGTGGGATCTGGACCTGAAATAAATGGAAAATAGTAATTTTTCTTAAGAGAATCTCACTATCAAATAAAGTGCAATTTAGTAATAATAAACCAGACTAGTTGACCTGTTATTGCATTTCTTGTTTTAGCAGCATGTATTTAAAGGCCTTTGATTTGATGTCAACATCTCTGTAACACGTTTATCAGGAAACACATCCCTGTTTTGTGTTGGTTGGGGTTTTTTAAATTTATTTTTGAGACTACCCTACTAGAAACTCAGAAGAATTTCTAACCAGCTTTTTAACTCACATCCCTCCCACAGAAATAGCTTACAGCTAGCTGAAGTCAGTATTCCCTTATTTCCTGACAGGCAAATAGTACCAGACTGCAACAGATTTCAGAAATTTACACTGTTAACCTTCAAAACATAACATGTTGAGAGAACTGCGGCTCAGGTTCCCTTCCACTCTAGCCCCACAAGGCCTGGAAGCCACTATTTCATAGAACAACAGGGAATTGCTTTCCTTAATCATACGTTCAGCTACTTCCAATAAGGAAGATTTCTAACATCTATGAAGAAAATTGCGAAGAGATGTAAGGAGCTCATATGTGTGTAAACTCACATCTGTCAGGTCTCAAAACAAGGTACACACCTGAAAATTATCTAATTTAAAGACCCTTTTATTCAAATATGTAGAGACAATACTATCGGTAGCTTTTAAAAAGGCTTTTTATGAAAACAATTCCATGTTTTAAGATTTAGAATGAAATTCCATCTCAATCCCTGTAAGTCTCCAAGGAATGCAAACTATTGTAATTCTGCAAATTTAGAAATGTGTATGAACTATTTCAGAGTTTTCTTATTAAACATAAATGGGTCATAACATACATGCAATTAAAACAGATCCCTACCTCCTTAGTTTCTCCCTTTCTTCTCTTTCCCTCTCCTCTCTGCGTTTCAGACGTTCTTGATTTCGTTTCTCCTGTTTATCAGCCACAATCCTCTAAAAGCAAAAGAATGTATTAAATTATATTTAAAAATTTCTCACATGAAAGTGCTATAAGAATAATCTAGACAGTTAACATTCAGTTCTTTCCCTCAGGCATATCCCCTTTCCCTTGTGTATATTATTCCCACTCTCTTCCTCAGTATATATACACACATTTTTTTTTTCTTGAAGAAACAGAAGTTATTGCAGAAGAGCTGCATGTGGGTGTTACATGAAGACCTGAAATATGCAGAGTTAAATATTAAGTTTTTAATAAAGGGGAATTCAGAACAGTAAGTCATGCCCTTATTGTGAGAGTTTCCATGCCAATCCTATCCTATTTTGGACACTGGGGAAAGGCAGAAAGGAATGAGAACTGGGAGAGTTAATTGTTTCTTAAAGGACTTGGTTGGGCCGACATGTAGATTTGAGGCTACTTGTTTCTGTATTGTGACTGTGGGACAAAGTTAGAGCAGATGCTTCAGCTGACAGCCCCCAGGGTGAACTCACTACTACTGGGGACAAGGCACGCTCAGTAGAGGGCCCTCAGATGTGGAACTCACAACTGGAGATCTGGCCAAACCCAAGTCTTGCCACCTTCTGGACATGATGCAAGAAATTCAACTCTTTGTAAAGACCTTCTTCTGAGAGGTGGAATTGCCCCAGCAGCATCTTGATTAGATCTCTGAGGAGAGCTCTGAGGAAGGAGGGGACAGTTATTGTTTTCTTTCTTTGTTAGCAAAGCACTTTGAAAGATTAATTTATTGATGCTTTGGGAATGTGAAATAGTTATCCATGCATATTTTTTTCCAAATGGTGTAAATAATCAGTTATTTCAACCCTTTACATCAAATTATATCTATATTTCCTTGTACAACATCAGCAATTTAACCACAAGAAAGGTTTCTTGTTCAAGTGACTCTTTGCTTAATTTCATAGAGGGATGAGAGGAAGCACACATGACCTGTTTTAGGCATCTAAGATTTAAGTCACAGCAGCTATATTTAGGAGCCTAGATTGCCAACATCATCAACAGAAAGAGCTGGGCTCTCCAAAGGTAAGTCACAGTATCCATGCAAGACAGCTGGAATATTACAAAACATAAACCAAGTCAATTTATTCAAATCCAGTAGCAGCAATTTCTGCTTTCAGGGCTTCTATTCAAATCCAGTAGCAGCAGTTTCTGCTTTCAGGGCTTCAACGAATTTAGCTACTGTCTTTAGTGATTTCTACAGTTAAAATGCTTAATTGAGCTGTGAACTCCATAATTTGTACATTAAGGTCATAAATGGCATCCGTGTTCAAATCCATCCTCTTGAAAACCAGAAGTCCAGAATATCATTCCAGTGTCTTTCTTCCAGCATATGATTTCTGGTCAAGATAGGTTATAATATTCCAACTGGATTTTAAATGTTTAAGCTATAGAGAACATGCAACCTCCCCATAACAACTATTTCCCACTTCAAGATATACATAATTTTGTATTCCCACTTTGGATAGCTACAGCCTTGAGTGGTTGGAATCTATTCAAAGTCACTTCCTAATTTTTGTCCAGATAAAATAAACAAATTGAGTTTTAGTCATTCACCATACAGCAGGTTGTTTGAGTTCCAAGCATTTCTTTACATTTTTTGGAAAGCTTTTCCATGTGTTATCATCCTTCTTACTACATGCTCTTGTATTTTCAAGAGTCTCCTTATTACTTTTAGTCAATCATCTGACTAAAAGCCAAGTAGTTCATTTGGCTATCTCCTATGCCTGCTAAGTATGTTTCAACATTGCTGTTTGTTCAAAATACAGTTCTCCATTTTACAAGTAGATTCAAGCTCTTTGTTCCCAAGACGCATTACTGTGAATGTGTGTTTTAATATACCTCAGTGCAAAAGAGGTCATCTTACAAATCTATCCAGGTAATTGATGTTAAATTAGAACGTTTAGTGGTGTTAGGCTAATGAAATCCAAAAGTTTAAAGTGATATGAAAAAAATTCACACACCCAGAAAAAATATTGCATTGAGGTTGCCTGGCAAATAATTAAGTAGGAGCACACACAAAAAATGTAAGAATGATTTACCCTGAGTTCCTCAAGCTTCTCTCTTATTTCAATAAATCCCAAATGTAGTTTTCCTCCAAAGTGATCAGCAAGTCGTCGGTCATTGTCATGAAGACCAAGATAAGCCGAGCACACTTCACAAACCCGTAGCTTCTGCTGCTGAAAGCTGGAGGCAGGCATAGAATTCCTGTATACTTCCTAGGAAAAAAAAAAGCATTTGCTGTTACTTCTCAATGCACATAAACACAAAGATGACACTTTACCAAAGCTACACTACAAATAACCAAATTCAATGTACATCAGAACACCTTTTAGTTAATTCACACTACTCATAAATCAACTGTCTCATTAAGATACAAGGCATGTTTCCTTATTTTGAAAACGGAACATATTTAAAGGCAGGACATCAGCAACTGGTTTTGAAAATTAAAAAAAAGTGGGGCAATTACTATGTTAAGATTACATTACATAGAAGGATGAACACCTTTTTCATGTACAACAATGAATACACATTAACACTACAATTACTATGTTAACATATTATGAAAATACTACATCAGCTTTAATTCTGAACCCCATTTAAAACAGTATTAGTTTCCTGAGAAATGTATCTGCATTTTAGACATTAATTAAACACATTATCTGAGCAAAATTTACCTAAAGACATTCAGATGACAGACCAGCAAGACTGCCAGCAATCCTTCTGGTACTATGGAAACAACTGCAGATACTGGTTTCTAGAAATTTCAGTATCTTTGTGTAATACAATATGGAAAAGGTCTTGGTGAGTTCTGTCACCTGAACATTACAAGGATCATTTTGACTTTCCTGATCCAAAAGACATGAGCTCTCTTTTAGTGAAGACAACGGATCATTTCACCAAAGCTTTCCAGTACGAGTCACATCAGCACAGTATGACGTTACAACAGGGTTGCCACAGCAAGAGCTGTGAGACCAAACCAGGTCAGTGCAACCATCACAGCCACAAAGGCAGTGTCCACAGATACTGACCAATACAAGCCAAACTAGGATAAATGCACCATTTGTGGAAGGAAGTATAACTTTAATAGTATCAGAGTGTATTGAAGGGTAGAAACTTTAACTCTACAGGGTGCCACAAAGCGATTTCTTTAATTTTATATGAAGCAATTAGCTAGGGAAGTGACAGAAATAAGATGTCTTGCATTACACAGAGGCCAAGCAATTTAATATTTGACCCTGCTCTCTCCATCCCCCAAGCCTTACACAATCAACTTACTTCTGCTTCTCTCTTCTTTACACGAGCCTTCTCCACTTCATCCATTACTTTTTGAGATTCTTCCACATTCCCATCAGCTCCGAGCTGTTCTACTTTGGCCAACAGTTTCCCAATTTCTTCATTCAATTCATGAACTCTTTCAGCCTTGAAAGACAAGGAAAGGCTTAACATAGGAAATGCTTTTAATTATGGAGAACAATCTGAACTACTACTGAGTTATGATATGCAAAACTGGAAGGATAGAATTAAAAGAAACATGCAGAGAGAACTTCTCCAAGTAAAAGTGAAACAGAAAACGCCTCTCTGCAAAAAACACAGAAAAAGGCCGAGTTACTAAGCCTATGTACAATTCCAGGAAAGGATTTTGTTCAGAAAACCTCAAGTAACTCCCACTGTTGTCTGTATCAGTCTTGGAAAATTAGTATTTGTACAACCATTCCTCGTAGCATTTGCATGTATGTGCAGAAAAATGATAGGGTTTTTTTTCATTCAAAAAAGATCTAGAGAAAAGTACATCGATTTTTCTTTACTTTATGGATGAAGTTTGGATCAAAAAGCGTAAGAATTACTAACATTTCTATAGCATGGTTCCAGAGTCAAGTTTCCTGAGGTCACAAATATCTGAGAGGTCTCTTCCCTGTGCTCTCTTCTATGCCTTAAAGGCAGTTTTTGGAAGGATAGAGAAAATGTTTTACTTTTCCCCTCTCTTCATTATGAATTCTCAGATTTGAGATATTTTCAAAACTTGACATTGGCTCCTCAGAAAAACTGACCTTCAAAAAGACAGTAGTAACTAGTTTGACATGCATACCTTAGCTGCAACTTCAGCACTGATCTCTTCTTGGGTTTCTGCTAGTCTTTTCTTAGCCACTTCTGTTCGCCGGTCACAGTCTGCAATAAATGACTGCAGGTGGTCCATTGCCTAAAACATCAATAAGAACAAGGATCAATGCTGTCAAGAATATAAATATTCCATTAGCTGTAAGGCTTCTTAAGTTTATTAAAGCTTCACTTTCACAAGTTTTTATTAGTGATTAGTGAAACAATAATCTACCAGTTTATGCTGACTAACCACAGATACTAATACAAATGGTTTAAAAAATTATAGTCTACACATTGTCATAGTTTCTAAGTATTTGCAGAAATTTGGAAGTGAATCTGTCTTAAGTCATCTCGAAGAAGAAGTGAGTATTTCTAGTAGGCATTAAGATTCTTGAAAGGGTATTCAGGATCACTTCATCCAGCCATTACATGCAATACTGAAACTTTTTCACTAGGATTTTAGGCTATTAAGTATATTAACCATCCCTCCAAATAACAATTAAAAAACCTAAACCCTTTTATCCTAGCAAAGACTAATTTCCTAGCTGGGAGTTCAAAACAAACTACAGTGTACGGAGACACAGTGTATAATTTGTTATCTCCAATACAAAATTACTTTCATTAAGTGTAGAATTTAAAACTCTCTTCGAAGCATACACAGCTTTAACATTTGCTTGCTATTTGATAACACTAAGATAGCACTCGGGTTTATGATACCCTTGAGAGGCTGTTTAACAGTTCTACCTAGATATGACTACCACACAAATTAGCATATAATCATGAAGAAGCAAGTATCTTCATTTAACTGTGTCAAGAGTTTTTCTGCCTCTTTATAAAATTGCTTTTCAGAAGCCTTCCTTCAGTCTGTACCAAAACTTAACATCTGTTGCTCAATTTATCCACCTAAGTACCCAAACTAATGCATTCCCTGCACCATTAAGACAAAATACATACATCAAGCTCAAAGAAGAAATCTTGATCTTTGGATGCTATTTCATAGTCTGCCCTTAATGCCAGGTCATGCACTTTCAGGCATTCTCCAAGGTCCATTCTCTGAAAAGACAAAGGCAATGCGGTTTAACTTTTCAGAAGTGTTACAAGGAATAAGGTCAGCATGATTTTCTTTAATAGTCAAATATTCTGAAGTCATCTCCTCTGTGGGAATCAGAGCTTAACAAAGCTATAAGATGATAAGTCTTTGACAGACATGCATGAATCAAGACATAATAAAAGCAGAGAGAATGAACAACTTATCATGATGGCTGTTTGCATTACAAAATATCATTAATGTCCTGCAAAAATGCTGTTTTACTACAAGTTCAAAAAAGTGACTGAAGTGGAACATCACGTATTGAACTTAAACAGTTTAGCAGAGCCAAGTTCCATGAAAATAACTGGCAGTTAAATAGTCAAATTCTCGACCTGAACCTGTCTGCACACTCTGTGATAATGTGTTTCAGTTATACTCATCACCTGAAAGAGCTACAACCACAGCACCATTGTAAGTGCTGCTTAAAAAACCATTCTTGAAGCATCTCAACTAAGACAGCCAAAAATCAAATCCCTGCAAAACATTTTGCAAATGAGTGAAGATGAGCTGAGTGTTGGACTATGTTCAAGAATCAGGGAAGAAAAAGTACAGATATTCCACTTGTAATCTAAAACCATTCTAGAAAGGGCAGGAAGGAAGCATGAACGTAAAAAAGTAAGCAGGCTGCATCACTGATCTTGCATACAATGCCACTGAGGAGAGTGTCCAGAATCTTACTAAGTAACAAATACTGGTTTTAAATTGAATTTTGCTTAGGACACAGCATAAGAAATTCTAATTCAGTCTGTTTATGGCAAGTCTGGTGACCAAGAACAATGTGCACTCGACAAAAAACAAAAGAAAAAACTTCACCCACAACCAACCACCAAAAAACCCCCCCAAAGCCCCTAAACCCCCCTCCAACAAATTTCTATTGGAAACAAAATTGAATAAACCCAAAGCAACCTCTCTGCAAAAGCACAAGCTGATGTAGAGTCACTGGAAGTGATTGATTTACAGCACTTAAAACCAGCACAGTTTCAGTTAAGTCTGCTCTTGGCACTGCTCATTTAATATTAAGAAGAATTAATCTTTTCTTAACATTGAAAGCACATGATGAAAACTGAACTCTGATGGAAAAAGCTGTTAGTGTTGTAGTTAAATAACAATTTTAAACCCAAACCTAAAATAATTAATAACCTGCATTGTGAGTTTTGTAAATAGAAGATGTGTGTTAACTCAGAAAGTGCTGCAAGCCAAATGACTGAGGGTTTTGTTGGGTTTTTGTTTGCTTGTTTTTAATAAATAAAATACTTAGATTTAAGTAAACAATCCAAGCTTCATAAGTATAGCAAAATAAACAAAACCCAGTTATTTTAGTCTTCTCAAATTTTTACTTAGACTTCCAATGAAACCATTAATTTTAATGGAAGCTGTTGGTTTATTTCATATAGAAGTTTCAGATAGAGGAAAAAAACCCCACATCGGTAAAATAAAGAATTTTGAACTTGAAAAGGATTTTTTATAAACTCCAGTTATTTAAATCCCCTTCAGCCACCATAAATCTGTTTTCCGGAAAACATTTGATTGCAATAGGCAACATCTGACTGCAATGATAAAGGAAAAGATCAGCTTTTCCTTTGCAACTATACAGGACCTCAGCAATTTTGTTAACTGATGCAAATCCACAAAGACCTTGAAGCTAAGCAATGTATCATAGATGTCTCTTTCCAAATCATGTTGACATTATTTAAACTGAAGCATTTTTTCAGGAAAGTACTTCAATACTTGGAGAGCAATGTGAAAGAACTTTTTAAAATTAGCCGAAAATTAGACACTTAAAAATTATCCTACGACTGTGAGAAGATTGACTTTATGCTGATTCATCTTTTGTACTGAATAAGGCTAAACTGTAAAACTCAAGGCCAAGCCTGTTTGAAGTGAAACACTTAAGTTATAAATGCATAGATAAGGCTAGTGACACACTTGAATAGGTCTGAATAAAATGACAAAAAGCCTGAAACACATCCACCACAGCAAAAAAACCCCGCTATTCTAAGACACAATCTGCATACACTTTGAATAAATGCATGAAATAAAATTCCATCGCACACTAAAAACCCCCAGAATCCATGTATCACTACCATGACATGCTGTTCACTTTACATGTGTTTTATGCTTCTTTCTCTCTGTTTCGGTTGGATTTAACCTCCACAAAACAGTACATTTTCTGATTTCTTTGCTTCTTACTGGGAATTGTAAATCCAAAGCCTGAAAGGACAGTAATTAGTCTGAGCCAGCATTACTACTGAGAAACATTCTGTCCTCCCCTTATCCCTGTGCTGTGCCACTCCATGCTGGCACATCTGCCTGTGCTGTTGAACACAATGTGGGTACTGACTGGATAAAAAATATCTTAGCAAACCAAACATAGGGGCAAATTTTTCAGCGGTGTGCCTTTGTCCAACCTGTTGGGCAGCCACACAATGAGCTGACAATATGTAGGGGACAACATAGTAGTGGACTTAAGAAGCTGGGGTCTCTTACAGTATCAAGATGGCAAATTCAAAAGCTGTTGAAAACCTTCAGTAATATTAGTGGAAATTCTGAGGGACAAGGAGTATGTTATAGAGGGTTCCTTTCTGTTAGATGCTTCAATCACAAGAGAAGAAATTTTGGTTCCCCTTCGCCAGTTTGACCCAACAGGGCTGCCTTCTAAATACTCACATGGCGCAACAGACAGGGAGCAAGAACAAGCAGGTACAAGAGAAAAGGATTATTTATCATTAGTTTTGCTGCTGAAGAAATTACATCACTGTTGGAACTGCTCCTTAAAACAGCCTATACGAGTCCTGGGTAGCCTTTTGAAAGTCTTCACAGAAATATTACTACTAAATGTCTTTCAGAAGAGTTCTATTACCAAACCCCAATATAGAGAGATGTAAAAAACCCACCACATTTAAAACTCTTAAATAAGTTTGCATATTAAATGCAAAAACAGGCTAAAAAGCACTCCTGCTGGTGCAAGTTATACAACATCAGGCAAAGAGAACTCATCTTGGGGATGATTCATTACTGTCAAAAGTCTATGCTGGATCATGATTACCAAGAACCTCAATAAGCACAGAGCATCTTGTATTATAATCTAGTATAATATGGGTAGCTGCAAAGTAGGTGGACAGCAGATGAAAATGGACAGAAGATACAGTAAGACATATTATTTTCCTTTTCCACAAGTCCACCTTGCAATTTGTTGCCAAGACATGCCCTCCCCCCAGAGGCAAAGAACAAGCACTGGTAGTCAGCCATGTAAAAGATCAATCACATTTGAAACAGAAGATGGCTAAGAGGGAGACTCACGTTCAGACAGTGAGTTAATGGAAGGCTTAAAAAGAACAAACTTACACTCTTTTTCACTGTCAATACACTGACTTTCAGACAGACTCACATTACTTAAAAGTGACTTACAGAAGAGTTCAGATGAACAACACAAAGAAAGGTGAAAATATCCAAGTCCCCAGGCCAGATGTAACTAAATTTCATTGAGTAAGCTAAGCCATGCTTTGGGTCTTTTTGCAGTTTTCTGCACTTTTACTGAGATTAAAACCTGAAGAAAAGCCTATATATTTGGAGACTCTTTATTGCAAATGAAAATTATTGATGAAGATTAGTCTACGTAACCACATACAAAGCAGGATATCAGGAGTCCTTCTGTTATTGTTGAATTCTGCTTAGGAAACTAGTGCCTTCTAGTACCTGCTGACCATTTTCTGCAATAAAAAAAAATTTACTTCTCAGTGCTAGATAGGCAATTAAAGTGGCTTGATTTCCCAGAGCTGAGGTTTAAAAAACGTCCCATTGAAATGATTTAGTAATCATTTTTGTCATTCCATCCACAAAATAGACAGAATGCCTTTGGTATAATAAAGAAATAGGGATTACATACATTTAGTTTGCATAGCACTGCTTCAATCAAATCAGGTACAAAAAAAAAAAATTATCACATGAGTTAAGCATGAGTTGACAAGGAAAAGCTGGCCAAGGATCTGGCAATAGAGAATCTGTAGAGTTTATGTGCAAAATAAACGTGCACTCTGAGTAGCTGACAAATAACTGAATTGGAAACTAAACTCTGATGTGATGCTGTTTCTGGAACATGAAACTAAGGTGAGGTTCCCCCCCCTTTCTTTTCCAGATCTTGGGCTACCTACAGCAAAATTCTCATTTTGGCACTTTCACAACTGCTACACACGTTCCTTCGACATCAGAAATTTGATTACTGAATATACTCTATATAGACTGCAGAAAGAGCACAGAAAAGCTAAAGGTACTTAAAATAGAAAAGGCTGATGTTGAGCCAAGTGTGACACAGTAGCACAAAGTATCAAATGCTTCTAAAAACAGCAGATATCTTTGATAGGTTTTGAAAGAAGATACTCTGGGCAGTGTTTATGTAGATATTTCTTCCTAGATATAAAGATACCAAAGCAGTTCACATTCAGCAAGAGGAGAATTTTTTGTTTGTTTGCTTAGAAAGATCTGACATTGCTGAAAAATTGATATTGGAGGAACCAGATCTCTTCCTTTACCAAACTGTCAAGGCACCACTACAGTTTGTATGAGAACACTAAGATACACTCTTTGCTGAGATCTTCCTTATTATGGAACTCATTCTTCAGCTGCACTATCAGTTTTGTTTTGAACAGATTTCTAGACTTGTGATAAAGTCCATCCTTCCTTGTCAGCAACACATATTTAGAAGGGGATTTAAGTCCTCTGACTCCACTAACAGTTAACTTTTGTAGGACTTTACTAGCAGGAAAGAAATGCTGAGCAAATAAGATGTAGAAATTATTAAACTGAAGTCTTTAGTAACCACTGAATTCCAGGTATCTTCTGAAGTATAATACTTTTTAAAAGATGTTTCTCTATGTAACCATACTCTCACTTCTCCAGACTTCAACTTTTTAGAATAGATCTTCACTACCAAAATTGGCAGCAGTCTTTCTTCTTATTAAATGAAATATTTCAGTGTTTACATAGTATTTGTTGTTATAGCCTGACTATAAAATATACTAACACTGAAGTTGATAACCATGCAGAAAGTAACAACTCCCACCTTCACCGCAATAAATTAAACCCATTAAAATGGAATGTGGTACAATCACTTCACCTTCCTGGTGCTGGCCAAAGAAATTAAGAATACATTTCAAGAAGCTGACACGATCACTTGAGAAGACAACAGTGCACTTTACAATTCATCATCACTGGGCTGAAGGCTACAAACTGAGGCAGCTTATGCAAGCCTAATTTAATTTGATTTGCTAAGCTGAAGCAGTTCACATGATCAAATCAGCCCTGAACTGAAAAGCTGATACCCTCAGACACAATGCCTTCTAACAGCTTCTAATGCTTTTTCTAGAAGTACAGCATAAAATCAGTCACACCCCAAAAACAAAGTTTTAAGCATGCAAGTAGTTCCAGAGCCAACTGGACTACCAGTAAATAAATCAACTACAGATTAAAACTCTTTACTAACACCTATCTGCACATGTGTGAACTATCCAAACACATATATATCTCTTACACAGTAAAAGGACAAACAGACAGTACATTCAGTGAGCCGAAACGGGTTCAGCCCACCTTGAGAGGGATACCCACGTGCAGGTGAACTGCATCTTTTTCTAGGCTCCACTGCCTAAGATACCTTCTGACTTCAGTGCAAGCTTCAACACCTAGCTCCTCATCTGAAATCTAAATTTAGATGTCTTAATCTGGAGCTGAATTCCACTCCTAATAAGCTTAAAGTTAGTCATGTATTCAACTATATTGCTAAACCAAGGTCTTGATTAATGTGGTTTTAGTCAGTAAGAGTCCTGAAGAGCTGCATGCAATGAATTTAGGAGCATCTAAAGATATGCTTAACTGCAGGGTGAGCCAACAGAGCATACTTTGAGGTCTTTATAAATAAAATGCAAGAAGTAATTTTTCTCAACAAATACACAATAAATACAAAGTTAATTGACTGAGCAGATAGGAGTGTCTCAACCATCATTTGCAAAACCACACAGAGTATTTGTGAAACTTTTTTCATCCAGGAAGCACAATCAAGCTGATAAAAGAGCCCGATTGATGCAGAAGTGTTGGGGTTTTCAAAGACAGCTACTGGGTTACTACAACTATTCAGGACATTGGTACTTAATAATAGCCTTATTAAAGGTATTAGTTTTAAATCTTCCCACCTTGTCCTTTTCATTAGGACTCTGCTATTCATTCAGAAACATACAAAGATAAGAGAAAACACACAAATCTCGTAAAACCTGCAGAAGACAGCACAGACCCTACTTACATCCAGAGAACACTGCTTAACAGGTTCGTACCATTACAGAGGAGTCATCTGACTCCCACATATGCAGCTTCAGTCCCAATCTTGCATTATGGATAAACAAACATTTTTGTAAAGAAAAAAAACAAACAGCCACAAACAAAAATCCACCCCAAACCAAAACAACCAAAAACCCCACAAGTCTTATCATCAGCAACCATTAAGGGTAAAAGTAACACTGTTAACCATGTAAAGCAGAAAAAAAAAATTGCTAACTTTAAGCAGGCAAATTATTCAGTGTCTCATCAGCCAGGGTTTACAAAGTCTTATGAATTTCTCATTATAAAATTTTCAGCTCAAAATGAATGAGCAAACTCTTAAACCACTGACTTATGTACGTGAACTGGTGTCCAAGTGATGATTACAAAAAAAGGAGAGCACCAAAACACGAAAAAGTGACAGTTAAAAATAAAAATAGCTTTGGTGAGAGGCATCGGCAAAAGCAAGTTCCAAACAGACAACAACTTTGAATACAACTTCTGGTGATCTTACCAATTAGTTTACTATGTGCCTCACACAAACTTCAGAAAACATTTCAAATAAAAAGATGATCACAGAGCACTATAGATTTGGAATTTAATAAACTGAAAGAGGATGCTAACAGTTTTATCTTTGTTTGCATTTTTGCTGCTGAGACTCAGTATTCTACATATGGTTTCCACGTAGCCCATTATTCCCACTGCCCTTAGAATAAGGCCACAAAAAATTCAAACCAATACTCTACCTATCTCTCCCCAGAACGCAACACAAAATCACCTCCACAAGGCAGAGACACCTCTGACTGCTTGACTTGAAATTTCCAAGTCTACAAACCCAGAAACTTAGTAGCACAAAAACATATCCATAAATGAAATCCCTAAACAAAAAGTATACACACGCTACCTTTACCAATACATGTTGCAACCTAAGGAACATAGCTTTTTATTGTCAAGGGAAATCAAAGCCTTTGCAGAATTTTGGGAATTTGGCCATTAAGGAAAAAAACACACTAAAATAACAGGGCCTACTCATATGAGTCACTTTGTCTTGTGTTATCTGTGAATGTCCTTCTTGAGTGCTTTGAAAGAGTGGGTGGACTAGAAACATATAGAAGTCTGCATTCTGCAAACAGGAACAGTAATATGCAGCACCTAGAAACTGTAGATCATCTTCTGACACACAAAAAAATGGCAATTCACGTCCAGTATTTTACTGATAATCTAGTCAATGTAGAGACTTAACCTCATAAAATATCCCCAGAGAACTTACTCTTTCAGGAGCATTCAGGGACTTGAATTTAAAAAAAAGTCACTCAACTTTTCTTACTTACAGATCTTGAATGCGAAGATGCATCAAAATCTTCCTATCAAAACTCTGGAGAAAACTCCACAGTCATTTTCTAAATCAGTGACAAACTGTTCAGTAAGACTCCATGCTTCCTGCCCTTTTAAAAACTGCTGTTAAGAGAGGTCTGTTCCTGCAGATCTATGACCAGGTAAACAGCAGAACACCATAAGGGCCAGGTAAAGCCTGTCTCTTTTGAGCCCCCTTTCTACTACTCCCACTAAAAGGATTCAACTAGTCACTGTCTTTCTGGATCCAGATTTATATCGTGGAACACATTTTCTGGTAGGATGACTAATTGCATGAGGAAGGAAAAGATTGACACTGTCTAAAGAAGCAGTTACATTTAGTACTCCAAGAACCACAGCAGAATCTGGTATGAGGCTGATGAAAACTTCCAGAGAGGATTTAAACTGTGTCAGCTGCCCCAGCCTACATGACTGACCTGCAATGTAAGAGGCGCTACTGGCATGACACCTATGACTTTCATAGTTCTAAAGATAAACATTTCTTACTTGCAGCTGTTCTAGAAATCTTTGCTTACAGAAATTGGACCACAATGAAAAGCTGTCAAACGAATCTTTGACAAGTCTCTTCTTGTGGATTATGACCAATGCCTTTGTATGTTTTTAGAGCATACTGGTATGCCCCAAATCTCCCCCAAGCAGGAGTTATTTTGCTCACTACACAACCAAAACACCACTCAGCATAACAGACGGATGAAAAGAAGCACATTGTTCTCCCTTTTCCCCCATTTTGTTTGGGCACTAATGCACAAACCAGTTCAAAATAAAACTACATATACATTGATACTCAATACCACTTCAAATAATCCTTCAGACAGACTTTCCAGTATTTATTTTCCTCAGTGCCAAAGGGTAACAAAATGTGCCAACATCAGTGAAATATGCTACCCTAGCAGCATTAAGAACAGTAGGCATGTGGGACTCCCTTGTATCATACTACATCTCTTTACTATTAATTATTCTAACATCATCAAACATTAGGTTAAATAGTCAATGCAACATCACTCATCTGCCTTTCACAAAAAATAAGCTACCTTAAACATGGACCACAAAGGAAAGTACAAGCACACTGACAAAGCTACTGGCATGTGTCAAAACCCCTTGTTTCCTATGCTCAGGTAGTGAAATTTCTACTACAGAGTACACAAAAGTCCAAGTCCAACAAGTCACTAATATGCCATAAATGGAGATTTTAAAATTGCTTTAGAATTTATGACAATGGCACAGTAACTGGATATTGAACAGTAAGTGTCACTATCACATTAAACTTATCTCAACTTTTAGAAATGTAATTATTTGAACTTTCAATTATTTTCATTAAAATATTTCTGAAGAAAGAAAAATCTCTGTACTTCTCTATACAAATATATCTGTGGAATACTTTCCCACTACAACATAATTTTTTAAGGAAGTAACTTTATAACTTACGCATACAATGCATTTTATTTCTTTCTATTACTTGCAACTGTGCCACTTTAACGCCATTTTGCTAGAGTGCAATTCACCTAGGTAACGTTATTTGGCTTTTCATGTTATAGTAAACAATAAACTTTAAGTAATAATTAGCATATAGAACAGAACAATTCTAAAAATTAACTTTAGAACCCATAAATTAGTTGTTTATGAAAGTTCCTCTGAACTACCAGAGAGTGCTAAATAGTGACTGAAAACCATGAAATTAAAGGAGATACTACAAAGAACAAATACAATTCAATTTTCTCATTCTTATCTAAATAAAACATGCGATTTAGCTACATACAGTTCCAGACAGCACATCATGAGGGCAGCAGTTGAGAAGGTGGCTCTTGCACACTCTGTCATCGCTGAATTTGATTCGCTGACGGGTCGTGTCACCTGCAGTATAGAAATCAGCACATTCCAGGTCAGAAATCTGCGGCAGTCAGACATGTTCTGCAGGTTACATGCAAAGCATTAACAGTGCCCTGTCACCTACGGAAGGTCTATGGAAACTAGAACTTAAAACACTCTATGCTTCTTTGCCAAATAACACCAAAAACACAAATGTGTGTTTTAATGCTTTATAATGCTATTTAAAAATCCTCTCACACTTCCCCTTCAAAAATGCAGCAGGAAAAGTGCTTGAAACCAGAAAGTCAGTATTAGCTTAAAAACACTTTGATACAATAGCATTTGTTAAATGAGCTATATAATGCTATATTCAGACTTTGCATGAAATAGTGATGTATTCCTATGCAAGAATTAGCATATAAAAGCAGCCTCATAAACACAAAATGATACACATTGAGTCTTCACCAAATCCCACCTGATACTCATTTTATGATTTTGCTCTTGGATGCAATGCACCCTTTAAAATCTGATGGGCAGCATAAAGAGTTGGCAGAAGAACCATGTTAAATGCTTACAAACCTGAAAAAAGAAGATCAGTCAAACACACGGGCATAGCCTATATGCAAAATATTTTAGAGGTGTTTGCGTATCTCCATATGATAAACCTTTTTTCTTTTCTCTTCTACGTGCTGTTTGTTGGGCTGGAACATCTTAATTATATCTTCATTGTGGCAGGTTGCAGCTCCTGCATCAGCAGAAGAATCAACCTGCCCAGACACTGAGGTCCAATTGCAAGGTTAAATAACCCGTTCTTGGAGCAAGACCTGAAGTCTTCAGAACAAAGTAACCAACTGGTATTCTGGGGATGAGGGCTGAACATGTTTCCCTTTGAGTCATAACGTAATTGTCACTATTTGAAATTCAGAAGAGAGATCACTGCAATGGCTCTCTTCTTGTTAAGACACAGGCATGATAAAACACCTTAACCTTTCTAAGGATGCAGCCTTTTTTTTTTTTAACATAATTCGATATGGTCTCTTATCACTGAAAACCTACTGGTGAATTACTGAAGCAAGATGGGCTGCTGGGAGAAAAAATGACATACAGTGAACTCAGGTAGCAGCCTCTTCCATTTCATCAAATACTTCAAAGAGTGTAGATACATTTCACAGTCAGTAAAATTTTTTTTATGGCTTCATGATTTAAAACTCTAAACTTCTAGATTTGAATCTATTAAACAATTCAAGAAGCCATATTCATTACTACAACAGAGAAGAATAAAAAACCCGTATCTTTTTAGTCAAGCCTTTCTTACTACTACATAATCAGATTTTAAAATATCCATTCTATGTATAGGATGCTAATATATAACATTTTCAGATGGGCCACGTTTCAGATTCTTAAGTAAACAAAAGTTTCCATAAACAACACGTGCTTAATTTGCCTGCGGGATACAAGAGTTAAAATCTGTAACCCACACACCAAAGAGCTTCAAAGCAGTTCAACAATAGGTTTTCTAGAGGGCAACCTTACTGCTTAGTTATACTTACACTACTAAAAATTTAGACTAATCCCTTCATAATCATGCCTGCTACTGCAGCAAAGAGTTTTGCTCTTTTCCTTTTTTTTTTCTTTTTAGGAGGTGGATCTTTACTTTTTTAAACACATAACTGCGTTTCTTCCACATTCATTAACACATCTGAAAAGTTATTGATAACTCACGGCTCGGCGAATGCGGGGCCTTTCTGACACTCCCTTGCAGATTGATGTAGGCAGGCAAAGATACATTGAACCTTTATAAATAAAACAAGGGGCCAGATTGTTCAGTTTGTATAGAATAATAGACTCTGCCAGCAATTTTAACACAGCATCTAGAAATACATGTTGACTGTAAAGATTCTTCTATATAAAGACACATCAACAAAATAAAGAAAAAATATTTTTAAAAAACCCCACAGCTGATGGCCTAATAGCACTAACCTATCAGGAGTCAAGGAGTTATCAAGACCAGAAAATTGCTGAAAGACTCAGGTTCCTTAGGTAAAGTTGGCAAACAGTATTTTCACAGACATTACCTCAAAACAGCTTTTTTCACACCTCTACCACAACTAGATACTGACACTACAGCTGAAATACAGTGTTTTTTCATCAAAGTGACTAGCGTGATAATCACAATTAACAACCTGAGGTAAGACAGCATGGTGGGGGGGAGGGTGAAGGTGGCAGAAACTGATCAACAACAGCCTCAAGAATACTTTACACATTTGTATTTTAAAGTTTTATTCTTTCTGCACTTTGCCTTTATTTAAGCATTTTAAAAACCCTTACAAATAGGACTGGGGCATTTACGTTTTCTTTTCGACAAAAAGCAATTTCATACATTTGCATTTATTTTTAATCTATGCTGTTTCAGAAGGAAAAGTTTACCAAAAAGAAAAGGTGTCATATACCACATTGTAACAGTGATTGACTTTTGTGTCCCTCTGGCAGCTCATCTGCAAGTCTGATAGCCTCAGAAGAAAATGCTTTTATTTCTTCCTGAATTTTGTGAGCTCCAATATTCCAAAATAGCGCACGCTTTTTGACAAAGACAGAAGATTTATTCTGCTGCTGACCTACGGATGAATCATCCTGAGTGGGTGATGGCCTGGGCTCTACATGCTGGGGGGGAGGGCAGAATAAAATCTATGGATCCACTATGCACCTGACATTCTGCCTACAGCAAATGAGATTTATGCAGATACTTTCTAAGAACTAAAACAACATAAACAGATGTGTTCTTAAGCCAAGGACTTTTGCAGTACAGCAGGTAACCAAGATGCTACTTCTCCTCGTCAAACTGTACAGAAGTTGATACTGTCTTTGTATGGTCAAACAAACAAGTGAATGCTAAATCTAAACAATGAGTATAAAAAAAAAAGGCTTAATATATTCTGTAATAAGGAAGTAATACACCCAGGCACCAAGGAGTTGCAGTTATCTAAGTTTTAGAAGTATTCTTAAACATTTATAAAGAGGACACTATTACTGATACTTCAGACCTTATTACAAATTCTATTTTAATAGGTAAATAATTAAATTAGCTTTGAATAGCAGTTTATTTAACCCTGCCTCTGAAGAATAGCAGAATATTCAACTACTTGATCTTCAAGACTCATGCTCATTAAAGAAATTAATTTACCAAGGCATTACAGGAGTCAACATCTATTACTGTAAGCCATCCCTGTGTTTCCAATTAGATTTTTTCCAATTAAAAAAAAATACATGATTGTTAAAATTTATATGGAGAAAATACAAATTAAATTTCCCTCAAGAAGTATCAGCTTTAGTTTTACTTAAAGCACCTGTCCCAAACCACGTTTCTCTAAGAGATTACTTTCTGGGTGAACGGAGAACTTTGCAACAGAACTGAAACCACTCAAGAAAAAAAGCAAAACATCAAGGAAATTTCTATACTTGCACATTTCATATCCTTTACAAGCATAAGGAAACTGAACACAAGAGACACAAATATTCAAGAGATTACAGCAGTAAACTGTCTAAAAAAGTTTTCTATTTCAGATAAAACATACTGACTACAAAATTAACATCAATATTCAAGACCAGTGCACAGTGCTGATTAAGGAACACCCAGAGGTTAAGATCACAATGTGCACTTGTACTACACAATTCAATTTGAACTCCCAAGTCTAATCTACTAACAAGCCTTCACAATGTCATTCCTGTTCAGTATATTTTAATCACAAACCAGCAGAACGAACACTTGTGCATTAACAATGCTTAGCATTGTAACACGCTTGTAACAATGACTTCTTTGATCCAGCATCTCTTACTATTCTGATGTACCCTAATACACTACTGTCAACAATCCCAAAAAACTGATGAGAATTACCCTTCATAATCCAACTGTAACCTCTAATCGTAAACCAGCAGTGCAATCCATGCAAAGGAAACAAAGTGCATTTTCATTTTCATGCTGCTGACTTCCTGAATTAAGATACATCAACAAAAAATGGTTAACTTTCCACCCAAATTTTTGAAGCATGAGTCCCAACATGTTGGCAAGGGACTCCGAAAGCTTTACTCAAGAAGAGCTACCAACTGGGTGGAGTATGTGTTTAAAAACTGTATCAAATTCCACCCGCAAAGCAAGCCCTGTATAACCAGTATCCAACATCATTATTTAACTGAGGCTTATGCAGGCACAGAAGATCCTGTTCCTGCTGCACAGTGAATGGGCAGCTAATTCTGATACTCTTGTCACTAACACTGGACACATCTTGATCCTAGCACTTTTAGAATAATACTTATTTCTAAGCAGGACTGCTTCTGTTTTACACCATGACTGAAGTAACACTTATGAACGCAGAATATACTGAAACCATCCTTTAGCTAATGCATTACAAGTGGAACAAATATAGGAATGTTTTTCCTTGAGGTATGAATATGCCCATTTGCTTCTTCAAAAATGCCATTTTGGACAGTGTCCCAATTAGAGAATAATTCTGCAAGTCCTTCACTGTTCCCATCACTTTTAAGGTCTAAACTATCAGAACTTCATAACAAAGCCAGAAAATACAGACAATTCACAAAACACAGTCATTGCTCTTAAAACCTCCCTATCACTCCTGATGGACAAATAAAGCACCTTTTCATGAAGTTTGTGTGTTGTGACTACTTTCATATTTCTGACCTGATTTCAATTCAACATTTTGGGGAGGTTTTTCAGAAATTCCTGTATATGAGATACTTTTCTCTGCCTTCGCTGCTGATCTGTATTTGAAAGCAGAGCTCTTGGAAGAAGCTCTTGGCTCTCTAGCCTGGAGCTACCCAAATGGTTACAAAATCCTCAACAACGATCTAGGCAAAGTTTAAACACATATAACACCTTCTACCTCCACATGTAAAGCAAAACCTACCCTGCAAATACCAACATCAACCCTCCACCCATGGGTAAGCACATAGAAATTCTTCAGTAATCCCATACTACAACAAAGAAATTAAAAAATGGGTTACAAGTTCTAGATTACACCTCTGTTACCACATAAAGTGTGCCACCAAACACAGGATGACTAAAATAAGCACAGGAGTGTCACTTCAATACCTCCCAAACAACGAGGACAGAAAAGTCACACATTACTAACCACTACTAGGGATAACTAAAGCATAACCCAGAAAAAACAGTTACAACGTGAACAGATGCAAAAAAGGGCATTATAAAGCTTCAAAGCCAGAACAAGATGATCTACAACTAGAACAGCGTGTTTGCTAGCAACAGCTAAAGAACTGAGTTAAAGACTAAACACACTGAGTTAAAGTTAAACACAGCAGCTCAGCTCAAAAAGCTAGCAGGCGAAGCAAAAACAGGTGCTGACTGGCACTTCATACATACGGGTTCTGTCTAAAGGCTCCAGAGATTTTTCTGCTAGTCACAAAGCACAGTATTTGTCAGGATGCTTGAGAGAACCTTTTCATGACCACATATAAGTCTCAGAAGCATGCACAAATTCACCTGTCTCTTGAGAGAATCTAATTAACTTCGCTCGATTTTCATATTTCTAGACTGTAGTCTAATCTGGTAGTGGTAGCAATTACTTTAATACCCAAACCACCACCACATTTTTCTGCAACAGCCAAATCTTAGCAGTTTAAAGACATCGTGTGGCACCAGGGCCATTGGGATCTGCAGTGTCTGCACTACTGTCACAAGTAATGATCCTGCTTCACCCTCTGCTTCCAACCAACTCCTCAGGCTGATTCCAGCACTCACTCCTGCAGCAAGGCAGAGCACGTAACTGACCTGGTGGAAAACGAAACACTTGGGCAAGATAAGCTGATTCAAGATAAAATGCGATCTTTCTACTTAAGCCTTCTGCAGAAAACTTGTCAATCTTTGCCCATTTCAACTATATTCTGGGAAAAAAAACCCCCAATCCTGGGGATACTAATATCAATTGTTAACATTTCACTCAATTTGTAAATGACTCGATTTATAGTTATGATCCTATCTGTAAGGTTCACACCTGTTTTCTAGAGAACAGGGATGGCAAAAGCAGGATTTACCTAAGCATACTATTTAAAAAAAGTTTACTCAATTTTACAGTTGAAAAACAGTATTTTAAAAAATAAAAGTCATACTTTTCTATGTGCTTATTCCTAATACTCCTAAATGACAAGTTCCTGCAGCTCTGGTCAACAACAAAAAATTCAACTTCAACTAACCTTGTAACTATCGACATATGGAATAAATAACTTCTTTAGTTGAAGTGTTAACAGTAAAACGAACAAACAAACAAAAAAAATCATTCATATATAAGTACAAAAGATTAGCACCTGCTTTTCAGCACTACTTATTTCTCAATATTTGGAAAACCTATACCATATATTCAGTAACTTAGATTTAAATCCTCTCTAGGTATGGCAGGTTATCAGTACTTGAAATGCCATTTCAGAGAAGATTTTTTTCAGTCTGCAGTCATGACTATATTAAATAAGCCCAGCTTTTTACTAGTATCAAAATCAATGGCACTTTTAATTTTTTTTTGATTTTGGCACAGTCCACATCCAATTCAGTTTTCCACTTGTCAGACAAGCGTGCAAGAGAAGGTTAACCTAGGTAATACGCAACATATTTTTAAAAACTCACTTGCTTTTAAATAATAATTAATAAATAATTAATAAATGTTTTTCCCAGGTGTGTAAAAGAACCATTCCTGCCATTCACACATTTAATTGTATTGACATCACCAACACAACTGCGTTTTAGATAACCCAGATGTATTCTAAGAACTGCAATTCACTGGCAACTCCTGAGAAGCACCTGCCAGGTCCCTTCAGTTTCATTCTGTCAGGTGTCTGTCACCTGAGCAAAGGCAGGCACGGAGTGGGGGGCACTGGGCCGGGCAGCTGCCAAGAGGCTGCCCGAGCCCCACATCCTGGCAGGTACCAGCCAGCCACACCGTGTGACTGCAAGTGCATCTATGCTGCTGCCAAAACTCAGCCCAGGGAGGAAGCAGGCTGCCAAAGAAGTCAGGAAGCTCTCACCTCTCCCTGCCCACAAGCACAGGGCCCTTTGGGAAAGGCTACAGCCAGGGGCAGGCCTGGAGCAACCTGCTTCTAGATGGCCACATGCTGGGCAGCTCTGTTTGACATGAGAAGACTCCTCTCTAACACAGTTTCATTTTCATGAATATTCGTACAGCTTAAGTGGGTATTTTTTGAATCACTGTGACCAATACAGAACCGTGCTTTCTAGGCGTTCTCAGAGCTTAACAGCAAATCCATAAAAACACTTAATAACTACATGTTCCAGGCTTTTCCATTTTGGCCCTAGGGACACCAGTTATAATGAGTGTGCACATAGTTCCACAAATTACAGCCTACAGCTCATCTCCTAAAACCATGTTTGAGCATCTCATTGTGGAATTTTCAAAACCATTTTCAGAGCATGCTCATATTTTCTACAAATGATACTATAATCTAAAAGGGTAAAAAAACCAAACTAAAACAAAAAACCCCTACATATATTCAGGCACGGCCACTGGTTTTAAATTTACCTCTCTCACTGAAGAGATCAAATGTTTGATCTACCTTTTCTAAAATAGGTAAGATTTTTAAGCTTTCATATTCTAGGCTTCTCAAAAAAAAAAAAACAACCAAAAACCCTAAACAAGACAAAAAACCTGCCAGACTGTGTAAAGTATAAAACTAAAAAGCATTTGGTAATTTTGATCAATATAAAACAAAAACATCACCCGAGAGAGTATTTTTTCAGAAATTCTATTGCGTTTTAAACTCTACTGCATTGCCAGGCAGAGCAAAATCAAAGGCAATGGGGACAAGTGGTGAAATTAGAGCTATGATCTATCAAGGAATTAAAAAACTGGCACACTCTAATGAAAAGCTGCCATTTGCATATTAACAGAAATAGAGTATTTGTCAAAGGTAATAGGAATATAAAAAACCTAATTACCCCAAACCCCACTATTCTCAAGGTTAGCAATATTTCAACGACCTTGAGCCTGGCCTTGGATTTATTAAGTACCAGCTCTGCAAAAAAAGGTTAATTTTCAATCCCTGTGTACAATTCAGTTTAAATAATGCTCCACTGGGCTTTTTATTTTCTTTAAAACCCAGAATGGTGTTACACTGAGATCCTCAATCCAATAACGGAAGCCAGTTTTACAAATAGTCTTTTTCTCTTTATGCTTCCCCACCCTGCCCATTTTGTTTAAACACTTCCTTTCTAGCCAGTTAGTTTCTGAATAGTTCAGCACATGTGGTTTAGGAATCACAGGGTGAGTGGGAGGGGGGGAAATACAATTATCAATACAATAACTGCTTTCTTACAAAGACAGAGAAAATATAGTCTGAAATGGCTTTTCCTGGTTTAGATTTTAGTCACTTAACATTTTTGGGCAGCTGTCTCAAGTAAATCACACTCTTCTCCCACCATCCAACAGAAAATACCTTCAGAAATTGAAACAGATCCTCCACCCCCCTTAAACCTTCTGTGTAGTCTTAGGGTAGCACCGAGACAGCGATCTAGGTGCCAACACTGGGAAGATTTGAGTTTCATAAGCACAACGTTACTTTGCCAAGCACTTAGATATGAGCAGTCACAACAGGAAGTATTGGAAAATCTTCTAGGGCAAGACAGAACCACCCTAAATTGGATCTTGCACGATGACAACTCACTAAACAGCTTACTCTGGAACACAATCGTTGCAGAACAATAATTTAGAACTCAGCAGAAAGCATTCACAATACAAGTGGTATGCGTAAACCAGTTACTTTTATTCGAAATTCTCGATTATACTAAAAAAAGCTGTCATATCACATTAGCCCAGTACCAAGAGAAGATCAGGACATACAAGGTACATCCCACTTCCCGCATCCTACTCCGTGCATGGGGAAAACAGGTGACCATTAATTCAACACGAAGCTTCAACAAACGTAACACGTCTGCAAGAGTGCGTACAGACTGAATACGACATGCAGAACATTTAAATTATCTCTAATTGCTGCCTACCCTCGGGTGCAGTATTCTCTTGTTTATACGTTAAGGACTGCACAGCATAACTGGAACTGCTCTTTTCTAGCAGCCCCTCAACCATCTGGATTTACGGGCGAGTGCCTGTTCAAACTTTCAAGCTGATCGCCATGCACTCCGACAAAAACTGCGAGCAGCTTTACGCAGCAGTATTCTTCATTGCGTGATCACAGAGCGATCTGAAACCTGACCGCACATCTAGTATCTCCCTCTGGGTATTACTGCCTCCAGATGTTAAGCTTTTACTTGGCTCTTTAGGGCTTGTTTTTACAAGGGCTTGTCCCCTTGCTCCAATCCCACATTGCTTTTTAGAAAGCAACAGCCATACCCGCCTGCTGACTGACACGGTGGTTTGGGCCAGAATTTAGACAAACCTATAACGACACAAAAAAACCCCCCTGCTCTACTGAAGGGGCTGTTGGCTTGGGGGGATTTTTTGGTTCGCTGTGTCCTCCCCCCGATGATCAGAATCTCGCAGGCTTGTGTCTCTCTGCGGTGACCGCGCGGGAAGGCTGCGCGCCGCGGACCACGCCAGGAGCGGATTTCCAATAGCAGCAGGACCGCCAGCGCGGCCGCCCGGACAGTGGCCACCGCCGGCAGCTCCGCGGGGGGAGGAGGTGCCCAGCTCCCCCCACCCCGCCGCTGACGGCCGCGGTAGCCCCGCCCTCCGGGGGGGGCGGGGGAC
>VZTD01002139.1:456151-512209 GCA_013397725.1 Rhagologus leucostigma
CGCTTCTCTCAAGTGCCGGGTACAGTCATGGTGAGAAGTTACTGTAATACCCCGCTTACTGGAGAACCACCCTTGAAACTGAGGCTACCGCCATGTGTGGCTGATAATTCAACTTACAGGGCACCAAGATCCATTTTCAAAAAAAAGGTTTTCACGAATTTAACCCGTTCTAACGCCTGCATTTTGTGACTCCCTTTGTCAACCATCGTGTTGCCATCTAGTGCCCAAAACCCGTCATAAACATCAATTCTAATCGTCCACAAGCGTCGTCGTGTTCAAGGTTAGCTCCATACGAAAGAAAAAAGGCAACATAAAGCCTCCCCTAACATTAAACCCCCTCTCCCCCCCGCGCAATTATCTGTATTTCAGAAGGACTTGCAGAGAAGATGCTCTTCTGTAACACGTTCAGGAAAGAATCTTTACCCAGTGCTCCTCAGCTAATTAACGTCCTGGCTTTGCTTTTTCTTTAAATTTACTTTTGTTAGTCATTACTTTGGATTGAAGGGGAAGTAAATGGAAGAGACACCAACACTTCTTAGAATTCTCTATTTAGTACCTTAGGGGAAATTTAGTATGCTTAGGGAAAATTGAGTAATTTTAGCTGCTATTTATACCCACACCTTCTACTCTTTTGATCACTTTTGATCACTTTTTTTTTTTCTTTTTAATTTCCCTTCTCAAGCAATATACTATAGACTGTGGGACTTTGGATGGAGCAAACCTTTAGTCTGCCTGGGAAGTAAACTGTAGAATGCAGCAGTTTGCATTAAATAACCCAGAACAACCAGTATATCACAGCCATTCTCAGGGTGTGGTGACATCCCACAACTTTGATCTACTGAGCTGAAAATAGGTTGGTACTCTCCCACCTGTTATATCAACGCTTTTCAGAAAAACCACCGTTTAACTAGTGAGACACTGTTAAGAACTGCAAACTGGAATTTTGGTCAACAGAACCCTAAAACTTGTACTTCACATCTCCTTACCTGACCTAACCGGCCCAAATCTCCCCAGTTTTAAGGATCCGTTGTGCCTATCCACTATACTGTGGGGATTAAACCACCCCCAAGTTTTAAATACAGGGGAAGGAAGAAGTAGACTTGTATGAACTAATTCTATTTGCAATGTTTTTCTGACAGAACAATTTGTTCTCCCTGGCAGTAAAAAAACCCCAACACACATAATCTTTTATTAGAGTTGCTTCAAGCTTCTCTCCAGGTACACCTCACATTTTTAGCCATTTTAAGTCATTCTTGTTATAGATTTGTTACATAACTTGCATACAATTCAACACTCTTCTGTGAACAGCAGCAACTCAAGTCATTCTCTTACAAAAGGAAACTCGCCGTTCCAGATTTGTGAGATGAGCAAGAAAATGCAGTCCCATTTGTGTACCTCGTGTGACTGGCAATGCTCAGTTCCCTTCAGCTTTTCTGAGATTCAGTGTATGAGGGCGGCACAGGAAGCTGGCAATCGTAGAGTCGACTTCTCAGAGACACCGAGAAACATGTAACTCATTAAGAATCCATCTCTCTGAATCGCTACTGCTAGCTCACAGCCATGGAAAAACAAAACAAAAAAATCTTTAAGATGGAAGAGGTCTGTACTACTGCAGTGCTTGCCAGAATCCACAGATGCTCCACAGAAGAGACCTTTGTTCTTGGGAGAGTAGGAAATTCCACATACACAGAATACGGCTGGAAAATGCTTGAGTAAACACTAGACAAATTCTCTCACCTACTGCTTTTGAATCACTCGGGGGAACCAGGAACCCCTGCAAGCTCTTACACAAGGAGTTTAGCAGTGAAGGCTGACATGTTTTTCCACTACAAACCACCTCTCCGTCAACCCGTGGAGGGTGCCCGTCATAACACACAATGAGAAGGACGGGCTGGGCATCTGGGAAGCCTGATAAAGGGAGAGGGAGTTTCCAGTTATGGCTTTCACACCATAACCTAAAACTGACAAAAGACATCTACTAGAGAACCCAGCCCGTTCCAGTAGCTCTAGGATATTTATTGAGGAATAAACATGGAACACAGCAGTCCCCTGTCAGCCCTTCCCTCCCGGCTGCTGAGGCAGTCTGAAGCCCACCAGTCCGGCGACCTCCTGGGGCGAGCGCTCGCCCTTGCCGTGGTACTCGCGGTGCAGGGCCTCGTGTTCCCGGACGCTGCGGAGCAGGCACAGGTAGGTGGCGGCCTGGAAGTGCAGCTCTTGCTGGGCCCGGCACAGCTTCTCGCTGGTCACCTGCGGGGAGCGGCGGTCAGGGCGGCCCCGAGGCCTCGCCGAGCCCCGGGGGCTGCCCGGGCAGGGGTGGGGAGGGGAAACCCGCGGGTACCCGGTGCGCGCGGAAGGCCGCGACCACGTGGCGATAGGCGGGGCTGTCGCGATAGGAGCGGCCGGCGGCGTGGCGCAGCTCGCGCAGGAGCGCGCGCAGGGTGCGCAGCGGGGCTCCCAGCGCCGCCATCTTCCGACCCGCGCGCGGACGCGCCGGCCAATCGAGCGCCGCCGCCGGGCCTCGCCCTCGCGGCCCGGCAGTGCGGACAGTCGAGCGCCGAGCGAACGATCGCCTCCTCCTACTGTCTGCCGCCCTCCCCCGCCATTGCAATTGGCGCGGGTCAAGTGCCGGAGGTCGAGCGGCGAGGCCTCGGCGTGCCCGCCCCGCGCCTCGCGCTGGGCCCTACGCCTCGTCGCCGGCCCGTGGTAACGGAGCGGGAGCACTGGGAGACTTCCGAAAGGCGCATCATACGGCGGGAAATCGAGTTGGGCCGCGGGCGCATCCCCGCGAGGTTCTGGGGTCTCCGGTTTAAAAGGGGCTACCGGCCTCGCTGGAGCCAGAAGGGGACGCCCAACGACAAACCCAGGCGCCGCAGACCCGAGGCAGCCGGCGGCTCACGGGCGTCCGGACAGGCGACGCGGCGCGAGTATAAAAAGAGCCCACCCCAGATGGGACTCGAACCCACAATCCCTGGCTTAGGAGGCCAATGCCTTATCCATTAGGCCACTGGGGCTACCGCGGGAGGAATGTTTCTGTGTGCCTACTTCTCTGCTGTCCCCGCCCCCTTTCCTTTTTTGGAGCGCGTCGGAAGCTGGTGATTGGGCAGCACCGCCCCGCGCGGCTGCCGCGCGGCCCCCTGGGAGCCGGGGCCAGGCGGGGGCGCGGCGCGTCCATGGCGTTGTGACGCCGCACCTCGGAACAGCGCGGCATTCACACAGGGAAACGCTCCCTTCTCTACCGACCCTTTGGCGGTCTCCAAACGCTGGTCTTTGTACACCGTGTTACCCTTTCCCACGTGGTTGCCCTGCCTGAAGGATGCTCCCACCCCCAAAACAGAAAAACCCGACAAAAAGCCCCAAGGGCCAACCCTTCGAGTGAAGCCTTTCCCCATTTTTATTTTTGTGAGAAATCACAGACACAGGGCTAATATGTACATTCCTCTTTATTTAATACAGCACAGACACGTGACACATAAAAAAAAGAAAAGTACACTCATGAAAAAGCCTGTCGCAGTCAGGGACAGGGAACAGCTACGCCGAATTGAGTAAGGCTCCTACTGCAGAACAGGGGTCTGCCGGCAAGGGTGGATCCCAGAGCAAAGTCTGCTGCCAAAAAAAGCTTGCGCTCCTTTCAAGGAAGCAGAAAAGGGCAAGTCCCTTCCGGAACAGGTGAAGGCAGTGTTACCTGCAAGGTTCGCAGGATACGAACCCCATGACTGTTTGGATCAGAGCACTGATAAAATGAAATGCTCTCCAGTTATTCTCGCAGAGGGCCAATAGTTCTGACCTCTGAAAGCATTGGACTGCTCAGGGATAGCAAACCTGAGTACCTGGAAGGAGTGAAAACATCACGTAGTCACACAGAAGAGAGTTAAAATTAGCCTCCCTGACAGGGCTCTGCTAGCCACGACTGGGAACGTGAAGGGAACTAACCGGCTTCCCAATTAACAAGAGACTAACAGCCATTAAACTGACCACAACAATACACGCATTTGGAACCGACGCAGGCTTTTGAGGCAGCAGCTTCTTCCTTTTCCTGCTTCAGTTCAGGATGGAAATAAAGCAGGCACCAGTTCCTCTGGCAAAGAGCCTTACACACTTTTAAAAAATTAAAATACAAAAAAGGGAGACAGGTGTATTTACAAAATCCATGGCTGGTACAGTACATCATTTTTAAGACACACTAAATGCTACAATCTTTCAGGTCCTGAGATTATTACAAAAAAAAAAAACAAACCCAAACCCCAAAACAAAAACAAACCCCCAACAACTCAAACTTGTGTTCAGGTCCAGTTTTATAAGGAGAGAGGAAAGAAACCACACATTTAAAACACAGTATCCCTTAAAGTTATTGGCAAATACCGCCCTAAAAAATCCAAATGAAAGTGGTGCTTACCACCCAAATGTAGCTGCATTTGGTTGTTCAGGCTTGTTCTCACAAGAGGGGAGCATTTCACGGGGCAGTTTCTCTGGAGAGCTCATCAGGTAAGCACAAGGCTGTTGGGATCCTCTCTCCATCGCTAAGCCCTATGATCTGGAATGCGCGAGTGTTAAAAGGAGGAAGGTGATCTTGTACAAATTCATGCTGGACTGAGTAATGCATCACAGGAATCACAAACTCAAACAGATTTGCCATCTCATAGTAACTGTGCACTCCTTTGTTTGAAGCCGAGGAATGCAGAGAATTCTAGCTGTGATTTAACATTCGTTAATAACAAAAAAACCTCATCCAGCTTTTTGTTCTGAGCTCCCCAGTGAAAGGCAGCAAAACAGTTTCTCAGCCCTTCATTGTCTGGGGGATCACAGCAAGTCAGATAGAATTAAACCGGCTATATCCAAACTTGCTAATATATATATATATATATATATATATATGAAGTGACACCAAACAAAGGATACAGAGGCCAAACTGCTGTTAAGGGGATGATCCCCTGATCCCCACTGCCATTAGCTGTGCAGGGCACTCTTCTTCACTGACCCTCTTTTATCAGGCAGGCCTTAAGGGACTTGTACCCACACCTTTTTTTTTTTTCCCAATGAAGTATTCTGAACGTAGAGATTTTTTATCATCAGAAGTTATCATCACAGGTGCCCTTTTATTATAAGCACCTGACCCTAAGCTAGAGAATGGCAACTTTTTAAGGATTACTCATTAAATGCTTCTAACCCTCAGTAAAAGACTACAAGAGACAAATCACATAACAAGGATACTACTTTAACTGCTAAAATATAGCACTGCTCAGTAGGCTTTTGGGTGGGTAAAAAGTAGTAGATAATTTTGTTGTTTTTTTTTTAACAGTAGTCCAAAAATAAAATTTCTCCATCTATTTCCAGTACAGATCTTGATAGCTATGCAAGAACATGGTACTAATTGCTACATGATGGAATCACCAGCAATAAAACACATACTACAGTTCTCATCTCTGAGCTAAATCGTTATTTGTAGTTACATACAACAAGACTAAAAGACAGTGAGAAATACCCGGGGATTGTGATTTAATTTTTATTTAGCTGGTAACTCCCCTTGTTTAGAAGCAACTTCATTTCAGTGAGAAATTAATTTAATTCACTTCTGATGCTGGAAAGAAACGTGGGATGTCTCACGAGTTTCTTCCCAAATCCAATCTGTACCTTAAAAAACATGCTGCAGCTTCTTAAACCGATTGTGAGAGCTGAATATTCTAAAAAACTCTCAGACTAAAACTTGTCACAAGAAGCGATTTTAGCATCCCTCTCAAAGCAACTTCATGACACTTGACACTACATGTTGCACCAGTGCAAGGGTTTCTTTTTTAAAATACAATTTTTTTCACATTAGCAAAAAAAGTTCTGCATTACAGACATTCAAAAATACTCCATTTTCTTTGGGCAAAACTTCAATATGTGTTAAGAGGGGTAGCTGGGGAAAGGAATGCATGTAACACTGAAACATGTAAATACTTATCTGCATAGTTGATATTAGTGACTAATAATCAAACTAAGGCTTTATCTGGAAAAAACTGAGAACACAAGAAAGTTTCTTTCCCCACTCTGGTGAAATCTGCTAAGTCTCAATGAAGCTCTGTCTGCCTCACCAACTACTCAGTTTGGCCTGTGATGGTGGCATCTCCTGACTGGTTTTGGTTGATTCTTTCCCACTCTTTTTCTCTTGGTACTAGACAGTAGCAAATATGACTATCTATTGATAAAATGCATATTGATAAAATGATCTGCACACATTGCTAGGAAGAAAAAAAACCAAAAAACCCTTTTAGTATTGCGCATGATAGGAGCCAAACATAGTGTATGCTACTTACTTGGGATTACTTCACCATAAAGAAAAACTGAATAGCTAATGGTTATTGTTTAAGCAGGAGATGACAGCAATGGAAGAGACCAAAATACACTTCTACATACAAAATGTGGTGGTTGGGGTAGAACTACAGCTGTCAGAAATGGCTACAAAATACCGGCCTATATCCTTGACTACTGACAAGATTAGCACAGTTTTACTTATGAGTGTGCAAAAACAGTTGTAGGGAATCTTGGTACTTCCCCAGTTTTGGGCCAGTTCCAGGCCATGTTGATCTCTCAGCATAACTCACAGCAGCACCAGGGCTTTCTACAGCCCCAAAAGGCTATTACAGCAGCAAGGGATCACCACGTCATAGAAAAAGGATGATGAAGCCTTATCAGAAGTTTCCACAAACAAAGCATTCCCCTACACAACAGTTCTCTTTCCAGTGGCCCAGAAAGCATACTTCTGGCTGCTTATTTTGGCAGTGATTTCTTCAGCAGTAGACAGACACAGATTTTTACAACAGCTGCGTTTGTTAAAGACTCCAACAGTCAGCCATCATCACCAGCTGTAGATTCCTCATCCCACAGATCAGCCTAAGATGAAGAGCATGTGTGTTCAAAATGAATTAAAACATAACTGGTGAATGTGGTAAACTTCACTGAAGTAACTTCACTGATGCACCTAAGACAGATTAAGAAGCACCCTCAGCTACCACTCCAACTGGCTGAGCTACCAGCAATAGTCCTATCTTTGACTAGCACCATTAGAGTAGTAGGAGAAACCCACTTATGGCCTAGTTTACATAACAGGTTTCCTCAAAAAAAGGAAGACAAGCCAAGAAGCAAGTTAGGCTATTCTCTGCCACAGGAACATATTTGGTACCATATTTTCTGTTTTCCACTCTGGTTCTCCACCCATGAAGGACTCTTCATTCCATTCCCACTCTGTAAAATAAATGCTTCCTTTTCATATTACAACTCAAAATTAGATCTTCCCTAGGGGAAGCACATCACAGAACTAGAACAGTCTAGTGATGCATATGCACGTTACCTTAAGTTTAGAACTTGGTCCACAAGTGAACTGTTACTTTCAGGTATTCATGTTTATAGTAACTGTAAGTTAGATAGATCCTCGGCACAAAGCTGTTAAAATCACTAGATCATCTATTGCAGATAGCTAATTTTGTCTGAGAACAAGGAAACAAGCACAGATACTATTACGAGGGTTTATCTGTAGCTAAGAACACATGAACTTACTGTTCGTTGTAGTAAGAGAAGAAACCATTAATGAAATCTCAACAAATTGAGAAGAAATACAACTAGAAAAGTACGTCATGGTGAGTGACTTAGGCAGCATGTGAAGCATAGCTAGCTTTAAACTCAATTAGCAGCTGCACTCTTGCAGGTTTTACCAAATTCCTTCTTACAGAGCATGCATGGTGGAAAGTGACAACTTTGGTAAATATGAGAATCCTTGCAGTAACTGGTATCAAGCAGATGTGACCAGCTGCACACACGACTCCTTGCAGTTAATCTCAATTCGAATATGTTGCAAGCTGCTATTTTAGCTTTTTTTACCCCTCATCTCCTTGGGGCTGTCAGCCACACATCTCTGCCTCAGACTCAGCGATTGTGTGAAGCAGTCCAGGAATTAATAAGGTTGCCAAACAGGGCCCGTAATGTTTTACTCATGACCTAATTAAGAAACAAATTCAAAACCATCAGAGAAAAACGCAAGAAGTTTCATTCCCGTTAGCCACTTCCTTTCTCTCATGCACATTTACGCACACTCATGCACACACTCTTTTATTGTACTGCCATCTTTGCACAAACGTTCAACCTTTAGCATTTAACAGAGGAGGAGAATGGAGAAGGATGAAGAGGTTTCAGGAATATTGCTTGTATGTGTGTGTGCACATGTGTGCGTGTGAGAGAGAATGCACAAGCACACAGAACCAACGCCATAGTACAGCAGCTATGAAGTTACACACATTACACACTTGGTTTTGTTTTTTTCTTTACAAAAGGGAAAAAAATAGTATAACAGCATAAAGCCATCTTGGCAAGCTTAAGATTTTCCTCCAAAATGCTTTCCAGCACTTCAGGATCTCTGAGAAAAGTTTAAAGAGGGTAGGGAAATAAAATTAAAAAAAAAAAGGCACTTAAACAAAGGACAAAGGCCTGAATCAAGTAATTCATGAAGGGTAACAGCCATTTCACCAGAGCTTGGACCAATCAAAGTCTACCAACCTTTTTTAAAATTTCTATAAAATAAAAATTGCATAAAGTGTTAATTAATCAGTTGTTTACCTAATGCTTTAACCTTCTGGTTCATTTTATGAAACACAAAAACAAAACAACAAACAAGCCCAAACAAAAACCCAAGTGTCCCTTTAATGATTTTCCCCCCAGTCCAGCAAAAGATGAAAGTTAGGTGTGGGAGGAAGCCTTCCACAGTTTGGCTTGGCTGTAGGTTTTCCCTGCAATGCCATCTTCAAAAAAATCCAGAACAAAAGCAGAAGAGGGACTACTGTGCTTTCACCAATTCACTCAAAAACAAATAAACAAAAAAATCAAAACAAAAACCCCATCAACCCAAACACCCAAATGCTTCTAATCCAACTGTGGGCAAAAACTAATCAAAAGAAAACAAAAAAAACCTGTAAACTAGATTAAAATTTGCTAATAAATACAGCCAAAAAGTTCTTTTTACGAATGTAGCAGCAAATGTGATAAAGTTAGTTGGAGTCCAAGGTGACTCCCAGAGGGTTACTGGTTCGCACAACTGATGGCAGCTTGGGAGAGTTGCAGGTTTCTCTGTTTCCATGTCCTCAAAGGTCTTGCACCAAGTGGAGAAGGAGTGTGGAGGAAGGGTCAGGTGATAGGACTGCAGGAAGGAACAGGCTTTTAGCACCTGTACCACCCCTAAATCTGTGCATCAGGCAACTTTGATCAGATTCAAACATGAAGCAGAACCCAAGTAATTAAAAGTTACTTCTGATTAGCAGAAAACAGATGTGAAACCCACAGCATCCGCACTTGTGACTCAGTTGATCAGTATTTAGACATGTTTCTCGAATCAACAGAGAAGGCTGAACAAAGTGACTTAGGCCACTTGTATCTTGGAATGGGAGAACAATGCAGTTATTGTCCAAGGTATCAGGAAACTTTGCAGCCTGTTTTTCATCTAGCCTGCCTTCTTTCTTTGCAAGTGTCTCTCATGATTTAAAATAGCTACCAGGGTTTTTGGGACTTTGGATCATGTAGCAGAGAATACTACCCAGACAGTTTCAACATCTAAAACCTGTGTTTGAAGTTATTGCTTGCATTTGTTTGGGGCTTTCAGAGAGCTTAACGCGTTAGCTCATATACAATCCCCAAACCAAGTTCAGCCCTGCTGCCTGGAAGAGACAGCTCTACTTGGCTTTCTTATTGCTTGTGAATACTGAAGGTTTATTTAGTATGTACAACTACAGTTTATTTATTAACAAAGGCCCTTAAAAAGTAGTAAAAAGCTGGGGGGGGAAATGTCTTCAGAAGAGCTGCTGTGCAGAGAATAGTAAAACATTAACCTAATTTTGCATTTGGACGTTGCAGTAATGTTTCCCATCCTGTCTATGCTACCTGCAAAGGTCTCTGGGAACCACCCTATTATTTCCTTTGATTTGGCCTTGCTAGGTTTAACCAGGGAGAATAGGAAACAGCAAGTAAAGGGTCCACATTCCCAACGTTGTTCATTCAAGATGCTCAGGAGCATAATGACTGAAAACAGTTACCCGCTGGAGGGATTGTTTGAACTGATGTCACAAACAATGTATGGTCATCTTTATTTTCATCATCCTACTATCTATTTCCACAATAAATATTAGTTTACTTGTTTCCCAAGACTGAGAAGCTCCATAGGACACAGAGGCAGGACTATTCCTACCCTGAGGATTTAGAGAGGATACTCTTCAACTGAAGATGAAGCATACTTCCATGGAGAAAGGAATGTTGAAAGGGAATTTGTGCTGTAGTTATAAAGGGCTCTAAGTCTCCCAGTCTAAAACTTCAGTAAGTATGAAGACAAAAGATGACAATTTGAATGAGATGCCTTGATGAGGAAAACACAGAAGAGGTAGAACTCTCTTAGGACAGGGTCCTTTAAATATATTGCTGCCCCATGGCTCACTGCCACAACTCCCTTAGCTACATGCATTGTTAAAGTTCTCAGGTTTGACACAGTTCAGAGAATTAACATCCTGCCAGAACTGTTGGGCCTCAAAAAACAAAAGCTGGCTTCCTTCAACCCTTCCTGGAGAAAAGAAAAAAATATCAGATGAAGCTTGCACTCTAAATAGTTTATGGTATTTTGACAGAATTTGTGCAGTATTAAGAATTCCAGGGTCTACATAGCTGTGTGTGTTTCAACTCTTAAATAACCTCGATGGAGACGCAAGCTTATCTGATCAACACACCACATACAAAACATTAGCGCCAGCTAAAAAGCATTTAATTGGCAGATGCTGTGGAGTGAAATTAATGAACTAATGCATCTTAATTCAATCTGTCTTTCACAGAAGTGTTGTGCAAAAACATTTATTGCTGAGCTCAACCCAACATTTTTATACTAAATACACAATATATATTATTTTAAATTTATGTATATATATTTATATAAAATTAAAATGAGCTCTAAATAGAAAAGAAATTGTTGTCTGATCTAAGAAAAATAAATCACACGTAAAAGAAACCTGCAAGCTCTAAGTAATCTAGCAAAAAACATTGAAGATTCATTATTCAGGGGTCAAAGTCTCTCTAAAAGGTGTGACATAATCAGTGGTGTCTGGGTCAATCTCAAGTCAAACTACCAGAAAAACTACTTACTAAGAATTTCAGCATCTCTGGTTGAAGTAATGTTTCAGGGTTGAAGGAGAAGGGCATCATACTGGTTTATTTGCTCCTTTCCCCTATGACCTATGTTAGTTTCTGCCATTCTCACCTTTTATCTGACAGCGCAAGGGACTCAACAGTGAAGTTCTGTCCTAGTGTCAAAAGTGCAACACGTGCTGGATGCTTCCTAATCTCACACGTGAACCGGTTGATGTATTGCTATCAAAGAAAAAATAAAACCAACAAAGCCAGCTCTGCAGTCTTGTGCTACCATGTAAGAAAGAGTTCAGGTCAAACTCCCCAGGCCAGCAGGGGCTGGAAATGCTGGAGACAACCCATTCAGCCCCCAGAAGAGAAGGCACCTCTGGTCGCTTGTGAACGACTCCTCTTTGGCTAATGCCTGAAGCAGTATTAACCTGTCTCTGGAATAGGTCACAATCAGCTTTCTTTAACTAGCAAATCAATATAATGCATGGCTTCTGGGAGGAGTTAGATAAAAGATGAAGACTGAGAATGAGAAAAGAACTGGTTGTGGTTTATGAAAGACATGAATAGAATATCTTTTCAGTAGCAAATAAGCACAAGGCATAGGTAAAAGAAAGTTTAACAAATGGAAATAGTGAAACATTAGCATGTGTTTAAAACAAATGTGGGAAAGAAATGCTAGTCTGACCAATAAAATGTGGGTTTCTTTTTCATGTAAATGAAAAATTTTCCATCCCCTTCCTCCCTTAAATAAGAACTTTTGTACTAAAAAAACCCTGAAAATAAATCAGTCTGTGTCTCACAATTTGATGTACCAGGAGATCTGTTTTTGAAGACAATTCTCTAATGAGACTGCATACATCTGTAGGCTCCCTAAAGCCAAACAGCCTTCTAAAGTTGGAAAAATGCCCATTATCAGACACTGCTTTTGTCTAAGGGTTTAATTATAATGCAAAGTATCCCAGCACCATCTCTATTCTACATAACCTTTGGTCCACAACCATATAGTACACTCAGGACCTACACATAACCTTACACTGGGCACTTCGGGCACTAATGAAGTGGATGATTCCACCTTACGCAATGAATGAAGAAACCTATTCTAGTTCCTTTCACCATTTCCACTTTTCATTGGACTTCACCCAGAAACAAAATATTGGTGCTGCTGTGGGTTTGACGATCAATTTCTTTTAAGAGCCAATCAGAGCAGATAAAAAAGGTGGTTTCGTTAGGCAATATCAAACTATGACCAGTCTGCATGACCAGGAGGACCAGTCCTCCTTTTCCTTCTCTCTTTGATCAAGTATTGTTTTATTTTTCTTCTTCCTCTCACCACAGTGCTTAGGATCAGAATATGTAAACATCGACAGAAACAGCAGCCCTGTGACAATAAGCACTTTCCCGACTGGGCAGATTCTGTCAGCCAACCAGAACTGCTTCAGCTCCCTTGCTTGTCCAGAAGTCACTGGTTTTTCCGCTGTAACTTAGTGTCCCCTTTACTTTGGCCTCCATCTGTAGCTGAGAGACAGAAACATAAAGGGAAGAATAAAAGCATGAGTGAACTTTCGTTTTCGTAACTTACGGTAGGAGAGACAGGAATTCGGCAGGTTCAGCTTTAGCACCACCAAAAAGTACGTTGTCTTTACCAAGTGGAAGACTTTGCATCTTTTCTGTAGTTCCTTTATTAGAAATAGCGCTGTTGAAACCTGATATACCAAGCTTCATACCAAAACACCGCCAGTTTTTTGGTTCTGAGAACTCTCAAATGAAGAAATGCCCACTAAGCCACTGCCATCCTTCTCATTCCTTCTCCTGGCCCCAGAAAACACACTACAGGTGACGAAGAAAGGCATACACTCTAAACTGCACCTTCTAAAGCTTTCTGAAAATTTTGCAGCTCTAAGCCTTAAAAACAGAAAATAAAGTGTTCAACTTCAAGTTTCTCTTCTCAATCAAAATATGCAGCTCTTATCAAGCATAGAATTCCTAAGGAAAGCAGATACTCCATTAAGAAACCATCCCAACATTCACACGTGAATATACTCTTAAAAGAAACATGGAAAAAGCTTTTAGCTGGAAGGTCAGTTTCTCCTTCAAAGGGGAAATGAAAATTTTTAGCAGAAAAAAACTTTATGCAGCCTATACACAATCATGTTAGTGTCCAGTAAGTATTATTCCTTTTTTCCCCCACTAGTTGAATTTGTATACTTCAGTTTCTAGAATTGCTACAGTAAAATATTGGAATTTTTGAAATTTTTTTGTTCCTGACCTTGAAGAGAAGTAGAGAAAAAAAAAAAATCATTCTGGTTCCAAAAACACTGCTACAATAGATAAAGTACTGCCTGCTGCTACTAAAATTTGTCCCTGTATTGTGTCTTCTCTAAACTAAGTACTGGTGTACATTTTACTTCACTCTAGGGCAGAAATCTGACTTTTAAGTTAAAATAAGTTAAAAGTAAGTAACAAGGAATATATATTGTCTTTACCTGTGTAAGTTTGCTGCAAGTGAGCAGGCAGAGGTGAGTGAGACAGCGTTGCTGCATGCTGAGCACCTGGCTGTAAACCCTTCAGTAAGTCTGGGGAAAAAAAAAAAGGAGAGCAAAGATAAAAAAATAATTCTTGAGGAGAGAGGCAGTCTCTGTGAAATAAGTTTTTGTTTTTATAGTGTAGCTATAGTAGCAGGCTAATCTCCACAACAAAAAATAAATACATGATAGCATTCTGAAGGCTAGAATAAGTCAACAGAGACAAACCTATTCAGATACAGTTAGTCAAAAGTCAGAGCCAGGACCATGCCTTGCTACTGGATGCAACTCTTCATATCATTTTGTTTGGCAGTAAGACCAACAATTTATATGGGTTAAGAACATAAACAGCTTCTTTATAAACAATCAAAAAAAAGTAAATGCCATCTTGGTTGATAATTCTTCATAAGAGAGCTGTTTGATATCTGAGATTATTGAGTTAGGCTATTTTGAGGAACCACCATATTAAGTCTCTTATTTGAATTGTGACATTTGGAGACTTTTAAACTATACTCCTTTCTAAAGATAAGGTATTAAGTTAACCCCAAAAAAGTACGTTCAAAACTAAAGATATACTTGTGAATATAACAATGAAGTTAAGCTTTTCAAAGGTGATTTATAACACTTAGATATTATATAAAGAAAGTTTTTACCAGTGAAGGAATCCCATTTACTCTCCTGTAGGGATTTTCGTGAACCAAATTTGAGGGTCTCAGGACTTTATTGGTTCCCTACTCAATTTCCGTTTTAAGGATGCATCTTTCCTTATAGCCCGGTATGATAATTCCACTCACTCTGAGTTAGGCTGTGGTGGAAAGCCGCTGAGGTAGATCCCGAGGTGGTTGTCGCTCCAGCTGTGTCCGTCCCAAAGCCAAGCAGCTCCAAGGGAAACTGGAAGGGCACAGTCACAGGAACAAGGCCACCCAGCATCCCAAAAGGAGTTAATGGTGCAGACGTCACGTTCTGACTGGTTACAGACAGGGGTGATGCCATGAGAGTCAGAGGTGAGGCATTAGCCAGTAACGATGCTCCTGCTGTTGACTATACAAAAAAAAAAAAAACAAACCAGTACTTCAAGATTTTTAAAGATTTGAATTGTATTCTTTAAGGGTATAAAAATCAACTATTCCCTGTTAAGTATTGCTCTGTTGAGAAGTGTATTAAACTATTAAGAAATATCCACTTATCCACCTAGGAGGCCTTCCCAGTGCTCATTTGCTAAGCAAGCACAATTATATCTCAGATTCAGACATGAGAGTATGGTTCATCTATCATGTTTTTCTCATCAGCCTTACAGGTAGTTTCCTTGATCTCCTTTCTAATTATGCACTGGGCTTACAGTCACAATGTAGTGCAATGTCTTCTATTAGATTAATAATACAAAATTATCCAACGTAGATCTGAAGTTCTTTAGAAGTACAGTATTACACCTCTTCCCTTTCCAAATCTGGGTCTTAACAGAACATTATTTCTAAAGAGGTTGCAGAGAAACAATGAATTCTGCAAATTAAGATTCAGATGTAAGAATCCCCAAACTTAAGAAGTCAGGTTAGCAAAATGCATATGTAGAGGTGTGTATGCACATGTCAGAGGAAAAGGCAAAGGAAAATAATGTCTCCACTCTAAATATGCCACAATGAACTTAGATTTGCTGTAGTTTTAAAATAAAAATGCAAGATTAGCCAGAACATTTTAGCTACAACAGCTCCCAAATCACATTAATTCCTCTAACATTAGACCAACTCCTTCTTGTTTAACAATCTTTCCTTCACTACATATATAGTCATTTAATATGCTAATGTTCAGTTCTCTAATAATTTACTACAAAATGGTTAGTATAAAAAGCACTTTGAATCAGACTTTAACTCAGATATTGTAGTTATTTGCATTAAAAAGACTCAGACGGAACAGGACTTCAAAACTGCATTTTCACAAGTAAGCCTCAACCCAAAAGTTAGAATCATTTTAATGAACACATGAGCTTAAAATGAAAATGACATTTCACTGAGTTCTGTAATAACTTACAGAAAAAGCAAAGTGATGAATCTCCTAGCATGGATAAAGTTTTTATTACCAGTTTTATTACCAGTTTTGGTCTTAAGATGTTCCGATGAAAGCAGCTAAAGAAAGGACAGTTGCTTCTTAGGAGAAAACACAGTATTTTAAAACAGTGACCCTGTAAAGCGCAT
Source organism: Rhagologus leucostigma (assembly GCA_013397725.1). NCBI lineage: Eukaryota > Metazoa > Chordata > Aves > Passeriformes > Rhagologus > Rhagologus leucostigma. Next base: position 471,999 of record VZTD01002139.1, read on the forward strand.
TTACCTACACGTGATGTTCCCAGCAAGTGTTTATATTGGTCATCTTAAAGGTGCCAACTCCTACAACAGACTCTATCCCACAAGTAGAAAAAAAAAGAATGAAAACTACTAATACACTATTATTCTCTTTTGCCCTTAAAAGTACTTATTTCACAATAAGCTTATGTACAAAAAAATGACCACTGTTCATTGTCTATGTAATCTAGTAAAGGGCAACAAAATAAAAGCCATACAAAAATGTTTTGCAACTGTGAATTTGTGAAATGCCTGAAAACAGAAAGAAACTTTGTAAAGTGCTCTGCCAAGATCTTGCTTACTCTCTCAAAAAGGAGGAGAGAGAAGGACAGTGATGAAAAGAGCTACAGAGCATGCCCTAAAGGAGCTGCAGTTCAGATGTTTCTATTTAACTCATGTACAATAGTTCATAAAAGGGTTCATTCTGGTCATGTAGATCTGAGTCATTAAGACCCTTAAAAGTCTAAGCCAGATTCTGCTCAAGAATACTAATGGTAGGTAGAGCTTTTTAAGGAAATCACACATGTACTCTTTAGCCTTGTGTCCTTAAGGTGTAACTTCCTGTGACGCTTCAGCAAGTGTAAACTTATAGTCCAGTAAATAACTGTGTCAGTCAGAAGTAGAAAGGAGGGAGACACTTCTGGGAAGCTTCCTAGTTAAGAACACCCTTATTATCACATGAAATCATCTAAATCTTTAATGTAAGACCAGAATATTATAATGAGCAACTCAGGTACCATTCTCATCTTCTAATAGCATCTCAAATTGGAATTAAATCCCTAAGGCCTTAAAGAAAAGGAGATTCACTTTCAGTCTTACGTTAAGTTTTAAGAGGAGTAACTAAGTCCTTAGTACATTGTACCTAACAACTAGTCTGGAACTGATGTAGGTTCAGCAGCCAGCCAAGAGACCTTTATAGCTAAATGAAACCCTCTGTGATCACAAAACTCTTCCCCTTTAGTGTACTTGAACTGGGAGGTAATTTAATTCTAATCTTTTCTTGAATGTACTCCACTGACTAAGCTTCACAGTGCACAGCAGCAACAGCCTTATTCCATGGTTTATCTTCTTTGCACCATTCTTCTGAACCATTTTTAGGTTATCAAAGTAGTTTCTGAAGTGTAAAAAAAAACCCACATGGAAGGTCTCAATAATTATTTTAGTGATACCATATGCTGCTCAGGACCTCTAGCTGATTTCTATAGACCCTTTCTATAGACCAACACGCCTTATTTTGCTGTTTATAGTATGGACTCATGTTACTTGATTATTCACCAAACACCCCCACACTTCAGTGCTCTTCAATAGGACTGTGGCCAAAATGCATTTCATTACTCAGGTGATCAGTGTTTCTAAAAAAAAAATTACTTGCCTTTAACTACAGGAGGGTTTGCCAGAATTCATCTCACCATCCAACACAACACTGCTTCCTTCCCTTGTCTGTCATCTTTAAGCACTAGCACACTCATTTCACGTTTTCCTCTACATCACAGCAATTGTATCCACTGGATTCTGTTGACTGCACCAGGAAGAAACAACTCTCTTCCCAGTCCATTCGCTGTAGCCCTTTTTGTCTCCTCCAGGCACCTTCCAGTGCACTCAAACCTGCTCAGCTCTTGGTTCAGCTCTTCTTCAGACCCTATGTGGTACCGCAGTGGCCCTTACACAGCATACAGGTTGGGATTTTTTTTCCATTCGAAGCACCCAGAGTAAGTGAATGCTGTGTCAGAGCCTGCCAAACTTTTATTGCTGACTGTTTCAGTACAGTAGGATGAGGAACCATAGAAGTGTCTTGTAAAAATAATCTTCCTCCTGTTATTCAACTGCATTAAGAAGAATTTGATGGCAAACTAAAAGATTATAAATTATTGCCAGAAGCTGAGTATACATCACTCCCATGCAACAGCAGTGTGCACTGTTCAGAATAATACAAAGCTTTTCATTTGCTGTACACCAAGAATATAATTTACAGCAAGACTACTTTTCTTAAGTAGTGATAACTTCAGCATAGACAGCAATAAAGAGAGGAAATCATCAAATCATCTCACTAATTAAGCACTCCCAGTAAGAAGAACACAACTTGGGAAAGCAGGTTGTCTTCTGGGTAAATAATAGGTTTGTATGTTTTAGAACAACAGTATTTTCAAAATATTTTTGTTTGATTTGTCTTATCTCTAGTGATTGTACAAGCTTTCAATTTCTAGGGTATTTATATATTAATGATGTGTCTCATTCAGTTTGACTAAATCCTACAAAATAAAATACATAGTCACAAATACAAAAGAAAAAGCCCTTGCAAGTGTTAATTATAATTACAGGTCTTGAATTACACTCAACCACAGGCAACTGGACTCTAGTTTTGAGGTTAATCATGAAGCCTGACAACAAATGTACCAAGACACCTTTTACACGACCACCATCATTACAAATATGTAAATATGCAAGAATACACAAATCCAATAATGCAAGAAAATACCATGTCCCCTGAAAATATGGTCACACAAAGCTTACCTTTTCTAGTGCTCTTAAGAGAAAAAAAGTGAATTCTGTTCCACAGCATAGACCAATCAACAGTTTACAGTGAGGATTTGTTCCACACTGATCCTTGCATTTCACATCAGCTGGAAATATGTATTCTTTAGTGTGAAATAGTTTCATCAGTATCAGCATTACGCTTAGAAAGGTAAAAAATTGAATTTGTGGTATTTGGAAATCAAGATAAAATATATTAAGAATGTTTACAAAATAAATATGATAAATATTAATGTAAGGCTCAAATGTAAACTCGTTAGATGCGTACCTGCACGCTGGCTGCTACAACTGGAGACCCTGAGGCAGAAGACGGTCTGTGTGGAGTTGACAATTGTTTAGTAGCACCCTGTGTTCCACTTCCTGCTCCCCCAGACAGACTAGTCCTACTAGCTCCACTTGAGTTAAGGTTACTGCCTCTGCTGGCAGGTACATTCATTCCAACTCCACCCAAATTATTTTTACCAACAGTTCCAGAAGGAGAAGAGTTGGGCAATTTTGAAGAAGCCTGAGGGTTCTTTGCAGGCTGAAGGCCTGAGGTGCGATTAGAGGACAGCAAATTCACTGTGGGAGACTGCCTGCTGATATTTACACCACTGGTCTGTTTATGAAGGGGGTTGTTGCTGGAGTGACTACTCTGGGAAACTAGTGCACTTGAACTGGAAGAACTGGGTGTTGTTGCAGGCCTGGGGGATGAGGTGGACTTGGATGAAAATTTAGGTGATGCATTGGGCTTGGGTGGCACAGAGGGCTTAGATGAAGTGGGCTTGGGAGAGGCAGCAGGTTTGGGAGAGGCAGCCATGGAGAAGGGAGGCTTGAAACCCTGGGAAGAAACTTGTGACACCATAGCCTTGGCTAAATAGTTACTAGAGGTAGAGGTGCTGGATGTTGTCCGAGAAACCAGTGGGTGAGACACTTGAGAGCCACTTCCGGATGAGGGATTAGACAAAGGTAGGCGATATACGACAGACTTATCTTGAGCCTTGATGACTGGTGATGAGCAAGACAGTTTGGGATTACTACTCAATTTCACCACAGGATTGGTCTGTGATTTACTAATAGTTGCTTGTAAAGGAGATACATATTTCTGCTGTACAGCTGAATGCTGGTGCACCTTTGTCACTTGTGATGTTGAGGAATTACCACCTTGAGCCTCAGCAGATGATACTAAGATATTAGCATCCTTGGTTCTTTGAGAGGAGGTGGAAATAGCTGCTTGAGTCTTAGAGGAAGAAACGTGAGTCTGAGAAGAGGAAGAAGCAGCTTGGATCTGACTTGACCTCTGTAGTCCTTGCTGAAGTAGTTTGGCTGGCAAAGGCTCTAAGGAAACCTTGGGATTTTGAATTGAAGATCCAGCAATAAGGCCTGAAGAGATACCAGTGTGAACTAAGTCCTGGGGTTTCTTTGGTACTGGCCCTGTGTGACCAGCAATAAGACTTGATGAATGGGATGTTTGAGTGGGCTCTACTTTCTTTGAAGTTGCCAGAGGCAATTTACTCATAATGCTTGCTAGTTTCTCTTCCCTCAGCCCAGGGCGAGGTCTGGATGTTGGTGTGTCTATGGTGGACCCAAGAGGTGATCCCTTGGCACCATTATTGATAACTGCCAGAGCATCAGAAATAGAGTCCAGTGAGGGTGGGTGGAAAGAGAGGTCTTCATCCAGTGAGTCATCCAGGCAGATCGTCTCTGGAGCTGCTGTGCAGCTAGAGCTGGCTGGGGTGCAGACAGCTGCACTGGAACTCAGTACAGCAGCACAACTTGAATTGACTGAAGACATACATGTTTTCTGTTCTTTTTTTGGACTGGAGTCCTGAAAATGAAGGGATAGGAAAAGTCAGGTTTAATAGTCTTTCTGGAATACTTTTATTCAGTAAATTCAGACAAACCAAAGATCTACTATTGAAATTTTCATACTAAGATATGAAATGATATCTTATTATGGTATCTAGGTGCTGGAGCCCCGTGTGCTAATTCAGTATTTGTATTTAAAATCTAGTGCTGTTGCTCCACATAACTAAAAGTCTCCCACACAGTGAAGAACAATCAATACTGTGAAGAATAGGGTAGCTAATCTGACCACTTAATAAAACTGCTACTGAATTAAGACAACACCTGGTCATGTCAAATGAGGACCTCCATACTATGGAATCCTTCCAACCACACTGTTTTCCAGCATTGCCAAATTTAACACAAACTGAAAACACACAAAGCACACATTCAAAGACGTGAAACTTCACTGGAACTAGTACCTCTTCATAGTCAATTTTCAAAAAACTAATACAGATTAAAGTTACAAAGATATACAGAAGTATTTTGTACTACATTCTTTAAAGTAATGCACCACCAAGTCAAGAAGCATTGCCTGAATTACAGAAACCTTCTGCAAGAACTTTTCAGAATCAGAGGCAGAAACAGGTTGTATCAAATGGTCATACTGGACCACTAAGTGGATATTCAGATATCTTAATAGGCTTTTACCTTCACTTTGGGTTTAGGGGCCAGAATCACCTTCTTCTTTGCCCTAAAACAGAAGGGATAAATGTGCATCAGAAGACCAAAAAAAAAAGGCAAGTCATTTTCATTTTAAGTGTTACCCTGATTATATCTCAATAAACTAGAATGATGACTACAGGAGTCCAGCTTTAATAGTAAAACATCCTTGAAATGAAAAATGGTTTAAAATATAGGGGGAAAGAAAAATAGCACACTATCAATTCATTTTCTGGTCATGTATCTCTATGTAAATTAGCTGCAAAATCAACTGAATTGCTGATATAACCTGACATATAGATCAGGCTATATTCAGAGAGCTGTTTTTATTTTTCTGATTTAGAGGAACTTCAAAATATCCATTAATTTCAGCCTCTTAATATTATGAGTTTGTCTACTTAGCAGAGCTTTGTCTACACTGAACTCTACTAGAGTAGTAATATAATTTCACTTTTTATGCTGACATTTTGTCCCTGAGGAGGATGCTTCTTATTCTCATTTATTTCAAACCAGATAGAAACAGTTGCTTCTTCTCCCCACGAAAGGGGTTTGTTGCTTATCAACTGTTGAAACAGCTGTATCTAACTTGTTTGTTGCAAGAAGTCATTTAGCAAACTGTCAGATTTTCTTTTGCAACATACATGAACTGCAGTTATACAAGTAAGGATGGCATTAAGGATTATTAGTTATCGGCTTCAACTTAAAGGTTCAGCATTTCACACTTTATTTTTCCAAGGGCAATCAACAGATTTACATCTTAGAGGCAATTTTTGATCCCTTCCTAAGCAACTCTAGAAATACGCCTTCTTAAAAAAAGACTTTATGTAGGTGGACCATGACTCAGTTTTGCTGTTATGTAGAAAAATATCCTATGTTAATCATATTTATCACAAAAGTTGCAATTGGGGTGTTATTCAAAGTCATAATAATTTATTTGAATTCTGACTGAATGTGGACAGCTCCTGAGAGGCACACAGTGTTGTCTGAAAACGAAGAAGATAAAATCCCACTAAGGTACACAGACTTCTGTGATTAGAGATATTTATGAGGAAAAGAAAAAAGCAGGAAGTACTGCAGTCTGAGTTCAGTTTAATGTGCTGAATGCCAAAATTTAGGCAGTGTGTAATGCTTTGAAATGCTTTGAGTAAAAGGTATTAATTCAAGAATTAATATCCCCTGGAGTTATCTAGCCACTTCACAAGTGAGTTAAAATATGCCACAAGAACATTACAGTTAGATGCCTAAATTAAAGCATTAAAAAAGATTATAAACATCACTGTAAGTTTCTTCAAACAAATCCCAAAGTATCTCCCTTTCCTTCCCTCTGTCCAAAACAGATTGCAGGAAGATGAGAAAAGATGCTATGCACAACCTAAAGATCTTAGCAAGTTGTCATTATTATACTCACGGAGCAGAAGTGAGGTGATTGTGAACACTTCGGCTTTCTTTAAAAAGCATCCTAAAACAGTGGTGAGAAAAGAAATATGAAGTGATTGCACAGTGACAAACGGCGTATGACCACCAAATACACAAATATCCTTTGGTTTCCAGAAGCAGCCTTTGATTATCTGTCCCCAAGGGAGCTAGCGATTACTTTGTTTGTATTGCTGTCATGGTGTAGGTCTTGGCATCCATAAACAGAAGAATCTAAAAAAATTGTAATAATTTGCGTTTACGCTCAAAATACCTCAGTAAATGGCCAAGCAAAAATCAATGTAAGAGAATATTACTTCCTTCAACTGGAGAGAAGAAATATACTTTGAATGCTCTCTCCTCAAAGCCTAATGAAATATTTCAAGTATAAAATAAAGGACTATTGTAAACTCTTCACACTACATGTCCAATACACTGATCATAGTGATGCCTTAGGTTTTAACTTTCATATTTTTCAAATCCTGTACTGCCTAGTGTGTAACTCTGAAGTTTCTTGTGGCCTGTTAGCTGCTGTTCTCTCATGCTGGTTAGACATAACAAATCTCTCTAGGTTTGCTCCTCAAGGACACCAGGCCCAAAATGTGTAAACTAAAACCTTAAGAAGGGGGGGTAAAACTTGGGGAAATTACATCATTAACTAAAGTTACAACTGGAGAATAACCCTGATATGCAAATGGACCACACTTATAAAAGTGTGAAGAACCCGTGACCCAGGGTCCATCTTTGGTGTAGGCTTTTGACTCCCCAGCGTGTACCTTGAAGGTCCTTCAAATAAACACCCACCTTTATTCCCTTATTCTTGTCTAGTCTCTGTTTTTAGGTGGCCTCCCCAGGCATCAACAGGCTTGGGTTTGTGGTTATTAATCTCTTGTGGGGTTTTTTTGAAGCACAGAAGATAAAAGTCAGAACACAGTAGTCAAGCTTGTTCCTAATTTTCCTCAGTACTTTTAGTACTGAAAAAACTTTTACTAAAGTTTTTAAGAAGTTTAGTACAAGGAAAACTTCAGGCTACTGTGTATCATTTCTCTGTCTTCAGTTACACTGGACTTACACATACATATTACTACAGAGCCAAGGAATGGCAAGAGCCAGTAGAACAACTCTCAACACTTCACATGCTTTTATTCAATGTTTTCAGCTCCCAAGCTGACAAGTGCAAAGTGAAAATGATTGCTGACCTGTACCTATCCTACAGCTTGCTATTCAAATGCAGCTATAAATAAACAATGAAAACTTGGTCCCCTTCCTTGTTTCCAGATAGGCAAACTAGGACAGACAACATTTTTACAGCACTGCCATCACATTGACACTGACCACATCACGAACAGCTGTCTCAACAAGAGCTTTCCACCACTGATAATACAACCTGCAGAGCTGTAATAATTACAAAAAATCCAAGTATTCACAAATCTCATGTCATCTGGTAATAAAATGCTGACATCCTCTCACTACAGTTCAGTGCCTTACTTCTCAGATTCTATTTCCATCTCCATTTTCACATTTTCTTCACCATACAAATCTCCAAATCTGTATTACATTGTTCTGTCAGAGACTACTGAATGCCTATGAAGAACATCATGGAGTAAAACCAGCATTCCTTATTACATGTTTAATGTGCCACCTCCCGACCTACACAGCTTTTCCAGAATATCTCCCTCCCCATCTCCTTCTTGGTGCTTTATCCATTCCTTAATCTTTTTAATTTGGAAACAAAAATTCAAAATTAATCACAGGCCTCAGTAATTTGTAGAATAATCCTTCAAGGTTAAAGACAAAAGTGTAAGTGCTACAAAAGGACAGAAATCATAGATATGGTACAAAGAAAGGGCAGAACAGTATACGAGGTCCCTTCCAACCTTAATAATCCTGTGATTCTGTAATTTCAAATTATGATCAATACCTTACCTCTTGCTTCTTTATGAAGCTATGAGAAACATTAAATACAGTTAACTTTGAAAGTGCAAGAAATTTTTCTTTTAAGCCGAACCCACAAAGTTCTGGTACCGTAGACCTATTCTGATTAGGAAGAATTCCTTAAGAAACACACGGTCAGTAGGTCAGTTTTAGCATTAGATACCTATTTTTTTTTTTCAATTTTATATAGCTCCTTTTCACTTGAGGCCACATATAAAAATGAAAAAATATAAGCCTTCAGGATAATCCCTACCCTAACATCCCAACAAAATGAGCATCCAAAATACGAATTATGTGCTGTATTAGGAATTACCACTGCTAGACTCCAGGAAATACTTTCTTTTCCTCTTTCCATGCATAACTGTTTGTGTACAAATTACAATACATCACCTCCTACACAGAAAGCAGGGAAGTGCCTCCCAGTAGATATAGGACAGTTTGTAAATCATTATGGCACTAAAACTACCCAGTCAGTAAATGAAGTCTTGCTGGTCAACAGGAAGTTATGACCTGTCACCTCTTGGGGTTTGTTTGGTTTGTTGGTGGTTTTAGTTTGTTCTGGGGGGCATTTTGGTTTCTTGTTTAGTTTTTGTCTTTTTTTGTTGAAACCAATTGTACAGTTAGTTTAAAAGCTCATGGAAATTTTCAGCACACTTATCAAATGGAAAGGAGAGAACCATGTTTTATGGCTTTCCAATACACAGTTTTAACATGCTTCACTTCTATGTATTCTTGAATCACCTCGCACTGTCTCTTGACTGTCTCTCCACTATCATCAGTGATTGTCATATCTTCCATTCTTAAACTAAACTGGGATTCTCTGTCTCATCTCATTTAATAAAATCTTTGTAACAGATAGCATCTCGCTCATCAGCATACTTGCACAAAAAACTAAATCATTGAACAAAAATAAATCAGCTGTATGCCAGGAAGTGTAAAACTTCATTTGTTCCTTCTGTTACTATTTAACCAGCTATTTCTACACTGACTGTTCTAAGAAATATCTCAGTACAGTTATTTTTACAGCTTGATACAGATTTGACTAAACTAAAATCAAGGTTTTCTTGAGCAAGTTGATTAGTTTTGTTGTATCATTTAGCTTTTACAATCAAGTTGAGGTTTGATGAAAATATCTTTTGCAGTGGGTGTTACAGAGAGAACTCAGGCCAAACCATACTTGCTCCTCTTTCACTCCAAACCAGTTGAAATCTCTGCCAAATCTGTATTTCACAACAGTTTACCACTGCTCCCATTTTATTTCTCCCTCTCTTTTGTGTGGTTGTTTCTTCTTACGTCAGTAAGAAGCAAGTATAGAAACTGGTGTATTTTTAACTGCTGTAACACAGAGCATCCCAGCTGCAAACAAGAAACAGAGAGCAAAAACCCTAAGTCTTTTGTGAACACTGCTATTGAAATTCTATCTTATCATTTTAAAGCCTGTGTGAGCAATCTGATAATTCAGTGTTCCAACATACAAGCAAAACTGCTTTCTAGATCATTATCACTTTCTGTATCACATAAAGAACTTCCCAAGCCGTTACCCTCCCACCTCATACTTCTCCTCATATGAAGCCTCATGCTTCATGCTGTGTTAGGAGCATCAGTAAATTCAGTCTCTAGGAGATAAAAAAAGCAAATAGTTCTCCAAGGAAAAAACAGTGGGATTTTTCACTCTCAGGCTTACAAACAAGACAGAAGATTCATTTTAGAAAAACATTTGTTCTTCTAAAATATTCCGGCTTCACAAACATACTCTTAAGTTCCAACCAATATCAATAGTACACGGTTGAATCAAATGTAAGACAATAAATAGGAACCAAAGAAATAGTTAACACCAAAATGAATAGATATATAAAGCAGCTATCTTACCTTGCTTGCATCCAGCCTTTAGGCCAAAGTGGTTTCACTTCTGTTTCCATAAAGGTTTTGAGGTAATCTTCAGCAGACTGACTTCTATTTGGCTCTAGCTCATAACATCCCAGCTTGATCTTGACAAGATTACACAACAGAGACCTGCAAAAAGAAACAAAATAAATACATTGAAAGACACAGTCCTTTCAAAAGCTCAGCAGAAAGAGGCTAAGAAACGGAAGCTGCTGTCCAGTGACAGTTGCAGGAAGTGCTCGGTTCCAACTGTGTGTTTTGGAAGTTTGTACTGGACAAAGTATTGCTACTACATGCTGGTATGATCTACCATTGTCACTTCTCCATTTCCAACAGATTCTATTGCTCTTATTTTCATCCTATTATCATGCTGTAATTTGTTTTACATTTTCTTTGTGGTTTTCTCATAGTTGGAACATCTCCTCTTACTTTGCTTACAGTGACCTCTCATTTGTCTGAAAGGAAGTAAAATCCATTCTACACTGAGTACATCAAGAGAGGATTCTTTCTGACAGGGATTTTGTCTTTTACTGTTCTTAAAAAATATGAAAGTGCACACAGTTAAGTAACATCAGCTTTTCAGAGCCTCCTGAATGAAAAAAGCAACAGATTTAAGTATCTCTCCCCTCCAGGTCAGCCCAAGCTGTATTGCTCGTACATATTTCATGAAGCTTTCTTCCCTGTTGTCTTCACACACTAAGATTCATTGAGAGAAGTCCACTAGCCCCTTTTAGTAAAATACACACACACGTACTAAAACTATCTTAGATCTTGCACGAGAAATTACTAATTGAAAAGGATCTGCTTGCTTAAAAGTCTAGATTATTTAAATAATAGTCATCCCAGTTTTCAGAAAAGTCTGTTCTAGGAAACCAAACTCTAGTAACTGATCATTTCAGAAAAGAATCTGTGTTACTCTTTGAGAAATAACAAAGCATTTGTGTTCACAGGGAATAGAAAAGGTTAAGATTAATGCACTCTGGTTGTTGTTGTGTCCAAGGATTGGGAGGCTTGCCAAATCAGTATCACCAATCTTGATGGCCTGTCCTCCTGTGGCAAAAATCTCTAGTGTTCATCGGTGTTTTGTAACCTATTCCTAGAAAGGTGCGAAGCAGTTATAACTCTGCTTACACACCTGTTCTTTGCCTAAAGAAGCTCAAAGTCCTGGAGTCAGAAAATTCTCATGTATTTGGATAAAGCAGAAAAACAAGCAGTGAAACTTAAAAGGGCTGGACATAGGATGATCTTGCCATTCCAGTTAAAGAAGAAGGTGTTTCACCATTAACAGAACTTCAGTTTGCCTATTTAACACCAACACTCTTCAAAAACTTCTCCAAGGTGTAATTCTGGGAAAAATTATTTATTCAACAGTATCATGTAATAAATAACATCCTCTTGGAGACCCCTTTAAAAAGTGAAAATTCTTGGTGGAAAAGGTAGTTTTGTCTTACCTCACTGTGTCATCCCAGTGAAACTTCTTTCTGGGTCCAACAATCCTCTTTCCAGGTTTTTCATCATCATCTTCTTCTGATCCATTTTTCTCTCGTTCATCTTCTGCTTGCAACCTACAGTTGAACAATTATTTTCTTTATAGCTATACTACATAGACAAAATATTTCATTGAAAATGGAGTGTCATTCTAGGTGTTAGGGGGAAAAATAACCCACAGAGGACCCGTTTTCAGATTTTTGCTATACTTCCTGACAGGATAAACAGTTTAATCTCCCTCTCCCCACTGCTTTATGATTCTCAGACAAATGAAAAGGACACACTGTACAGATGTTTTCACTGCTGCCCCTATAAGCTTCATGCAGTGCCTCTACTGGGAAGTGGCAGGATGCTTATCAAACTATTAATACCTCTCCAAGTCTAAAATTAGTTAACTATGATCGAAACAATTACAATGAATAAGGACAAAATATATCAGTAACCTGAACACACCATCCTCCTCCATTAATCCACCATTTTAGGAATCAACCAGTAATCCTTCAGATTATTTTTTCTATCAAGACCTATCATCTCACTCCAGTTAATGGAATTTCTCTCTGGTATCAGACGATAACATCACTTATACAAAATTAAGTATTTTGTACAATTCCAAAAAGAGGCACCCGTAAACTGGAGCTGAGTGATTTTCTGAGCTAAGGGAGTAAACAACATGGATACAAACTTCCAGCTGGATTCTAAACAGGCATGCACAGCCTCCGGAATAACCTACTTGGCATTCTTGGCTTGATTGCGGGCCTGACAGTCCTCTTGATACTTGCATAACTGTTCGGGCATGACGTTACTGACAGCCAGTTTCAGCTTCTGCAATGGTTCTCTCAAGCGGTCATCCTGTGAAAAGAGAAACACCAAAATAGTCCTATTAGATGTAAAATAAAGAGTATTTCAGACAGTTTCATGAAAATTTCTGGATCACTCCCAAGGTAACATTCCCAGTACTATTTATGGACAGCAACACACATGTATTCTGCATGGCACTCGAATCTTGTTAAGTGCAACAGCATTATACAAATGCACATACTTCTCACATAAGTCTTGAGACCAGAAACAACAAAAGATAGTCACAACGAAATGTATCATGAATATCCCAAAACATTATGGCATGATCTCATTCAATAATGCTTTTAAATTAAAATAGGGAAGGGAAAAAAACTTAAGGGGGAAAAAGTGAGATAAATTGACCGATCAATATCTCAACATTTGCAAATAAATATCCTATTAGTCAGGTCTCCAAAACTGTGGTGTAAAAACATCCTAGGTAATGAACAAAATATGTATTATATTATCCGAGTATTAGATTGTTATTACATGCAATTTATGTACCTGAAAGGCAAGAACTATGTATTTAGAATTGTCTCCAAGTATTAAGAACTTCAAACATTAAGGTAATATATTATATACTTCGCTACGTGTTTTAAATTCACTTTCTGCATCTTCTGACTTTACACTCTTAATTTTAACTGCTTATTGAAAAGAACTAGAATATTCTGTTATCTGCTTAGAAATAGCATTTGAATCTGTTTGCCTTATTAGCAAGTACCGAGATGTCTGCATTCATCTTCAGATCCTCTGCATGATTTAGTCCTGGATTTTATCTAAAGAATCTGGTCAGGGTACTTCAGATCAAAGAAAACTTTTTTATTCAACAGGAAAACAATTTTCAAGAGAAAAGTAACTGAAAATGGCATACAAAGTATTTGTAAGACCTAGTCACAAAGGAAAATTTACACAAATAATACAGGCTGGGTCATCTATTATCCATCTAGCCTTCCTTTTTTCTTGACACAAAGGCGAATACAAAAGTACATTTTTTTAGCCTGTCATAACTATTATTGCTGCTGCTTTGATATGTACCCTGTAACTACAGTAATACTCAGTGATGACAGCAGAAACACTCCTTCATAGCCTATACGCAGCTTTCAAGATGAAAGCACTTCATTCTCAAATAAAGACAATGAAATACTTAAAATATTTGTTCCTAATGTAGTGACAGTATCAGGTATATGGAAAGCAGCTTTTAAACTTATCTAGCAACTGATCCAAAATATTTTGCTTGATCTGAGACTTTGTGGCTACTGCTTTACTCTGGTGCATTCAGTCCTCCTTGCTGTCACGTAACTGACTCCTGCTGGAGCTCATCTCGCCGTCATTACCTGGACATTGAGGTGTAACTTCTTCAGGCGCTTTATCAGCGTGTCCTTATTGCACGGCACAAAAGCCTCCAGGTGCGAGTACACTCCATTGCGGATGGCAGGATTTACCTCCTGTAACTGTAGCTCAATACTGACAAACAAACAGGAGACAGTCAATTAGAGACACACTACAAGGTAAAGATGACAACTGAACAAAAACCTAAGGAAGCTTTGGAAGCATAGCATATTCTAGCTATGCATACTAAAAATAGCAGCTTGGGACATTTTCAGATAAGCTTTTTTATAAAAGGAAGAAGTCCTAATTGATGGCAAGAAACCATTCATGTATGTACTTGTCCAGCAATGTTGAACACTCATTCAAATTTAGTTTACACCCACCACTGCGAATCCAAATTGATACAATTTTGACTGTTACAGTCTTCTACAGATTACTTTTGTTTCTTAGAATATGAACACAGAACCTTCTATATTAACCCTTAGTTAAAGATCACAGAGAAAAAATCTGGCATTTTCCCTCATGAAAGCTGAAGGTGTTTTGAGTTACAGAAGTGGGAGACAGGAGCAAATAACGGCAATTTTGTTGAATTTTACACATGAAATCAAGGACCAGGGCACTACAAAACATTTCACACTGGATAAAGACAGACAGTCATGACAGGAATTGTATTCACATATAAATCTCTTTAGCTAATAACTAGCTTAGACTGATCTACCTTCATTGACTTTTAAGGCTTTGTTGGAACAACCTCAATAACACTTCCTCTTCTGTACTTTTCCTTTCACCCCCTTTCCAAAAAGGGAAGGTTCTACAGATAAGCACTTACTCCAGAAGAATATTATTCATGTCTTGTGTGAAAAACTTCTTCCTGCCTTCTTCATCAAACATCTTGGCAGCCTGGAAATACAATAAAAAAAAGCATCCAAGTTGATAGAGTATTTTGTCCCAACAACCTTTGTATCTTTACTTCTACAGCCACATCACATTCTTATTTCCCCAATAACATTACTTGGAAAAGAATAAAGAAAGCCAAGCTATACTCAGCTGTTTAGAAAAAAATGATGATTGTTATTGTTATATTTAAATATACACACCTTGCTCCAGGGCAAACAGTCATTCTGTTTAGGATCTGCCTGGATCACTGATGTTAACACATTTATTTTTTGAATAACGATTAAGAACATGGTAGATGCTTTATTACCTCACCACCACCAACACTCCACTATCATTGTCTTGTAAAGAGGAGCATTGTTTGACAGGTCAAGAAGGCAAGAGCATTTAACACATTCCTACTCCATCTTTATCTACCTGTTATGTGCCTCATCCAGTTACACCTTCCCAGCTTTCTTAGATCTCTCTCAAACCTTCATCGCAATTTCTACAACGGGATTATGTATGCTAGAGGAATACCTCATCCCTCTTTTCTGCTGCTGTCCAGCATTCTTGCCATCTTTAGATTGTATCTCTAGTATTTTTGTCTGGTCTCTTCCTGAGTCTGGTTGGGGCAGGGGGAGGGAAGACAGCCTTATTTGTGTATGTATTTTCTTTTATTAGAAGTTTTTACTGACCTTACAGGAATTCCCATGCAGAATCCTTTTATCTTTGTTCTTATCACCTAGATCCTTCTTTTCACAACGAATGACAGCTTATAGGACAAAGCCAATTCCCTGTACTATTCTACAAAAATCAGTTAAGAACCTTTCTCTAGTGTACATCTACTCTGCAGACTTTTAGAAGTCGAGAAAAAAGAGCCCCACTTTGAGAGGCCTATTGTCATCTTACATGTTGGCATTGGGACCAGACAGCAATACCTAGAGGAGCTAGAAAATCACATGCATGCAGAAAAGTAGGCAAAGTGTGGTATCATTATAGTGACTGACAAACATTAGAGGCAGCCAACATACTATGAGGCTGAATATTCAAATAATTAAGAATCTTTAATTATGTCTTCAAAACAAAATAAAATAATGACTTGCAACAACATAGCTAAAAACTACAAATGAATGCAAGTGTTAATGTGATTAATGCATTACTATTAAATACTTACTGTTCTTGCTCTTTGTAACTGACCCATTTAAGTTTGAAAGAAAAACATTTTCTAAAAATTGTGAACTCTACACTGCACAGGAAAACAGTGTGATACTCTGTCAAAGCCATAAGGTAGCCCACTGTCTGAATGCTTTATTGCTTCAGTCATGAACACTGATACTGGAGTTTAAGTTCCTGCAAGGACTGCATTCCGCTCATTGTTTTCTACCATAAATTCAGCTGCTGAGGGGATGGTACTACCTGTTTAAGAACATGGAAGTATTTGCCCTGCTAAAAAAATTAGAAAGGTTATAGATGCTTGCAAGTGATAGGGTACCAAAAAGACAAGTTGGAAAGTCTTAAATCCAGTACCTTTATGCTTAATTAACACAAGGATTAGAATAATCTTCTGGTTTATATAAAGTAGAAGGAAAAATATGCTTTGACATTTTGGTGCCAAGTAGACCTTCAAAGGCAATTCCAGCATTATACTATCATGTTGGACAGCACTACTGGCTTTTAAAGAAAGCAAAACCAGCCGATTCAAAAACTTCAACACTACTACTAACTGTGGTTGGGTTTTTTTCCCAGAGTGATTATCTTGACAGTGACCTTCAAAATAGAAAAAAACCCCTTATTTACTTTCCTGCTTGTGTACAATATTGCCTTCTGTCATGGTAGTTCACTCAGGGAACTAGAACACAATAATTTACCAAAGGAAGCCAGGAAATTTGCACTGCCTTTAGTCAATGGCTTTCTCATTTTTTTATTTTTTTAATCTCAATATATTATACTCCATCCATGGAACACAGACTTCTTCCTATAGCTTTATAAATTTTTCTTTGTGCTGAGGAGCTCTAAAGCTGTGAGAGTCTGGTAAATACTTGACAAGTCCCACTTATTTTCAGTGCTTTTTAGAAGATGTCTGACTGCAATTTACAGGAGGTATGGAAGTTGCAATCTTTAAGTCAACGTAAAGCCTAGTTGTTCCCTGAGTGTAAGGGGAAACCTAAACTTGCTCTGCTCAGCCAGGAAGCTTTCAGAACACACTGTCAAAAACAGAAGACAGAACAGTTCCCACGGAGTTCCCACCTGGTCTAGTGGAAGGTGTCCCTGCCCACAGCAGGGGTGATTGGAGTGGATGATCTTAAAAGGCCCTTCCAACCCAAATAATTTTCTGATTCTATGAGGAGTTATATTTTCCAAGAGCCACTGAATCAAAGATGTCTCCCAATTGGTTTGGGATTGTTATACAGTGAAGCACCATGAATTGACTTGGGGTAGGTCACTAACACTTCTTGACTTTTGGCCTAATCCAGTTCTGCAGTTTTGCTAGAACCTTATTGTTGATTCATAGAAAAATTAACCTGCATACTGAAAGGCAGACAGAAGCTCTTCCACTTTAGTAAATATTAATTCCTTGGCTGTATTTAGCTTGGTATGCTTAAAAATAAATAAGAAAACTAGAAAACATTTCATTACAGGTAAGAGCAAAGCAAGCTCTGCAATTGTTTAAATTATTTTCTTTTTGTCCAAAAAACGTAGTAACTTGAACTGCTTTTTCAGAATTTACTCTGAGTAAAGAAAAGCTGCACTTGATGCTAAATAAGGAAAAGCTGCACTTGATTCTAAGTAAGGAAAAGCTACACTTTATTCTAAGTAAGGAAAAGCTACACTTTATTCTAAGTAAGGAAAAGCTTTAATATCATAATCTGAACAAGCAACAAATTTATTCTCAACTTAGGATAACATCCACAACTGGAACAAGGAGTATGTAATACCTTAATAGCTCTGATACCTTTCAGTAACTTATTGGGATATTCGTAACTTGTTAATTTAACACCTTTCATCTCATTTTTGAGGAGTTTAGATTCCATTCTAACCTTCCAGAAGAAAAAGTTCAGTTTTGTGGTTGGCTGGTGATTTCTGGTTTTGGTGGCTTTTTTCATTTTTTTTTTTTCCTTTTTTTTTTACTGGCAAGATAAAGCCAAGAAATCAGTACGTGGATTTGTAAGCTGCAGTCATATTTCAGGTTATCTCCTCCAAAGTAAGAAAACACCCATTCCATTTCATCAACTAATAATTCAAGTTAAAGTAACACTGGTATTTCCATTATGGAGAAAAACCCATAAATAAATGAACATTACAAATTATTGTACACAGAAGGTTTAGAAAACCTTGTTTCCACTGTGAAACAAACACTGCTTGAAGAATTGACCTGCATCATCTCTGCCTGTTTTCATCTGAGTACCAACACAGCCATTAAGATTGCCATTAACATCAATTCTCCATTTTTTAAGTTTCAGACAGCAATTCAAGGATGACACCCAAGGTCCTAATTGTTCTTCCTCGTTCTCTCAGGTTCTTGTATGCAATCCACTACCAGCGAGCTCATACTTACTGTTCGAAGGTCTCCAATGCGCCTTTCAAGTAGCATAGGCAGACCTTCTGGGAGGGCAGGCACCTGCTTGGGTGTCATGACCTGAGAGGTGTAGGTTGCCTGAGTGACATTTCCATTTTCTCCTGACAGCTCAGAGACCGGGCTGCCATCAGAAGTGCCATCAAGCAACTTGTCAAAGTCAATGTCTCCCAGCATCTCCAGGGCACTTTCAGTTTCTTGCAGGAGCTCAGGTTCATTTGTGCTACCAAATATGGAGAGGACAGGATCATTGATCCTAAGATTCAAGTCAGAGATATCATTTCCTGCACTGAGAGAGGAGGAAGGAATTTTACTAGGGGTAGAGGTTGCAACAGTCACTGGAGGTTTTGGACTAGGTTCCTTCTTCCTCATGGCTTCCTTCTCCTTTTGAAATTTACGGATCATGGCAGCCAGAGAGAGCGAGTCTTTATACAACTTCTTTTTCTTCTTCTCAGACTTGTGTGAATTTAAGGCCATTACTCTGTAGAGGAAAGAAATCTTTCATTAGCATGCAATTCTTGAGGCCTTAGTAACCTTTAACAACAAAACTCAAAGTTTAGTACAATTAAAAAATTATCAGAGGAAAGCAGCAAGTACTTCCTGCTTCCATCTTCAGACCATTTTATCAATTACCATAAACCTTTGGTGGTCACGTGATTACATGCTCTCTGACTCATTTGTTAAGTTTTGTACACATTAAGGCAGAGATTAACTCATTTTGACTTCTCAATTTAATTATGGAGAAGCTGGCACAACTGTTAAAACTCACGGCAGATTTATGATACTAAAATACCTAAACTTGCCTCTCAAGACTCCTGAATGGTGGCAGGTTGCCTGTATACCATGTACATAAAAAAATTATTTTCATTGCTAAGAATTTTTAAATGCAGGCTCAAAATCTATATTCTACTTAAACCAAGAATTTTCTACCAATTTGTCAAAAATGAGATCAATAAATTGATAAAAATGAGATCAATATATTTTCAATATTTAATGTGAATATTCATAGTAAGAGAACTTCCATCCACTCAACAATAGTTTTCTAGAAGCCAATTAAAAAACCCCACCACCTTAACCCTTCTATGCTAGCCTCAGAACTCAGGAAAGCACACACAAAGTCATTAAGAAATATGCAGAAGAATAATTAAACTGTATTTACAGCTTTCCAGATGACAGATAGCAACAAAATTATTTTCCATTAGAAGATGTAATTCCTAGTGCTATCTTAGATGATGGGTAGGACAATGATGCTTTATGCTATTCACAAGACTCAAAATTTCTTCTCTGTGATTTTCCTTTCCTTATTATTCCTTGTTCAAAATTTCAGGGGGCAAAAAGAATTAGCCTGTAGGATTGAGTCATACAAAAACCCCACACAAATTCTGAAACAAAATCTATAAGCTATTAATTACAGTTTAAAAGTACAATATTCAAAAGACCTGTAATAATCTTGCTATGGCACATAATCTTGAAGCCATGCCTCAAATATAATTCAAGGGTTCCTATAAAGAAAAAGAAACCTACCCCAACTGCTTAGGAACTTTCATTTTCCGAGGCTTCTTCTCCTTTTCTGTCCCTTCATCTTTTCGCTTGCGTTTCTTCATTCCACGGTCCTCACTTTCTTTTAACTTTACTATCTAGAAAAGAGATCAAATAAAGGACAATCATTCTTCCACCCTAAAGGACTTCTAGAGCAAGAAACATTTCCTTTTCTTTACACTTTCCAATTCAGAGCCAGGAAAAACACCTCAATGTGTGTAAAGGCAAACGGTAAGATGGATTCCTAGCAGCAACTGCAGCTACTGACAAGTGTTAATTATTAGTAATTTTTGAACAGTTATCGAATTTAGAGTTTTCAATACGAGAAATACTCTGAGGTACACGCAGACTGCTGCCCAGCCAGTATGGCCAACGGCCACCTTGGAAGACTGAATTCCCCCACCTTCCTCTGCTACCACAGTTTCATTGCTGACAGTCAAGTTGCACAGTATGGAACACCTTTGCTGGCCAACACAGACCAGCTGCCTCCCCCTCCCTCGCTGATCCTTAGATTACCTGAGGATGCAGGGCAAGGAAAAAAAGTCTTCAGACTGTGCAAGCATGAGCCAGTAACAGGCAAAATTCTGGTGTAGTATCACACTTATTATCTGGTGTAACCAACACTATTTTAGTCACAAATCAAAACCATAGCATCATACACGCCGCTAGAAAAAAAGTTAACTGCATCCCAGTCAGAGTCAGTACAAGAACCTTAAAATTATGTTAAATTTCAAGAGATACAGAGCAGGAAAGGACACCAGGAAGCACTAAATCCTCACAATTGCATGCAACTTGTGAATGTCACATTGCAATTACATTTGCCTTGACTGTAACTTGTCAAAGTTTATAGAACAGCATGCTGTTTGGAAAGATTGTATATATAATTTTGATATAGCTACTCTTATCAACTGAATTTATTTTAATAGGTATTTTCGTTTAAGTGTTATCCTCAATATTAGGAACAATTTCAAATCATGCAAACTTTGAGCAAAATCATTAAGAGCAGTATTGATGAATTTAAGATCTCATCTCATATAATAAAATTCTTACAAAATTACAGAATCATCTATCAGTTCGAGATGGGTGGACACAACTTATTAGGCTGCCTAAAGAGATGCTTAGTCTTACAAGACTGGAGAGTCTGTGGACATCCTGAGTTACTTACTGAATGCTAGTACATGAGCCACAAAACAGAAAATGCAATAGAACAGTACCATGCATCATTCTGCTTTTGGACTCTTCATCTGAGTCATTCTAAGTGTATCAAGTATTTCCAATGTCCACCTAGCTTCTATTTCCATATAAAAGCCTTAATTAAAATCACTCACTTTAGGTGGCCTATGTTTTTTATCTTCTGCAAAGTCTTCATCTTCTGATTCAGATGCCTGGCGAAACTGCAGTGTACCAGTGTTGATATAAAACCCTCCATATTTGGTTGTCAGGGATGCAGGAACCAATTCATCATACTGGGCAGGAAAAGGAAGATGAACTTATCAACATTTCTTAATAAACTAAACATGTGGTTTATTCACCAGTCCCTATACATGAAAAAATATATACCAATTCACAGCACAGCTTGCTAGAATAGAAACAGGATAGCAATTCTGTAGAAAGTTTACTGGCTGAGGCAGAGAACACACATCACAGAGTATCCTTTCAACTTTCAAAACAAGCCTCTTTTTTTTGGAAGAAAAGACAGGATTACAGCACTAAAAGTACTGCTTTCTGAAGGTAACTCACCACAGTACCTTGCTCAAAGACCCACTTCTCTTGAAAAGTTCTCTGAAATTTTCTTTTGTTAAAAATGCTATCCCAGACATGACAAACTGAACCATAGTATCTGTTACCTTACTTCCAATTTTAGGTGTTTAGTACAACATTGCCTCTTAAATACCACAATGGCAGGACTTGTTTCATTTAAAGGCAAACACAAAATGTTTCAAATCCTTATAAATACTTTATTTTGACAAGTACTTAGTATTTATGAAGAAATTTCCAAGTCAGAATTATAAAGCTGAATCTCAAAAATACTGAAATCCAAAGACATAAAAAAGTGGTCAATAATCAGTATAGTGGATGACAATATTGATTCTATTATTACATGCAACCAGCAACCTCCATGCCATGTAAAATATACTGAAGATAAAATAGTTTAAGAACTGAAAAGTCTAGGCTACCAAACACTTTTAGACATGAGGAAGAGTTGTCCAGAAAAGTAAAACAGTAAATGTGTACTTCAACAAGAGAGCTGGAGAAAGAGCCTGAACTGGAGGCCTGCCTGGGGATTTAATCTGAATAAGTAGTTAGAAACTTCTCTGACTCATCACCTTTTATCTTCCTGGAACACAGAGCTTAACAAGCAGTACAGAAAGACAAAATGGGAAAGGAAAAGTGGTGACAGCATTTATAAAGTACCCTAAGATGATATGAAAAGCTAGCTCAAGAAAGTAAGAGAATCTATTAATTGGACAAAATGAAAGTGAAGTGGCTTAATAGTGGACTTGTCATTCATCTTAAAAAACAAGGAGGACCACGCAAAGTAAACTTGAGAGTGGAAGTTGTGCAAGAATTTCAGAGAAAACTTGAGTTTTTTCCACAGCTCTCAGAACCAGCTTCTTTAGGAACAAGGAAAATGAAAGGACAGAAAAGAAATTATTATCCACAGCACTTAATAGACAGAGCAGACATTTCCCATTTGAGCTGACCGAGTGTGAACTGAATTGGCAAGACTAGGGCAGTAAAGGATCCAAACTGAAGAACACAGTAGTTGCCAAGTCAGTAGGAAAAAGCACACAGTCAAAGCTGGGACCATTATCATACGAAGCAAAGGCCAGCGCAGTAAAGACTTAGATGCAGAGCCGTACAGGAAGGCCTGGGTAACACACAAGTAAGAATTAAAGACAGTCCACGTATGAGGAAGCCATGAATCACAGCAAATTATTTGAATGATCAACACGCTGTGCGGCACAGATCCATTGGAACAAGGTAACAAGAAAGGCAGAATTCATTCAATATACAGACTGAACGTATTCCATAACAGTCAATAGTCAAGTAAGATCAGGAGGATGTGGATGTGTAACTAAGCAGTTGAGGTTTCAACAGCTGTTGACTATGAATTTAGTCAGACTTTCAAAGACCTTTCTGACATTCAGTTCCTCTTAACCCTCGAGTAAGACTACTTTTCTTTACCAAAATCTGTTTTTACCCTGAGCCTACTGAACAAGGTATAACTTTTAACTCAATGTTTTATTTTAGACATAGGTGCCTGCAGACCACAGTGTGGCTAGTACACCCCCCCTCTGAGCTAAGCTTACTATTTTCTAGTGCCCTAACTGAACAGAAAATGAGTATGTTTGTATAAGGTATTAGCAACAGAGATTAAGCTTCATTTTGAAGTGTTTCCAGAACTCTCAGTTAAACGGAGCATGGCTCTTGTAAATTCTAAATCTTCTTAAGAATTGTTTTCAAGACCTTTGCTTTGCATTAGTTTTTCCTGTGTATGAAATCACACGATTTATTTTATGAACAAAAATAAGTTTAAAGCCCTTTACAGTGTTCTGCTCTTCCTTACACATTTCAAGGGTGAGAATCAAAAAATCTCAGACCTACAAAGAGACAGGACTTGACTGACTCCTGTGAACACTGGTTTGTCCTACGACTGATTATGGAAGCATTCTTCAGATAACAAAATAAGACTGATAAACTGTCTGACCATCTAAAAGCAGGCCCATATGTAAGTTAAACTCTTGTCCTTGAGATACATTACTGTGCTTTTAGTGCCATTAATCTAATTAAATGTTTGGGTATGAAAGATAGTTTTTTTTAAAAAATAAGTTAACTGGTTTCAACTTCATCACTATACCAAGAATGGTGAATTTCTATGGATTACATCAATTTAGTTCTGAAATCCAGACCCATAGCAGTATTTTATATTAATATTGTCTACTCTTGTGTTCAGGTATTTCAACCATAATCCTCAGATATTCTACTGTGATCCTTCTCCTCATTCACCTCCCTTCCAGACAACAACCTCCAAAAGTACACATGTGAAAAAGTTTTCTAACACTTGTTCTAGGTCTTGAGAATGAGATTTGGTGCAAACATGTCCAAATGTTTTAACAAATGTAGCTTGTTATTTGTTGTGAAATACATAATACTTAGCTAAAAGATAAGGTGGGATAATTTTTGTACCTTGTTTAGTTTATTTCTGAGGTACCTCTAACCACCTTGGGGTGGAGGGAACTGTATAGTTTTGATCATCAGTAGTCCACTGAATAAAAGCCAAACTACTGAAATTATGTCAAATACAGTTCCTTCAGTGAAATGGACGAAATACTCACACAGCTCACAACACACTTCAAGATACTTCAAAACATATAGAGTTGATTGATCTCTATGCTTCTTCAAGACGCAAAGAACTGAAATGCACTCTTTGGCTCTGCCATCCTTTAAGGCTAAGTTTTCAAACAAAAACATAACTACCTTTCCAAAACTATAGCGTAATAGAACCTACAAGGAAATCTCAAACAAGGTTAAGGGGAAACAATACATTGCTTTGCTAATCCAAGGAGACATGAAAAAGTGAGCACAAAGAGCTTTCCTGTGATAAAGAAGGTTTGTCTTCCAAAATGCACAGGCAAGTTGGTGGTTTGTTTGTTTTTCTTTTAACCCTGGGGAAAAGGACAGCTGGCAGAGCACAACAGAAAAAAGCATAACAGATTATAAAAGACACAATACTTGGCCCAGGGCAGTCTCGGGAGAATCCTAGTTTAGTAGTCAGGATATTGTAATCCATCAGCCTACCAGAGCACCTTGAGAGAAGTACCAATACACATCAATTCTCCTGCTTTGTTCCCATCTTGACCAACACCTTTTATACCTTTCCACCAGTCACCAGAATTAGGCTATTAGCTTAAGTGACCTTCAGTGCAAAGAAACTACATTCTTATCACCTTGAAAACACTTCAGCCAAAGTTATAAAATGTATGACCAGTCACGTGACCACTTATCTGTACAACTCAATTCTTTCAGAGCTTGAGCTCTGACCTGACCCACAATGAAAATCTAGTTCAGTGTTAAATAATTATGTAATGTATTACTTAATCTCACCAGGTTTCATGTTACAGAACTACTAGAAGATTCTGCAGAAAAAACATTATACTTTCCTTTTCCCCTCATTTAACACAAAGAGCAGATGTTCCATATATGACACTGAAGACAAATGCTCTTATCAAATATCTGTTATTTTGGCATGTTATAAACCTTTCTTTGTATTACACTAATAATCATACTGTTAGCGTATTTTTTGGGAAACACTTAAGTTTTGCTGTACTGCTTAAACAATCTACTCAAAGAGTAGCTGATCTTAGGCCACGATCTACCCCTCTAGTAGCTCAGATTACTTTGAAAAGTGATTTTGTGCTCTTCAAAAAATTAAATCCAGCAAAATGCAGGAAGTTGCCTCACCCATTATTATTTCCTTCTCCTATGAATTTAAAGAGTGGTATTACACAGGCCAGATACAAGTTTCAGTTTTTTCAAGTACCTACGCAGGTGCTGAATTTTCAGTTTATTCAGTTTATTCTTATTCTTTCCTAAAGAAGAGTATGACTTTTTGCAGAAGGAGCATGAAAACATTACTATCGCTTTAACAAACATCAGACACGTTCTGCAAATTCAACTACCTTTGTTCCTCTAGCCATATTGGTTCTTGTATCTGCTTAGTTTTTGCATCTGTAGCTGTTTGATACTCCACTTTATACCTTGATGTATTTTGGGGTGAGGAGGATAAAAAGCAAAGAATCTCCTAATTGAAACTTGCCCTTGTACTCACTCAAATGCATAGGACACATCAGGGGCCAGCCAGCAGACATCCCCTGAAGACACACGGGAAGCATGCAAGATGTGTTATTAAAGGTGACACACGGTGCACTCGGCTAAGTGAGCACTATTCCCCAAGCACACAACTTCCAAGCCTGGGCAAAGTGACAGTGAACAAGGAAGACAGTACTAACATAAACACACAAATCCAGAGCCAGTGAAACAGTTGGCAAGTGAACCTCTTAAAAATAGGAGCTTTAATGCACGCTCACGTTTTCAGTGTGGATAAGGTTTGTGACTGAGGTCTACAAAGGCAGCCTTTTCCAGATGAAAAATGCCAGTGTTCAGTTTCTCTCAATACACCATGAAAGTATGTTTAATAATGGATCCTATGGAGTGTTTTTCTGTATATGCCTCTAACGTGTAGGTTGATAGCTTGGTTGTTTTGTTAGGTTTTTTTAAGAGACAGTGATCTTTCTAAAGCAACAACACTCCTTTCCATAGCTGTGCATAAAGCAAACTCCTTAGAGTAGTAAGAAGGAGAGAACAGTATCAAGTTGGCCTGAAACTGCATCTGGCCCAGAACCTCACAAAAATGGTAAAAATTTCCATTAACACATTGAGCTGCCATTCCCTGAAGAGATACTATTCTCACTGGGGAAAAGTTTCTCAGATATTCAAGAGTCCTGTGCAAGATAACCTTACTGGTAACCCATCAGCTTCATGTTTTAGGGGCAGCCAGGGTAGGAGAGAAGAGGATATTAAATCTATCATACCTTTTAAAGTCTGGGGATTACAAGATGAAGACAAATTTATCCTGGAAACACGTGAAAACTGTGTATCATGACACAGAATTTTTGCAGAGACCAAGCCCTTAACTTATGGGAAGTATTCTAGGAAACCCAGACAGAAAAAGAGCAATGCTTTTAACAATGTGTCCAGAATTACTAAAACCAACACAAAAATCTTTGAAAGGTTGTCTTTTAAGATGATCTGAGCTCTTGAGGCACGATGTAGCTAAAGTAAAGTAAGTTCTTCCTTTAAGCTGAAGTACCTGTTTTGGAGAAACTTTCCATGTATGAGAAACCATTGATAGGCTGGTTTTCTCTAGTGAGCAGCACAGGACTCTCTACAGCAGCGTTTAGAAGCCTACTACGGAACCATGAATATAACAAGACTAGGTCAAATATTTACACAGGGGCCTGGGTGTCTAAAGAACTGACCTGCCTGCTTCCCACTGCTCTTGGCATTCACATTTTGCTTCAATTCCTGCCAGTATGGCTACCTGGTATCACTGCTTCAAAAGACACCGCTTACAGATTTCTAGGTCGACGGTTCTTTTTCTACATTCATCTACCTGGAATGAGGGAAGTCTTTGGTTTGGATATCCAAGCCTTGTTACCTCCGAGTAAGAGAAAACAGCCTAAGATTTCATTAACACCATATGTTACTCTAAATTCCCTCTTCTGTGTTGCATAGCAGAAAGCTCAGAGAGCACTGTGTTCTCTTGCAGTCTCTGCCTATATAAAGCTTACATTGCCAGGAAGGTATTCAACCAACCAAATAATCAGAGGTCATCACAAGAGCAAGTAAATCAGCCTGATCTGGCTGGACATGCACGTGCGTGCAGGAAAAATGGAATGGGTGAAAAATTCCACAGGAATTCTATTCCACAAAGAATGTAGTTCTGGGCAGCTTACACTACAGCAAAACCTATTTTCAACATCAAAGCAGTGGAAACACTGAGGAGGGACAGCTTTCTTTGCAGTTTATGGACATTTTGTACAGGTCCATTAAGATAAGCAAAGATTAGGACTTGCCATCAGACTAACCCCTACAGAGCACTTAGAAACAATAGTAAGATGGTCTTGATTTACTCTTTTTACTGGAATTATCACAATCCACTGACTACAGTCAAAATGCTCAACCCAAGAGTAGCTACTCACATAGATTTCCTGCTTGCCTGCAAATGTATTTACCTCAAAATCTGTTTTTAGAAGTAAAATATCTCTAAAGCTATGGAATAAATCTGTTTCAGTGCCAAAGAGCTCAGTATTTCTTTCCCAACTGTGACAAGGAAAAGGACTTAAATTCTGAGAAAGCTTTCATTTTCTCTTTTTTCTGGGATAGAGACAAGCTAATCCTAGAGCAATTAAAGAGGCACTCATTCACTTTTCAAGTGTTCATGCCCAGGATATTATAGCTTTTTATGTGTAAGAAAGTGTGTCTTCTAAAAAGAAGTAAGTCCAGGATGGGCTTGGCTCTGACACATCTCAGGGTACATGGCAATTTCATAGCTGGCCACACAGAAGATGAGCAAGCCAGACATGTAGATTTTCTTTCTGAACATTTCTTTTGTATCCAAGATGGAATGATGGAATTGGAGGTTTTTTTGGACTTTAACTCCTACGTTACAGGACCCTTAAGCTCTGCAACAGCAACTTGGACTGCAGCTGGCACACTATTTTTCTCTTGTTTTCTATATAAAAATGCGGATAAAAGCAAAACAGAGATGGTCTCTCACTAGTCTGCATTTGTAATGCAGACACAAGGCATAATGATTTGTTGAGGAGAGCAATCATTAGAGAATACACCATTCTCTCCAATAGCTTCCACAGCTAGCACATGATGCAACCATCTGGTCCTCTAACAACTGCCTTTTGTACATTTTGCAAGGACTCTGGCAAGAGAAAGAAGTCAATGCTCCTGCAAATCTACAAGATCTGCTGCTGGTAGCACCACCAGTGCTGGAAGGAGGCACAATATGCTAAGTATTAATACACCAGACTTGTACTTCAACAGAGACCTGTGCTATGACTACTGCAAGTGTTCCAAATCTCCTATTAGATCTGTGATAGGTCACAGTAAATCCAGGAAAAGCAAGCTAGAACTTGGGTTGAGTATCATAAAATTTCAAAAGCTAAGATGATCAACTTACGCAACAGTAAGAAATCAGATAAACCTACAGGCTCAAGTGGTTTCTCAGCAGAAATGAAGCACATCTGTTCCAACCAAACTGGAGACCAAAATCTGACGTTTGGAAAAGACATATGAAGGCTTAAACCCCAATATCGTTCCAGCAGCACAACCAAAACTTGTGGGATAATGATAGGACAGTTTAAAAATGGCAGATTCAAGTAAAATTTTCATCTAGACCAAGAAAAATGACAAACTACTACAAGTTACATTAACTACCTTACAACAAACTCTCTTCACACAACTTCAGAAACTACTTCAAAAACTACCAATGTACACAGATGAGCTCAGCCTGCTATGCCCTGTGGTTATCTGCTGAATTTCTTTTGCTCAAAAAGCTATCAGCTCTGCAGTCACTTTCTGTGCACCTCACACAGGTCATAGGATCACTCATTGCAACATCTACACGCTAGAAACCTCACAGCTCAGTTTACAGCTCTTTACTGTAAAGTTTTAGAATTTAAATGGAGGCTTGACATAACGTATGCTAAGCAATGCACTTATGTGCTTTTCTTACTCTTTTCTCACAACTCCTTTTCATAATCTTTCCTCTCCCACTCAGAATTCTAGCTCCCTCCTCCTCACAGCAGATCATTGCTGCTTCGTCCAGTGTCACTCAGCACTGGAGGAAACAAAGCTGGCAAGTGACAGCTCTTATTTGTGGGTTTTTTTCTTCCTTGACTAAACCGTATACCTACTTCTTTCTGACATTTAATAAGGAAGAATTATAGGAGGTTTCTGAGCTTTTACATCATCCACTCTTTTTTCTAAGCTTTTTCCTCATTTTGATAATTCCATATATCACCTCTAAGATACCTTCAAATGCCCTCTTATAAACCTTCCGATATCCCTGATACTGCCTGCACCAAACGAGTATGTTTTTCTTTTACCTCAAGATGTGTTTTCATTTCTGAAAAATATTCAGACAAAGTAAGTAGTAATATCCTGCTGATTAACCTGTTTTGTCTCAAAATTTTCAGACATTCAGTCAATATTTAGAATAACCATCCTATTCGTTCTGGTTCTTAAGAGAAGAATAGCTTCTTGTTCTAATGCAGGAAATCTAATGCCAGTAACCCACTAATAATCCAGAGAGCTAGTACAAGAAACTAAACACAGCCAGTGTAATTTCAGTCAACAGTAAATGAAGCACACAAATAAAAATATTTTAATTTCTAAAGCTGGAAAATTATTTGATCTAGGAATGGCTTTCTTAATTCTTCAGTGCACAATATCTTGAATAAGACTACATATACAATAATTCATTGGTCTCCCAAAGTAGTATACCCTTTGTATTCACATCAGTTATAGACAGGTACAAAGTATTTTCCCTTACCTTTTTTTGTTGAAAACATAAAGCACTGTCTCATGATTTCTTGCTGCTTTGATGAGGCTTACTTACCGCTTCAGAATTATCAATGAAAGGGTCCGTTTCATCATAGCCATAACCTATATCGATCAGATCCTGCAGGCGATCTTTCCGATGTTTGTGCGGCTTTCCACCCTGAAAACAAAGCGAGTGTTACATCACTTAGAAAACATAGAAGCAACGTATTAAAGCCTACAAAGCATAAGGCATTGGAGGAATAGTCATTATAGGAATTAGCAGTTTTGCTTTCTTGAAGATGGTCTAGATGACTAATGAAAACTTCCACATGTGGATGAGTTCTGGCAAACGTGCCTCATCAGAATCATCCCTGAAAGGCAGTCACTAGCTACCTTTTTCTGCAAGACCAAGATCTTCCTCGCATTTCCTATTTAGAGATGTTTCCCTGTCCTACGGTTCTAAAGCATAGTGATAGAAGGGCTGGGATGAGTCATTACAAGGGAAAATACTGATAGCCTAGCGTTCAGTAAAGTGTTTCCCTACACAAGATGTATTAATTCTCTATAGCACACAAAAAGTTGAGTTTTAAAACATAAAATGTTACTTGAGTATTAAAGCCAGAAGCTGCATCACAAACTATGATTGGGTTCAGTTACCTCCAGGACACAGTAAAATTAATTTTAATCTGTAAGTATTTTTTTCATGTGGAAATTTCATTAAGTCATGTAAAGACTCACAGCCAGCTCAAATATTCAGGAAATTTAAACTTAAAAGTTACACAAATGTCTTCTTAGGATCTAAGGCCTAGTTTTCTAGCTCACATATATTGTCAAAATCATCAATAAAAGTCTTAAAAGATAAAATTCTCAAAAAAGCACTGCCCTCATTAAAATGGTAACTTCCATGAATTCAAGACTTGCTCCTGAAACTTCTCTTGCCTGCACCCTACAGCTCTGAGCATTCTTAGAGCAAGTCTTTCTAGCTGTGACATCCAAACATCACAGCCCATTTGTTACTATGTTACTATTTGTTACTAATGCAGACACTGTTCAAAGGTGGTTTCACCCTTGCTCTTTTATGAGAGGTGTAAGCATCTCAGCACCTCCATTTTATCAACATTTTGAGAGAATGCAAGTTTGTAACAAAGCATGTACTCTTGCAAGCAAACAGGAATCTCTCACATATACTTAAATAAACAAATGCAATAGTCCTAGGAGAAAAACCTCAGAAGTGAGTTCTGTTTTTAATTCACATTTCCAAACTATATTCCAAGCTAAGTATTCCTATCAGTCCCATCATCTCCTACAGTCACTCATCTGGAAAAATATCTGAATGACTGCACATTTCCAAAACATGCAGTGCTTTTAAAAAAAAAAAAATTTGCATGAGATGGATGAGAGAAGAAAAAAAGTTAGAAAAAAGCAGCACTTTAAAATTCTCATTAAACTCCAGTGCAAAAGCTTATATAATTCATGATTCTGACTTAGGTGCCAGCAGGCTAAGAATACTTCATAAACCATACTTCACCTGTACTGATCTCACTAATGTGTAATGCAATCCATCTCTGCACTACGTATCTTGCTAAGAACCATCAACACCCTTGTTTGCGCGTCTAAAATCTTTTTGCAGCAATGGTTACCCTATGATTCTATGATTTCAGTATAATACAAGGGCAATAAAAAACCCTTTACATTTCCAATACATTCTAACTGCCTGATAGTCAGAAAACCAGATATGGAACAAAGGTAGTAACAAAAAAAAAAAGTCTTATAATAGCTGAATGAACAAAAGCAGTCTTAAAATAGTACCTGTATTCAGACATACAAAAATATCTGAACCACTGTGTGTATAATTAAGAGATTTTCCTTCAGGCCTGGCTCTAACCAGTTATGTTTAAGGAACTGTGTTGAGAGTTCATTTGATCAAGATGTTAAGGATGCCAGACTACAGCAGAAAAATGAAGGGATTATCTGTGTCAGTGTCCACTATGCAGAACTTCAGGGAAGTTTCACCACTGCAGCTTTCCCCCCACCTTTTTGTTCCAGAACATAAGTAGTCACAGTACTGGA
This sequence comes from Rhagologus leucostigma, assembly GCA_013397725.1. Classification (NCBI taxonomy): domain Eukaryota; kingdom Metazoa; phylum Chordata; class Aves; order Passeriformes; genus Rhagologus; species Rhagologus leucostigma. The sequence goes on from VZTD01002139.1 coordinate 504,100, forward strand.
GCAAATTAAGGTATCTAGTTCCTGAAGCTGCAAATATCACTCATTCAAGTATTTAAAAATCCAAAGATGACTTCAAGATATTAACTGTGTCATGCAACCTTGGGTTTAAACAACCTTCGCCCAACAGGACTAGAAGGTGAGTGGCAAATACAATGCCAATACCTGAAGACACTTAGAAGGGCCACAGCAGAACCTATAAACCAGTAAACCAGGTCTTCATATTGGGTAAGTTAATAAAAGCTATAAACAACAGAACCAGCAGGCAAAAGAATATACAAAGCACGAAGGCATGCTGGTAGAAAAAACTATTTCAACTACTTCAAAAAAGGTCCAAAGATCTTTAGAGACAAGAAACTGTCATGAGATAAGGAAGGTCCACTTAAATTGATGTCTGATCTACAGCTAGGAAAGAAAGGGTAAGAATAGGTATCTCACTTTGGCAAAGAAAGTGATCAGCAAAATTACTATGGAATATGCATTCATTCACCTTTAGAAGTAACAGAGCAGGTAAAGAGTTGGGGAAGGGTAGGGGTCTAAGATGACAATTTACTGAGGAAAGTAAAGGAAAAAGACAACTGAAGAATCACTGAAAGACCTCACAGTTGCTCTAAATTTAGTATGATGAATAGGCAGTTGAATTCAATGTCAATGAAGCAAGGTAATCCACACAAAGTAAGTACAACCTAAGCAAAAAAAATACACACAGTTCTGACATTCGCTTAATCAACAATGGTCAAAAAAGTACGAGTTGGGACTTATTAAAAAAAAAAAAAGGAACAGAGAACCAAACCAGAAGTCATCACTGTTAACACTGACAAATCAGGGCATCATACCATTAATATCCTTTAACTTAAAAAAAGAAATTAGAACAAAAAAGGGAACAGTAAACCAACAAGGATGTTTAAATGTAAAAAATACCACTTCCATACAATAACCAATATTAAGACACTACAGCTGGAGAACAGAAGGGCTAGATTTAGACAATAACATCAAAATCACATGCATTGCGCAGAAGAACTGGAAGTATTTCTCTTTTTCTTACAGTACAGAAACTGCGGAGCACTACGTGAACTCATCAGGTTTAAATACAAAGTGTGTTTTTATATGACAGTCATCATGGTACTCCAGTGCTGTGGAACACAGAAATCCAGCAATGATCTGGTAGATTTCCGGCAGAAAGTGATAAAAGATTTAACATGTAACCTTTGGTTTTGAGAGAAATTAAGATACAACACAGACTGCCAGACAGGCACAGTGAAGTATTATCAACACATACTTGCTCTATTATACTTTCAAGTATGAGATTCCACTAGTGTCAGAGACTGTGCTACCATCCATTAGATGGACCTTCGTTTTGATCCAAGAAAAATTCTTATGAATGTACAATATTGCCCAAGGTTCAGTACCATGTGTTCACAACAGTGTCTGATTTTATCTAGAGAATAATAGCAATCAAAACGATGAAAATGGGAACCTTCAGAGCAGATCTTTTATGCTGGTGTTTAGTATGCGCAGCAATTACAGGAAAGTTCTGAATAATCAAGTAAACAAATGGTACGTTATGCATCTTGTTTTACAAAAATGTCCTTATTCATAGGCTTTTCTTAGCAAAATATATCAAACAGTGTACTAATTTGGTTATGAGTACAGGAATTTATCTCAAAAGAAGTAAAAAGTCTTTAAGGCAGACTGTTCTTCATGCATTTTCCAGAAGTACTGCCACACATTATGATTAAAAACATTGTTTGACTCCATTTTAAACAGATATCTTACATAAGTAATACCTAATCAGTTAAAGGAGGATATAGTACTTCCTGCAACCTGAAAAAAACCCTCTATTTTTTTCTCATACAACCAGGGATTACTTTTACACTAAAGCACTGTTAAAGGGTGTTACTGCAGCCGCTTGCTCACTTGAGAATGGGCTCACTACTACAAGGGATCCCTGCTCCAGCTGAAGCTAAGGAGTGAATGTCTCACCACAAGAGGCAGAAGATGGCTGGATGCTGTCAGAACATGAGCAATTGTATTGGGTCAATGTACAGAGATGCAATTCCTCTGAGCGTGGATGGCAAGTAGAGACTGATGGCTCTTATATTCGAAGAGAAAGGACAGGGAGTATCTAACACAAGGAATCTTAATCCCTCATCACCCTTCATGCTTAGTGGCTCTAACCTAGTAAGTGGTTCTTTACATAGAAGACATTCTCTTCCACGGGGATGGAAGGGACAAAAGGCAAGTCAGAGAATGAAAGTGAAGGAATCAGAAGCGCAAGCAGTAATGAAGATGCAAGTGCATCATGAATTTAAACTGTTGAAAATTGTAACTTTTTGTTACCTATTGCTTTCTAATGGTTAAAAGCATCTATTTGCCCCTTTCTGTGACTACTGAACATTGAACTCCAGCTTTCTTAAGTCTAGTAACATGTTTTGTCCATAAACGTACATGTTCAGCTTTGATGTATGCATAAACGTTTATGTAAAATTAGATTGCTTCCACTACCACTCCCTCCTACATATATTGCTTTACATGCTTACACTGACTTTAATCTACTGTAGTTAAGCAACTTGGTTCAGACATTATAAAATCGTTAATTTGTATAGTGGAAATGAGTTTTCTAAAAAAGTACAGTAGAAACATTTTTCTCTCACATTCAAAAAATTATTTATCATTGAAATTAAAGGCAAACAGCATCTTGGAACAGCCTTCTCAATTCATACTGGATTCTCTCAATCTCTCCAAAGGATGAGAATGATTCTTTTCAGTTTAAGGGTTGATTTTGTTATGTATCACAGCTAACATGCCTTGAAATAGTAATTACTTTTACAGAATGTATAGACTGGGCACTTAGAAAAATCTGCCTTTACCAGAAAAAAAAATCCAAATAAATCAGACAAAAAATATTTTAATATGTATATTAATAGCAAAAGATACAAATGACTGCTCTTGTTTCCCTTCTTTATTATTGAGGTGTTCTATTAGTAATCCAGAATATCAACATGCCTCGGCATGATGATGATCTCTGATTGCCAGCTCAGACTTAATCACCCAACCCTACTCATATGAATTCTTAAAGACCTGTTTGGGTGTGGTTTTTGTCAACATTTTCTAATTTCTACCTTCATTTCCTACTGAAAGCCTCTTTATGTTACTAGCTAGTGCTGAAGTTCAAGTCACTCACACTACACTTTCAGGAGCGAGTAGAGTATCTTTAGGCAGCTGGCAGCTACAAGACATTCATCGAGCAATGACTTACTATTTAACAAATAACTCCCTATGGAAACATTCCACACTAGTCAGGAATTCATCAAGATTCATCAGTACTTAGCCCAAAGAGAAGAGCTGTTCAATAGTGCACAACAGCATTACTTAAGAATTCTTTCCTCCAGCACAGTGTCAAGCACGAATATTGACCCACACCTATTACCAAGTTGTATTTATATAGGAAGCTTTCCCAAAAATAGCTTCACAAGCTATAACATCTCTAGACAAATCTATTTAGCAGACTTGTCGGATAAGCTTGTGGCAGCTTCAAGGTACTTAAATGAAATACAGTGAGGCAGTCATCTCTGAAATGTACAGAAATCATTTGACACTACATTAGCGACCCTATTTAGGGGAAAAAAAACCCAGCATTATCTGTTATCACTATTCAATATTTGTATATTTTAACGAAGTGCAGTAACTCACGTATTTTGCCTCGAACTTCTTGGCGAGCATTTCTACTTCATGTCGCTCACGTTGTTCATCATTAAATGGATCCTCTAAATGAACTGATTTCTTCTGAAAAATGCAAAAGTTACACATTCATTCCATAAGAAACACAGAGTGCATCTCAAAACCTATTAAACGCCAAAAACAATAATCTGATGACTAAGTAGACAGAATTTATGCTTAATCTCTAAAAAGTACTTTGATGATTGAATTATCATCCAGCTACTTTTCTTTTGATGAGAACAAAACCAGAAGAGAAAGTTAAGAGAAATACTCAGATTTGTATTTTCCCAAGCATTTGACTACAACCTCAACTAAAAGTGTAAGCGTAAGAGAGAATTACAGCCATTTGAGGCTAGAAAGAACTCTCTCTAATCACAAATCCTTTTCACCTCTGCTTCTACTGGGCCCTCTAACAGGTGTCACGATCCTTCTAGATACAATAGACAAGACGTAGCTGATGTGCTAACCAGGAGGGAAGCAGCCAGAAGACTAAAAAGCTCAGTAATTATAACCATAATGAATGTAACTCTTTTATCTAAAGAAAAAAATTACAGTGCAAGAGTTAATTTCAGTAATCGTAACTATGTTAGCCACAAGAGAGATTTAATATTCCAGCTATACAAATAAGCAGGGAGTATCCCCACACCCTGTTTCGTTATTTTTTTAGAAAGAGGTTTTCACTGAGACAAAGTCAATGAACAGAGTATACATAGTGCTTTTAGTTTTTTTAATAAGTGATGGCAGAAAAACAGGGCTGCCTCCTTCAAATTGGAGTTCACATAAATACAGTTACTGCTGGAAGGGAGAAGGTACCAGGATGCTAAAATATGGTGGAATGGAATTCCATTTTGCAGAACTCTATGGATGGCAACTAATTTTACTGCACATGGACTACTCACCAGTGAATAAACGAAGAGTTACGAAGAACAAAAAACACTAAGTTCAGAAAAGCAAGATCGTTCCTCCATAGTATGAAAAGCCAATAGATTAACTAACTGGTGACCAAACTAGCTCAATAGTATCAAGACCTATGTAATAAGGAAGGCAACCTAAGACTGCAAGCACCACATAATTATAACACATTTTCCAGACTCAGTATTTAGAGAAAAAATTAATAGAGGCTATAGTTACTCCTGAAACATAAATTAAAGCCATGTACTTATTTCCTGGGGGCATAATTAAATATAAAATACTGCTCAATTCATGAAACACCATTTTCTCTACTTTTAGCTGGGAAAAGCTATTCCTCATCTTCTGCTAGACATATGTGGCATTTTTCTAACTGTGAAGTGAGACAAGGTTGAGCTTAAAGATCAAGCAAAATTTCGTACTTAAGTGTTAACTTGCCTCTCTCCATCAAACACTCAAAGCTGCAGCTGACTATCCATCTGATTAGTTAAGCACTACTGAAAACTCAAATTCAAGCAAATTTTAGTTTTGACTATTTCTAAAGGATGGATGACTCTCAGACTAAGACACTACTACTTCAGCACCTTTAGAGCCCGTTCAACAGAAGCCAACTTGAGCTTCTGGTTCATCCACTTCGACCTGGGCTTTATGCACCAAGCCTCAGTTACCCCAAAAGAAATGGGAGTGCACTTACACTTCCGCCAGCGTTTAAGAGGCAAATAAACCCTTCAACCCCACAACTTATTACTCACATCCAAAATTTTACATAATTCCTCCCAAAAGATGAACTCTACAAACAACCCTATTAAAGAATGTTCTCTTTATCAAGGCAGAAAAGGACAAGGACAGCACAAGTTTTTAAAATAAACATTTCTACTAGCTTCTGATTCAGCATAGGAACCCAAATTTGGAATTAAAAAAAAAGACAGAAGTTGCCAAATCAGTTTTGGGATTCTCTATCATTTCATTATTATATAACTTTTATTATCATAGCCTATTAAAGCCATATTTAAAGTTATTCTTGTGCACCAGTCCTTGCCTTCCCAGACGTGCCTTCCTTTGGTTGCTACAGTTCCAAGAATAATACAAGATAGAAAGACAAGCTCCTGACTTCGTAATGTTAAACTTTAATGGGAAATGTTATAAAAAAGTTGAGCAACTTCTTATAAGGGAGGAGTCAACAACAGCTTCCAGAAAACCAAATCAATCTTCACTCTACAAAAAGTTGGCACAGTAAAAATAAAGTATCTGAACTGTTAATTTTAAATTGAAACATTACTAAAACAACAAAATTCGAAATCTAAAACTCCACTTAAAACTACAACATTAACTACCAGTTAGTTACCACCTACTTTGAAAAAGCAAATCTCAAAATTTTAAACCTTCCTTAATATTAGAGCAGCTTTTCCAGGTTCTACCATATAGCAAGCAAGAAATTAAACTGACAGGCCAAGTATACATCAGGTGTTAAACATGAATGAAAGTCCAGAGTCACTTTAAAAGAATCCTAATTTATGACACTGTTTTACATAGTAAATCAGCTGATTATTCCACAGCCCAGTAACAGAAGGGCCATTATGATCCATTCATTTTAATTTGGACTCTACACAGCTGAAAAATATACAAAGTTTCTTACAAAGCATTACTATCACTGTCTCTACCTTGAAAGCAGTCTCTGATCCCAGTTGTACCAAAATCCCCTAAATCAGTGCTCTGCCACCCGCAGAAGACATGGAATTTGCATCAGAACTACATCAGAAAGAGCCATTTTTCCCTGATTATGTGGTTAAGATACTGGCAACCTACAGAATAAAAGGCAGTTATGGAACTGGGAACTGCCACAGGGAAAAGTCAGCCTCCAAGTACCGAACCACTTCTAAACACTAACACAATTTTCACCTTCATAGAACTGCTCTGAAAGATTTCACTTCAGAGAGCAGCATGATTATGCTACGCTAATTCTGAGGAGTCATAACTGGCACTGTTTGCCCATAACAGCTGTAGGACAGGATGAACAGAAGGAACCTTTTAACTTGCATAACAAGATCTCAGAGGGATTAAAATCAGTCACTGATTTTTCTGTCTTCCACATTTGAACACAATCCAGTGTGTACATCCCTCCTACTGCAGAAAAAGTGAGCAGCCCACTAAATACAGCTACAGCATCGTCATTGCATGGAAACGCTTTGGTTCACACGGAAAGTTTCAACCATATTCGAGTTTGTGTTGGATGTAAAAATCCCATGGCAGTATCAGTACTGGTATTTGATACTTGCTTTTATCACCAGATCTACTACAACCTTCTAAGTAGTAGTCACTTACTTGTCCTCTGCCTTTTCCAGCAAGGGAGAAGCTTTCTCTAAAACTTTGTACAGGAATTAAAGAGAAGCCACAACTATTTAAATCGAGTACAACTTCACTGGTATCCTCAACTAAGAATGAGCAGCTCAAGTGTAACCAGCTTAAGGACATGCGTCTCTCCTTCCTAGTTGGAACAGTGGGCCCTGTTGACTGGCTAATGCTGCTTGCTTCCTAAAGTTGTCTGCAGGAGCTTTGTCCTTAAAAAACAAAGTAGTTCAAGTACCAAACATTTTCTGCTTGTGAGGAACGGGTAAAGGAAGAGCACTTTGGTTTCTTCTCTTGAATTAAGTTCTCAACACTTACAGGTGTGGTTACCGGTTCAACATTAACTCTCATGTTTCCCTGTCCCCTCCAAGACTACAAAAACTCCTCTCCAAGTCCGCTAATTTCACTCTCCAAGTTCACTTCGCTGCTTCTCAAGGCTTATAGCAGAGCCGGGCTTTCTTTATTTACCTGCACACAGCCTAGGGACAACCCGGAATACAGACCGGCGTGGTCAGAGTTTCGCCCAGCTGCCGGTAAAGAGCTCCCAGGCAGGGAGGATGCAACATACAGCTCCCCGGGCAGAGAAGGGGAGCGGCAGAGAGGTGAGCCGGGGTAAGCGGGACACAAGACAGTGGCGCTCCCCCGCCTCAGCCCGCAGCAAAGGCCAGGAACCCTTGGCCAGCTCAGGGACAAGTGGGAAGCCTCCCCTTCCCCCCACGGGCACAGGCGCAGCCTCAGCACCAGGAGGAGCCCGCAGCGACGACGAGGCTGCCGGACTTCCCTCCAGGACACCGCCCCTCCTGCCATACCGGGACCACCCCCGAGCAGCACGGGGTAACCGATAACGCTATGGGCAAGGCCAGGGCCGCCGGCACCCGAGAGGAGGAGGAGGAAGCCCGGCGGGCCCCGTGCCGGCGGGAGAGGAGGGGAGTGGAGGGAAGGAAGGGAAGGGGAAGTCCCGTACCCGCGAGTCCCCGCACAGCAGCAGCTCCGGGTAGCTGAACTCCACGCAGCCCTCCTCGGTGGGGTCCTTCAGCACCACCTCCAGGCGGACCGTCTGGCGGAGCGGGAGCGCCTCCCGCGGCGGCGGCGGCTCCTGCCGCCCGCTCTGGCGCGGCGGCGGCGGCAGCGGCGGCGG